>CM035232.1:44179059-44779059 GCA_020226215.1 Sindora glabra | reverse complement strand
TATTCTAATTTATGCAATTATGCAATAAAATGAGATATGTGGCCATGCATTAGGGCATGGTGTTGATATGGAAACATGATGACAATGTTTTAAGATACAATATAAGAAATATGATGGGGGAGAGGATATGAATGTTAGATGCCTAATTCCTTGTAATTAGCTTATAGAAGATATAAGATTAATCCTGAAAGGATAAAGATGGATCTTATGTAAGGTATAAGGTTAATTTGAGAGTTACAACAAGAATGTGTATACTTTACTATTTATTAAGATATGGTATATTTGAAATGATATGAATATGATTAAGCCCCTTTTATCGCTATTTAGGATTAAACTAATAAATGAGAATGATTTGTGTATTAAGTGTTATAAGAGGATAGTTTGGTTAGCAAGCAAATATATTATTATGTTTGTTTATTTTAAAGTATTCACTCACTAAGCTCCAGACTTACTCTTTTGCATTTATTTTGCAAATACATAAGTTGAGCCTTCACCTTACCTCCTTAAAGCTAGTTCCACTAGAAGCTCCACCAATATAGTTTTTGTAGCACAAATAATCCTATATAGAATTATTTTGGAGCCCTATTTTGTATAGGTATTAAGTAGAGGGCACCTGGACTGAATCCTTCAGAGTTAGTTAGATGGGTTCATCCTTAATTTGAAAGAATTATAAACAAACCTAACTTTCTCTTATTTTTGTAAACATTATTTTTAACAATGAATGAAATATCTCACCTTTGAAATATTGCTTTATTATTTTGTTATAATTATAGTTAAATAAAAATGAATATAATGGATAATTAAGATTAAGTTAGTGGAAACTAGATTGTGGATTCCTCAATGGTCATGATTAGTTTGGAGTTATGATAAAATTAGTATCAAAGCATTATCTAGATTCTAGTGGAATGATGCCTTTAGGTTATATTTGTATGCTAACATGATAAGTACTGATTGAGATTATATCAATGGTATATATGCTTTCAAGATCACATATCACCAGTATCATTTTAATGGATCCTATAATGTTATAAACATAAGTGGTGGAGCTTATATGTGATGTGAATTATTTGATAAATGTGTTGAATGCTATTTAACTATTTTAAATTCTTATGAAATAGAAATATAGTGAATACAAATGAAGATTATTTTGTAGACTCTCAACCATAAAATAGAAAAAATATTGGTAAAGAAAGAAGTGACTGGTTACTTCCTTCTTAGGTTGTAACTATCATGCATTACATTTTAAATCAATTAGATAAAACATTTAACTAACATAAGAGGCTTGAACATGACTAGGATCAAAAGGATCATGAGAAAGATTAATGTAATCATTATAAGGATTGTTACACCCTTTAGGAAATACAAATAAAAATAAATATAATTAGAATATTTTTGTGTGAGAGAATAATTACTTAATTATAAAAATTATTTTTAGAATGAGAATTTTATAGGAAGTAATATGATTTTATCGAGGAAGGAATAGAATCACTTAGGGTTAATGTGTAGTTGAAATTAACTAAGAGTATATGAAGGAAATTTTGGAATTATTTTTTCAATTTTAACCTTAAACTTACCCTTATTTACTTACTTGCCTTCAAGCCCTTAATAACTCCAACAATTCATCCTTAGCCAATCATTTTTATTGGTTTTTTCTTCTATTTCCACACTTAACTTCTTCTATAAATCATTCAAGACCATCAAGCTAAGTAATTCAAGAACTCATCAATAATTCTTAGCTAACCAAGACAAATGATCCAAAGTTGAATTAATTGAATTATAGTTCTTATAAATTTTGCTTTAGATTAGGAATTTCAAGGATTTAAGGTCAAATGGCTTAACTTAAAGAATTCTCATGATTAAGACAAGATAGATCCATTTCCAATCTTTAATCATTTCCTCTATCACAAGATATGTAGATAATTTACTCAAATTAACTTGTATGTATGATTTTGTGTTATTAAGGATAAAATGTTGAATATTAGGAATTTAATGATTTAATATAGTAAAGTTATGTTATAAGATATGTTTCTTATTGGTTATGTATTAAGAATAAGTGTGAATGTTAGTATGATGATGAAATTTAGGTTTATGATTATGTATATTGATGAATATATCTAGGTATGGTCCTAGAAAATTAAAAGTTTATGTAATTAAACAAAAGTATATAAATTAGGAACAAAATTGAATGAACCAAAATGCTATATTAATACATTGATAAGGTGATTGATTTTCTATAGTTAACAGTTTGAAACATAAGAAAAAGATCCTTATCCTAAATTGGGAATACGAGTACAAAGAGGAAATGGATAGCATGTTTTTAAGATCTAGTTCATGTATGCTAAGCTAATACAATTTATTAAGAATTATATTTTTCAAATATTTAAATGATTAGAATTTTTAATGGAAACATAAATCAAGAAAAAGTCTCTAAGGATGTTAAGAAATTTATGAATAAGTTAGTAAGAGTAAAATGGTGCATTTAAGTAACAATTTGTGACAACTAACCTAAAGATAGAAACTTACATTAGGGTTTCACTTAAGGTATGATCCTAAAATTCATTGACTTAAATGTCTACTAAGACATCATGGTCTTAACCACCTTTGAATTCATTAAAGTATAAGATATTTATACTATAATGATAGCTGGTTGTCAAGCAATCTAAATGTTTACCTATATAAATGTTAATATATATAGTTGGGTAACTGCTACATTGGGTAGCATGATATTGCTATTGTATAAAGCTATTCGTATGATTATTACTTATTATCATTATTAATATTGTTACTAATCATAATATTATTATTAATACTATTATGGATAATATCATTATCATTATTATTAGCTTTATTATCATTGATATTAGTGGCATTGGGATTGATATCAATATTAATGTTATTATCATTATTGATATTATTATTAAATTTAATAAAATCATCTAATAATAGGAGATCTATGTTAGAGTATAAGTTTATGATAATTTAAAAATAAGGAATAAGGTTATGTTAGGTCATTGCATAAGTATTGTAAAAGATTATCTTACATAATTATATGTTATTGAGAATTTGATTAAAAGTTTGCACAATAAGTATGGCATTTACCTTAAACCATATCATGGTTGTATGTAAAAGTTATTAGTGTTTAGAACCTTGAAGGACATGTAGGCTGTTCTGGTGAATGACTCGATAATAAACCAAAAGTGTTCATGTAAAATTCTAGTTGCATTAAGTACTAAATGCTAGTTTTTCACAAAAACTTTAGTAACTAAAGTATCTATGAGAGTGTGATATAGTTATGATTCAATTAAAAGAACAAAAGAATACAAGTATGATCAATTGTTAAACTAAGCTACTATATACCTGTTTACCCTTGAGATGCTAATTAAATCTTATTGGAATGTGAGTGGGAAATAAATAATTTCCTTAATTAGAATTCATCCTAAGTTATCACATAAACCTAGGGTATGATGGAAGAATAAATAGATAGGACATAGAATAGGTGATTCATAAATTTTAGTGAAA
The DNA here is from genome assembly GCA_020226215.1 of Sindora glabra. Taxonomy (NCBI): domain Eukaryota; kingdom Viridiplantae; phylum Streptophyta; class Magnoliopsida; order Fabales; family Fabaceae; genus Sindora; species Sindora glabra. The sequence goes on along the minus strand of CM035232.1, from coordinate 44,775,540 downwards.
TAAAGCATACCAAATGATGATAATACTAGTTGTATCGTGGAAAAATTGACAAAGGAATTATATAAAAAAAACATAGAAGAAATAGAGGGTATTATTAAAACTATTAGCATATGCTTATATCTTTGCTTTAACTATTCTTAGATAGATGGCCGAATTAATTTGCTAGCATATAAGGGATAAGTTTAGAATGTTAAAATATAAATGACAATGGATATTAATGGGAATTAGCATTTATATGAAGAGTAATCCTATAACATTTGAAAAAAAAGGCCGAAAAATGATCTTAATTAAGAAGTGATCAAACAAATGTCAATATCAAGTTATATACCATTAAAATCATTAAAGCAATCAATTTTTTAAGAATTCAAAGATGAATTCTTTGAAAAGGAAGGACTGTTACATCCTTTGGGAAATAAAAATAAATACAATTAGAATATTTTTCATATGAGAGAATAATTATTTAATTATTGAAATTATTTTTTGGATTGAGAATTTTATAACAAATAATAAGATTTTGTGGTCAGAATAGGAAAGAGTAGAATAAATGGGAGTTAGTGCGTAGTTGGAATTAATAGTGTATGGAGAAGATATAGAATTATTTTTCAAATTTGGCCCTTAAACTTACCTTTATTTAACAAATTGCGCTTAAGTCCCTTATGCCTCTAACAATTTATCCCTAATTAACCATTCCTATTGACTTTTTTTAACTTCCTACTCAACTTCTTCTCTTAATCATTCAACACTATCAAGCTAAGCAATTTAAGTACTTATCAATAATTCTTAGCCAACTAAGGTAAATGATCCTAACTTGAATCAATTAAATTATGGTTCTCAAAAATTTTGTTTTGGATGAAGGAAGTTAGATCATTTTAGGTCAAATGGCCTAATTGCATGAGTTTTCATGATAAGGACAATCTAGATCCATTTCCAATTTTCAATCATCTCCTTCATCACTAGGTATATAGACAATTTACTTAAATTAACTTGTTTGTATGATTTTGTGTTATTAAGATTAAAATATTAAATATTAGGAATTTAATGATTTAATGTAGTGAACTTATGTTTTAAGATGTGTTTCTTGTTTTATATAGATTAAAAATAAGTGTGGATATTGGTATAATGATGAAATCTAGGTTTATGACTATATATGTTGATAAATTGGTGAAAAATCATAATATGAACATTAAGAATGCAAAAGAAATTTGCAAACCTAGCTTTTAGTTAACTATTGTAATGCACTACTTCCAGAATATTTACTTTTGGAACAAATGGTTGACTATAGCCCAATAATTATTCTCAAAAGGTTTATAGTTGGTTATTATTATTGACTACTTGTAAAGAATTTATTTCTAGATGTAAATATTCCATTATTGTAATTAGCTACTTCTAGAGGATTTATTTTTAGAAGTAAGTAGTTTACTATTGTAGTCCATTACCACTCTGTTTATATATTTTGTGAAATTTAAAAATTTTATATGGGTATGTAGTTTATATAATCCTATGTTAAGTATATAAATGCATTTATATTCAACTTCTAATGTTAGAATCCTGGCATGGGATACTGTTGTGCTTTTAATGAGATTCTATAACAATGTTATGATAAAATACTAGTATGATTACTTATTTGGTTCATGACTACATTTATGATTGAGTACTAATGTTAAAATCCTAGTGTGGGATGCTATTATAATGAAAATCATGTTAGGGGAGATGAAATAATGTGAAATGTGAATGGTACCAAATTTAGGAGAATGTTTGTGAAAAGATAAGATAAATCAAAAGGCATAAAGATGGATTTGTGAAGAAATAAGACTAACCGGAAGTCACAGGAGATTTATTTGCTTTAAATATATATTTATAGGATGATTTTAAGCTAAATCTCTTAAACTAGACAAGCCATGTATTGTTATTGTTATGTTGTGTAGTAAAGTGTATTATCTTAATAATATATGGTTGTGCTTGTCCAATAAGATTGCATGTATGGATGTAACAGTCTAATAACTTAAACTTTTTCCTTGAGTGTAAATTACAAGGTAGGTAAGACAATAGTAACTAAGCTCTACCCTACATACATATATCTATCCCCTTGAAAAGTAGACTAATTCTTAGTTTTTTTATATTCTCGATGAAAGTATGATGATCCCTATTTTCTTTATGTGGATCATACAAAAAAGAAAATAATGAGTTTGCAAAATATTAAGGTTATGTCTTATTTAATTTTAGTTTGCCTTAGTTTACTTACTAATTTTTCTATAAAAACTTATTTTATTTCTTTTTCTTCTTTTTTATAAAGAAACTTTCACTTAGGTACTCAGTTAATGATAATAGGCCTGATTAAGCATTCTAGCACTGAGCGGAGCCTTTAAACAATAAGGATAGATAGTTGTACATGTACTCATCTATTACTTAGCAAATTTGAATCCATTTGTATCTTTATATTTAAAATTGCTCACATCCATTGAGGATTAGCACATTATAAAACATTTTTAAAACTACATTATTCTTTTTAGCAATGCTATTAAGTGGTTATTGAAGACAACTCCCTGCACTACTCATATGCTTAAGAGTTGGATCGTGACAAAATTAGTATAAGAGCATCATCTAGGATATAAGAGTAGGTTATATGTGAAAGTATGATCTAAAGGTTCCTAACTATCTTAGTGAAAGATGTGAGAAGTCAAATTCCTTGATAAAAAGTTAGCAACTATTGGAAGGAGGGGTCTAATCAAATTTATTGTTGTTTCCTCATGTACCAAAATCTTCTAGTGCCACTTTCAACCATGAGTAGCTAATAACCATTTAAGTGAGTTATATTCTTACTTATAAGTAATAAGTTATAGAATATGATTTTATTTAAGAGAAGACACTAAATAGATATCAATTTTGAAAATTAATTACTATACTTATGTTTATAACTTTGTAACACAAAAAAAGACTAAATACACATTAATGTATGTGAAAATTGTTTGATATGATCTTAATCACATAACAATGATGTGAGTTTTGAGTTTATAAAGCCTAAAATGTCATAATGGTAGCTTACTCTATAATTTAACTTGATTTGTTTAAATGAATTAGGTAGAGTGAGAGCAATTTGCCCTTAAATGATATAAAGTAGTGCTAGAATGCACCTTATTAAAAAGGCTTTGCTTGTTTAGTTGTAAGGATTAATATAGGGGAAGATAAATTATCAATATAGGGGGTAGCAAAGATAGTTTATCTCCAATTACTTAATAGGGGAATAAATTAAATATTTATAGGTAGTATAGTATTAGCATAAAGAGTATTTTGCTAGGAAGAGGGTGTGAAATCATAATCTCGAAGTAGCTAGGATTAGAAATAGATGTGTTTTATGTGCCATAAGACAATTAGGATATATTTTTGTTGTTTACCTAAAGGATAATAATAATAAGAGTTTAAATTTAGGGAAATAGTGGTTAGAGAATAATGAGATTAAAAGCATAAGTTTACTATTTTAATAACTTAAGAATGATAAATAAGTACCTACAAAATGCAAAAGTAATAGTGACTAATTAAAATACCCATAAGAAACCCTATGAGACTTCTAAAAATGATAAAAACAATAAAACCAAGATTTGATATGTAGCTATAAGGGTACATTTTAAGATTACAATAAAAAGTGGTCACACTTATTAAATTCTTGAAAGCTTTCTAAGTTTGAAATATCGTAAAACTTAGATGGATCTATTAGGAAGGTGAATAAAAATGAATAAAGAATCATGATATTCTAGGAAAAGTTCCATTATCTAAACTAAATGAATAATTAGTTGGCAAATTAGATAAGTGATAATATCATGATTGCATATAATTGGTGAAGTGTGTATATTGGTGAAGAAAATGATGTATAGAGTCAGTAATTAAACTTAGGAAAGAGCTTAAGGACTTTAGCAAAATTAGAATGTGTGAAAAGTAACTAGGAAGGGTTTGTAGATGTACTACCAAGTTATCGAAGGAATTAGGGAATATACCTTAAAGAGGAAAAAAGAAATCCAAATATAAGGTAATCATGAATATGTTCAGCCATAACACTAAGTACAAATATTTTTCATATGATAAACATATAAGAATTCAATCTGCAAGGTTAAGAAAAGAATAAAGAGAATGACTCATGGTGAACTTAACCAACTAAGAAGTGTAACTAGTTAAATTCCTTATTGTGTGATACTAAAGAATAAAATATTCTAAATAGTGTAATAAAGCAATTAGAGAATTGAATAAGAAACCCTAATATGAATAAGTTAAGGATACTAAGTTGAAGGAAATAGATTAGTATATAACTACGAAAAAGAACATTTAGTAAAAAAAGTCAAAGGGTTAAGAAAAGGGAAACTAATATCTCTTTTGGATGGAATAATATTATGTTTGAAAAATTTATGGATAAGAGTCAAATAAGAGCAAATGAACAATATGTACAAGTGTTAAGAATAATTAGTGTCTAGAGGGTGGTTAGACTTCTAATTTATCTTAATAATAACATTGTCATGGACTTGTTAACATGAAGGAAATAGAGTTTATTTGCTTTGGAATCTAATATGTAAAGAATGCATAAGATCATTAGATTGACACTAAAAAAGGACAAGATTATCAAAAATCCTAATGCCAAGTATGTAATAAATATGTTTTAGTATGGTCCTAGAAAATTAAGGGTTTATATAGTTAAATAAAAATATAAAATTAGGAACAAGACTAAATAGACTAAGAAGCTATATTAATACAGTTGATAAGGTGATTGAATTTCTATAAGTTGATGATTTGGAACTTAAAGAAGAGATCCTTAACCTAAATAAGGAATATGTGTACTAAGAGGAAAGGGATAGCATGATTTCAAGCTCTAGTTCATGTATACCAAGCTAATATAGTTTATTAAGAATTATTGTTCAAATATTTAAATTATTAGAATTTTTTTATGGAAACATAGATGAAGGGAGAGTCTTTTGAGATGTTAGAAAATTTATGAATGAATTGGTAAAAGTACAACAGTGCATTTAAGTAATAATTTGTAACAACTAACTTAAAAATGGAAACTTATAATAAGGTGGCACTCAAGGCATAATCCCAAGAGTGATTGACTTGATTGTTTATTAGGACATCATGGTCCTAACATACTTTGAATTAAATTATAAGATATTTATATTTTCATGATAATTAGTTATTGAGCAATCTAAATGTTTATTTATATAAATGTTAACATAGTTAATTATGTAACCCTTACTTTAGAAAGCATGATTTTTCTATCATATAAAGATATTCGTATGATTACTATTTATTATCATTATTAATATTATTACTAACTATAATATTATTATTATTAATACTAATGTGGATAATATTGTTATCATTATTATTGGTATTGTTATTATTGATATTGGAGGCATTGGGATTGATATCAATATTAATTTTATTATCATTATTGATATTATTATTACTAAATTTGGTATAATTATCTGACGATAAAAGATTTGTGATAAAGTATAATTTCATGGTAAATTGAAAAATGAGGAATAAGGTTATATTAGATTGTTATATATATATATATATATATATATAATAGATGATCCTAAGTAAGCATGGATTACTATGAAACTAATTAACAGTTTGCACAAGAAGTGAAGCATTTGCTTTAAACCATATCATAGTTATAATAGATATGTGATATAGTATAAGTTTATAGTAATTTGAAAAATAAGGAATCAAGTTATTTTGGTTGTTACATATATATTGTAATAAATCATCCTATGCAATCATAGGTTATTGTAAATCTAATTAATAGTTTGCACGAGAAGTAAGGCATTTGCTTCGAACCATGTCATAGTTATAGGTAAGAAATTATTTAATAAGTATGGGTACTGTCCATAGTCATTAGTATTTAAAACCTTTAAGGAAAAGTTAGTTCTTTTAGTGAAAAATTTAGTAATAAATCGAAAGTGTTCATGTAAAATTTTAATTGTATTAAGTACTACATGCTAGTTTTCTATAACAGCTTTAATAGCCAAAGTAGCTATAAGTGTGTGATATGGTTATGACCTATTAAAAGAATAAAAAAATACAAGTAAGATTAACTGTTAAGTTAGATTACTGCATACCTATTTACCTTTAAGATGCTAGTTAAATCTTATTGGAATATAAGTAGGAAATAAATAATTTCCCTAATTAAAATTTCTCTTAAGTTCTTACATAAACCTAAGGTATAACAAAATAATAAATAGATAGGACATAGAATAAATGATCCATATATTTTGGTAAAATAAAATATACCAAATTATGATAATGCTAGTTGTATAATAGAAAACTAAAAAAAGAAATTGTACAAAAAGTATAGTAAATGTAGAGCAGACCACCAAAACTATTAGCATAAGCTTAAATCTTTGCTCTAATTATTTACTTAGTGAGTTTTTTTTTTTATAAAAACTCATTTTTTCCCTTTTTTTCCTATTGTGAAAATTTCCTTTAGTACTAAATTGTTATCTATTAGACAGAGCATTCTGGCATTAACGTGAGCCATTAAATAATAAGGATAGATAGTTATACATGTAATCATTTATTACTTTGCAATTTTGAATTCATATGCATTTTTGTATTTAGGGTTGCTTATATCTATTGAGGATTAGAACATTATAAATGTTTTCAAAATTATATTATTATTTTTTGCAAGGTTGGAAGGTGGTTATTAAAAGTAAATCCCCATATCGATCACATTCCCTATAGTTCAGTCATGACAAGGACCATGATTGCAAAAAATAATAAAAAAGAAAGTGTGCCCCTTTTACAAGGGAAATGAAAATAAATTCAAAATTATGCATGAGTCCTCTATACTAAACCCACTAAGATACTCTAGTCTTGATCTGATGGTGGATTCTTATCATTATTAGAGCAAATCAAGTGACTTTGCAATATATTGCAAAGCTTTGTACCATTATTGATTAAGTAGGTTGGCTATCGACTAGATAAAATGGCCCATTATTGGTTTACTAATCCCATGGCCAATTAGGATACTTACTTAGAACTTTTAACTTAGGTAGCTTTCTCAAAACTTTTTATTGACCATTTATTAACTCTTAGCATTCATAAAAGTAAAGTTTAGGAGTTTGAATCTCCTAGATAAAAAGGCAAATCTATTATGGAGTATGATATGTAGTTCATCTAACTATCTAGATATGCTCTTTATTTGATTTCCACAAAGAAAAATAAAATAAAAAGATTTTTTCAAGGTTTATAAGATTTTTATTATGAAAAGATTCATGTTGATAGAAGTACTACTTAAAAGGAAACTATGGATCAAGCATTGAGGCTTGAATTAAGATCAATAGGAAGGAAAAAAAAGATATACTAAAAAAATGAATAGAAAGAGAAATTAGTTCAAAGGATTAAGCTAAGTGCAATTTTCTAAGGTATTGCCCCCCCAAGCTACATATAGGCATGATGGAAGAGGTTCTATTACGAGGCTAACTTCGCATCATAGTGCTGGAAATCGTGCATCATATATGCACAGCGGAATAAAATTTTGCACAATTTCCACCAAGGATCCATGCGAATTTAGAACGCCATAGATTAGGGATTAGGGTTTATACCTTTTGGCCAAAAAATCTTCTGACCGCTACAGCAAGTCCGATTTGCTTCCAAATCACGAACCAGAATAGAAGTCAGAAAATCAGATCACCAGTACAACGTTTATATGGCTGCACCTCTGTGATATCCACACGAACCCGTGAATCACCGATGAATGTCCGCTACACACACCGGTTGGAATTGATCTCCTTACACCTCGTAGTGCTAGCTACGCCTCTTTAGAAGTTTTGGTCAAGGAGAGGTGCTAGGATTTTCTATCCTTCTTTTGGGTGCGTGAATAATGAATAGCCATCCTATTATTACCCAATAAGCCTATTTAAATAGGTGTATAGAAAAACCTAACCTATTTGGGCTTTATTCCATGTATAATTATAGGCCTACTATTGGGCTTTATAATTATAACATGAATTCCCAAATATTAAGCCCAAACAATATGGTCCATTAATTCCAAATTCACTAGGCTCTAAGTGTGCGACCCTACAGGCTCTCATTACATTGGCAATGACCATTAATCATATTAATGATCATAAACAATGATCGGTGTCTAGTAACACATCATTGTTATCCAAGCAATGTGAAAGTCGGTGATTTGACTAAACCTTTACACGTGATCATCACTTATGTCCTTTTGTCCTATACATCTAGATTGAGCACGAGACATGGACCGTGTCATTCCCGTATAGCCTAATCTTAAGGTTTCTTGATTCCTAAGTAAGCTGACTGAAACAAATGTAATCAATATCTCATGTCAATTCATCTGAGCATAGCAATAAATTTTCTCAACTTTACTTAATCAAGGGGCCCATAGATGTTACTCCTGTTATATAGGAGGGACAAATCCCATCTTGATCACACAAACCCCTCCGCATGATATGTGACATATCCAATATCTACTCTTGCATTCACTTAACCATTAGTGAAATAGAATAGTATCAAAATATGAAACTCACATGTAGGGAACCTTGGTGATCTCAAGTCAAAGGACCATATTAATAATGATCACTAAAAACCACTTATGACACTCATATAACGATCCATGTAGTGTTCTTAATATGGGTCGGTCCAGTATACAAGTTCTCTAACTTGTACTCATGTGTAAACTTAATATCCCATATAAGTCTTCACACATGCTAGTCTTAACATATCAAAGCAACCTAATCCATAATGATATACGACTAGAGACATTTAAGAATATAATTATTCTAAGGTTATTATCATAATTGAATATATTACGCAGATAATATATATAAATATAATAATTAGAATTGCCAATAAAATAACATGATTCAAAATTACAATCACCAATATGATTAGTTTTAGGGCATATACACTAACACATAGTGCATATGATGGATTTTTTGCTAAAAGGAACTTTATGGGACAAATAAGTTGTCTTGATTTCTCATCAAGCTAATAGCTAAATCAATATTCAACTTAAGCTAGTGAAAGATATAGGAGCTTATAGAACTTACAATGTCATTTACACCACAATGGTATTTGTAACTATTTTGAAGAAGAATGCTTCAAATGTGGGAAAGTAAGGCATAAAGCAAAAGATTTCCCCAAAAATGTTATGAGCCAAAGAGTAAGTCACTTTATGTCCTAAAGGAATGCTTTAAACCCTCCACCCCAATCATCCAAGGAATCTTTCAACACTTACTAGAGGTGTTAGTATGCCTAGTTAAGGGAAAGAAGCAAGTGAAAGTTAACCATGGCCTTCAATACTATTTTTCAAGTACCATTATGATTAACAATTTCTTTACTAAAGTTTTATTTGACCTTAAAGCCATTCACTCCTTTGTATTTAGGCAAACTTACTAAATTGATGGACTAACCTTTGATTGTAATAATACTAAGAGAAAAATTCATTATAGCTACATATGTTAAAAACTTACCCTATAAATATTCATGTTCATGTAATGCTTGTAAACCTAGTTTTACTTGATACTAATGATTATGATATAATTTTAGGGATGGATTAGCTATGCAAATATCATGTGTGCATGAACTATTTCAATAAATTTGTCACCTTTTCTTTAAAGGGCTTTTCATTAGTTAAGTTTTAGGAAGATTGGTTACTAAAAACCATTAGCATTATTTCAAGTAGCAAGGCTCAAAAGCTCATTAGAAAAGGAAGTATAGTCTATCCAGCTTTTGTTTAGGATTTAAACTAACTAATTCCTAACATTGATAATGTTCCAATTGTGAAATAGATTTCTGATGTGTTTCAAAAGGAATTACCTAGATTACTACAAAATCGTGAGATAAAATTTCATATTGACTTATTGTTAGGCATAGAGCCTATTTCCACACCTCCATACTAGATAGCTCTAATAGAATTACAAAAGCTAAAAGAACAATAACAAGATCTAATAAACAAAGGCTTTATATGTTTGAGCTTTTCACATTGGGGAACTCTAATTCTATATATAGAGAAAAAAATGGTTGATGCAATTGTGTATCAATTATCATTAACTCAATAAAGTCATTATTAAGAATAAATATCTCATCCTTGCATTCATGATCTCTTCTATTAACTTTAAGGAGCTAAATATTTTTCCAAGATAAACTTATGCATAAGGTATCATTAATTAAAGATTTGCAAGGAAAATATCTGTAAAATTGCTTTCAAAACTCAATATAGCTATTTCAAGTTTCTACTAATGTCCTTTAGATTGATCATTGCTCTAGTTACTTTTATGAATCTAATTAATCACATGTTTAAGTTGCATTTGGATAAATTTATCATTATTTTGATAGATGATGTCTTAGTATACTAAAAAAGCAAGAAGGAACATGTTCAGTATCTTTGAAAGATTTTACAAACCTTGTAGGAACACCAATTGTATGCAAAATTCTCTAAATATAAATTCAATGCAACTCGTGTCAAATTCTTAATGCATATGGTATACCAAGAGGAACTAAGGGTAAATCCTAAAATGTTAAAGCCATAGGGAATTAGCCAAGGTCTTTAACAGTTACAAAAATTCACAATTTTCTAAGTTTAATAGGATATTACCAAGGATTTGTTAAAAAGTTCTCCAAGATTTCAACTTTATTGACTAGACTAACACAAAAAGGAGTTTAATTTGAATGGTTAAATGTGTGTAAGAATAGCTTTTAAAAGTTGAAAATATGTTTAACATTCACACCAGTATTGGCATTGCCTTTAAGCATTAGAGAGTATATAATGTATTATGATGCATTAAGAATTAGGTTCAGGTATATTCTTATGCAACATAGTAAAGTGATAGTTTATGCTTACCAATAATTGAAAAAATACAAGAAGAATTGTCCTACTTATAACTTGGAAATGGCAACAATGATCTTTACTTTAAAAATTTGGAAGCATTATCTATATGAAGAAACTACTAAAATTTCTACAAATCATAAGAGCTTGAAATACATATTCAAGTAAATAGATCTTAACCAAAGGCAGAAAAGATGTATAAAGCTCATCAAGGATTACAATTGCTTAATTTTGCATTATTCAAGCAAAGTTAATATAATGACAAATGCTCTTAGTTAGAAAACTAGAAGCAAATCAATGAAAACCATATTAAAAGATCAAGGAATATTGCTAGCTTATATGGCAATCTACTCGATATTTATAAAAAAGATTTAAAAAGCTCAGAAAAATAATTCAAGCTATACAACTTTTGCGATAGAGATAATTAAGGAAGTGAAGTTCAATTTAACCATTGATGAGAGTGAGATAATACACTAATAAGGAAGAATTTGGGTTCCTTTGAGTAAAAGAGATGAATTAATTTACCAAGCTCATAACTCATCTTATACTATACACTGTAAGGTAATAAAGATGTACCATGATCTAAAGGATGTTTTTTAGGGGAAAAGAGATGAAGAGGGATATCTTAGGTTATGTGGTGAAATGTTTGACTTAGCAATAGGTGAAAGCAAAACATCAACACCAAGCCAATATGCATCAATTACTTCTAACACTAGCATAAATAAGTGCATCTTGATAAAATCATACCCTTGCTTAGGGTTTCAATTACCATTATGTCAAACCATAGTACTCAGTTCACTTCTTATTTCTAGTAATAATTTTAGCAAGCATTAAGGATTCAGCTACATTTTAGCATGGCATTCAATTTCTAAACAAAAGGACAATCTAAGTAGTCTATTCAAAGTCTAGAAGATATGCTTAAAGTGTGTAAGTTATAATTTAGAGGGATATAGGAGAAGAATCTACCATGAATTGAATTTATATACAATAATAGCTATCAATCCAGCATTCAAATGGCATTGCATGAAGCACTTTATAATAAAAACTAATGTTTTTTAATAAAATGGTTCAAACCAAGAGAAATAAAACTCCTAGGATCAAATATGGTAACTGACGCTCTAGAAAAAATATAAATCATTCAAGATTGATTAAAAATGGTACAAAACTGGTAAAAAGCCTTATACAGATAAGAAGAAAAGGAAATTAGAGTTTCAAGTAAAGGATATAGTATTCTTGAAAGTCTTATTTTATGAAAGTTGTAATAAAGTTTAGGAAGAAAGGTAAATTAACACATCATTTCATTAGACCATTCCTAATTATTAAGTGTATTAGAGTTATGGCTTACCATTTAGAGTTTTCAAATATTTTGTGAGTCATTTGTCATATATTTCATGTATCAATATTCCAAAAGTATTTACCAAATAAATCTTATGTGATTAGGAATAAATTGTTATAATTGGATCCTAAGTTGACACATAAGAAACAATTAATTAAAATCTTATACCATTAGTAATTTAGGGAATATTTATTAATATACTGCCTATTTTTGTAACAAGTCAAATAGTAAACACACTATGTTAATTAAATATTTTAAAGAAAATACCCATCCAATAATTAAATTTGAAAATTGAATTTCATAAAACATAACTAAATATGAATATGTTATTTATATAATATAAAAAAATAAAAATCAATAGAATCTAATATACATACCAAAATAATCAAATAAAAACCCTAAACACTATAAGGCTAGCTTTCAATATCTTATTGTTAGTCATCCTTATAATGCTCGCATCCTTGGTTATCTAGCGATAAGTAATAAGTGCCATCTCTAGCCTCTCAAATAACACTCTAAATTTGTGCTTATGCTCCTCGATCATCATTTGCTAAAAAGCAAGTTGCTATTCCTAGGCTATCATTCTCTTTCATGCCACCTCAAGCTTTGCATATGGCCATTTGATGGTGCTTTGTAACTTTTATAACCTGAGCTATGAGGATGAACCAACCATAGTAGGTGGTGGTCTAGTAACCTTGCACACATCCAATCTCATACTATGAAAGTGACCTTTTTTATTCCAGTCATTAATTACCTCCATCCACAACAAGGTCTCATTGACCTGTGCAAAGTTATCCTTATCACCCTCAACTCATACCTGAGAAGACAACACCTTCAGCATCTTACACTATTTCTCTTAAAAATTTAAAGGTTAAATACTTTTCATGGATAAAAATAATAATGTAGTGCATATCATAAAAGCAAGTTATATCTTAGCTAGGACCTCTTTGCTCTATTATCGATAAACTTATGGGTGCTTTTTTACCTATATGAGTGTGAATGTGTATGAATACCTTTAAATCAATAAGTATCCAGTTAAGGATAGCTATTTGAAAATTTATTTATAGACATAAAAATAAGTTATAGATCAAAACAACACTAAAACTAACTTTAAGCTAAAACTAAAGCTCACTATCTTTTTTTTCTACATAAATATAGAGATAAACCATCAGTGTGTATGCTTCCTTTAGTAATAAATGCCTTATTTTTTTTGTTGACCTTTTGCTTTTTCTTGAAATTAGCATCTTTAGACCATTTCTTCCTTAGGTTTTTAAAAACATCCTTAGATATTCATTTAGGCTTCTTTGATAAGTCTTTTCTTATTCAGTCCATCATGCCCTTGTAATTAACTACGACCTTATAAGTAAAATTATTTTTTATCATGCACATGGCCTCAAATTGTCACTTGTATATGACCTATAACATTGAATAATTAAAGTCAAATGATTGTAAATTAGTAAATTAAAATATAAATACAAAAACATGATTACAATAAACCCTAAATTCATATGTTAATCCCTAAATCGATCATCTTTAAGCTTTAAGGAGACTCTGGTGTAGGTAAGGGCCAATTTTATGAAGTGTGCTTGTATCACTTTTGTTATATTCTGATAAGATCATGGGTAAACACAATAATTAATCTATAGTCAAATACAATATTGCAAAATTAATATAAATATTAAGCAATACAAAATAAAATAAATAAATAATTGAAAGTTAACAAATTAATACAAACTAATGCTAATAATATTCATATCATTGAATGTTAACCGATTCTTACAAATTAACCTCAAGATGTATCTAAATCCTACCATTAACTAGGTCTTTACCCTAAGGATATGTTGATAAGTGTCCTAAACAAGTGGCTTGGCTTAGGCCAATCTCCTAGGTAAGGTCCTAAAAAGTAGGCTGAGAAAGACCTTGAGGAGCAAGTTGAGAAAGGCCTTTAGTAGAAAGTTAAAAAGTTTGGAACTCCTACTTAGATGACTATTGCAATAGTGTTGGTGTTATGATTATCAATGGCGTGGTGCTTAGAGTGGTTAAAGATGAAGGAATCATTAATGTCCTATCATCACTATGGCCTTTGAACCTATGGCCACCCTCACTTAAAAAATAATCTACCTCCACGTGATAATGATGTAATACCTTAATTAAAATATTTAACAAATGAAACAACTAATTATTACAATGAAAATTAACCAATTATCATACAAATTAAGCTCAAAACTAAATTACTAAAAAATTAATACTAATACTAATAATAAAACTAAGTTGTTGTTTTCTAATTTAATTAACTAAGAATTATTTTCAATTTTCTAAATTAAAAAATATTAACTTACCTAAAAACTAATACTAATACTAAAACTGAATAAAAGTAGGAGTTTTTTAAACTTAACTAAGAATTAAATTTAATTTTCTAACTTAATAAATACTAACTTACCTAAAAATTAGTACTAATCTAAGTTGGAGTTTTCTAACTTAATTAAAAATTAAATTAATTTTCTAACTTCTAACTTAATTAAAAATTAAATTAATTTTCTAACTTCTAACTTAATTAAAAATTAAATTAATTTTCTAACTCAACAAACATTAAGTTATTTAAAAACTAATAATAAAACTAAAACTAAGTTGGAGTTTCTAACTTAGTGAAGAATTAAATTAAATTTTTTAATTTAACAAATACTAACTTACCTAAAAATTAATATTAATGCTAATACTAAGTTGGATTTTTCTAACTTAACTAAGAATTAAATTCAATGTTTTAACTTAACAAATTCTAACTTACCTAAAAACTAGTGCTAATACTAAAACTAAGTTGGAGTTTTCTAACTTAATTGAGAATTAAATTCAATTTTTTTAACCTAACAAATACTAAGTTACCTAAAAACTAATTATAAAACTAAAACTAATTTAGAGTTTCCTAGCTTAATTAAGAATTAAATTTAATTTTCTAGCTTAACAAATACTAACTTACCTTAAAACTAATACTAATACTAATGCTATCCTTAAAACTAAGTTAGAGTTTTATAATTTAACTAATAATTAAATTCAATTTTATAACTTAACAAATATTAACTTGCCTAGAAACTAGTACTAATACTACAAAGTCATATCCAATAAAATTCTTACAATTGGGGTTAATTATTCATGTTAAAGTATATCTTTTAAGACTGATTATTCAGTTTAAAAATTAACCATAATCTTAAAGTATAATTTTTAGAGATTGAATATCTCATTTTAAAAATTGAGCAAAAGACTACTTTAAAGCATTAAAATCATTTTAAAACTTGAAAAATTTTGAAAATAAAATTTATGATAATACTCATATAATTGAAAATTAAAAATGCCTAAAAATATAATTTTCCAAAATTTAAAGATCTCATTTTAAAAATTAAACAAAAATATTCTTTACTATATGTCTTTTAGTGAAGGATAAAGTCTTGACAATATAAAAAAGGGAAAATAAAACAAAGTGGAATATAGGAAATTAAAAAACCTTTGTTAAAATCATACAAATCAACACATCAAATTCAAGCTTGTCTACAAAATGCACTCACTATGAAAATTAAGCTCAAAATCATATAAGTTAACAAATTAAACCTTAAAATAAATTAACTAGAATGTAATTAAGTTTAAATCATACAAATTTAGGGCATAACTGGTAATATATGTAACAAATTAATGAATTAAAACATAAAATTAGCAAAAAAAATGGGAAAAAATCAAAATAGAATAAATTAAGGAAAACTCATCAATTAAAATAGAGAGTAGTTAATAGCAAAGCAAATGACAGCAAATAATCTTGAAAGAGGAAGAAGTGTAATAATAATGTAAGGAGAAGGAAAAGGGAAAATGAGGTATTTGGCATAAAGATCTAATATAAGATTCAAATTAGTAATAGATTAATCCATCACTAACCTATTTTAATAAAATAATGAATTCTAAAGAGTGATGGAACTATAAAAAAAGTCTATCGTTAATTTTACAAAATTTCATTACTTTACCAAATAAATTTTAAATTCTTGTGCATGAGTCCATTGATAATTAAAAATAAAATTTTTAATTTCCTTACTAATTTTTTTAGTAAATTTCACTAATGAATTTAGAAATAGAATTATTTTTTAATTTTAAAAATCTAAAAAATTAAATAAATTACTGACAGAGTTAGAGACAAAAGTTAAGATACTAGTAGTTAATTCAGTTGCTAAAGTCACAATATATATTTGAAGCTTGTAAAAACTTTTACCAACTACATTTTCATCCTTAAATACAAATATTCTTGTACTATCAATTGAGCTCTATTTATGTTCTCTTCTTACCTTTATAAGTCTCACATAGTCATATAGTTTTTTCAACATTTTGATGCTTGGTCTTTCAATCATCATTTTGAGAATTGAGATATTGTGCTACTCTTTCTAAAATTTAGTTCATTCTTACTTGACTAGCAACCGTGTCTTTGAGTATCAACTTTAGTATTATGGCAATCTATTGTAACAATATATGAACGATATCATGATTGCTTTTGTCCATTTGTTGCCTAATTATAGCTAAACTCTAAGAAGTCAAGTTGTAACTATTATTTTCCTCAATCACTTCAATAAGTTGAGTTTTTTGTTTATTCAATCTTTTAGTCTACATGTTTTAGCCATTTTTAGGTATTATTCTATTATTTTTATCGGTTACGAACATGCTATAAAGCATTCTAGCAAGTTCCTAGTGTTATTTCTTTGGTCATGGCTTTACTTGTTATTATTATTATTGAATTGTTATCATTGTTCAACGCAACTCGCTTATTGTTTTAGTGATCATTTTTTTATTTCAATTCTAATTTTGCCGACTCTATCTAGCATTTTACACAACATTTTGATTATTTTTATTTTAGACTACATCAATATTTTCAATACTTTCTATTATAACTTTTGGTTATAGAGGTTCTACATTTTCATTAAGCCTTTCTTCATAAATAGGATTATCACAAGTGGTTCTTAAAGCAAAAGTCATATTTCTATCTATAAATTGTGATAAAATAGTATCACTTCTTAATTACATAAACTAATGAAGGATAGAACCTAATACCTTTAATCATATCCCACCACGCATGTCAATTTTGTTTATCAATAAAAAATGTGAGGCTAATTCAACTCTTTTCAATGACACTGAGTTATGAATGGTTTTCTAGCAATATTCTAGACCCTTACAAGGAGCAAATGCATGAAAGCAATACCAATGAGTAAACAAGAGCATGAGTATAAGAAGCATTAAAGCCTACACAAAATGCTTGAATAAAAGAGTAACTAAAAGTAATTTTTACTAGCATGAAGAGCCCATAATCCAAGTGCATCAAAGGGTGCATAGACACTAGCTACAAATTTGGATCTCTCACTCATGCTCACAATCAGTGATCCGATTGCAAGAAGTTGCGAGGATAAAGAGATAAACAACAAAGTGCTAAAGATGTAGAGTGCATATAATGTGTTTGAGTAGCAATTTTGACAACATGAACCGTTTCCCTTTCATGATAGTGGAATTTATTTTGCAAGGTTTTTGAGGTTGTTATTACACCTATTGAGGACTGTTCAAGCTCACAAACTCCCTTGAAAATAGCATTCAACTATCCCGTGATGCAAAGTGGTTAACACTTGTAAATTGCTTGTCAAAGGATCAACACCTTAGACATAAGCTGATGCCTTCAAGAGATTTTGACTTGTACAACCTCTCGAGTTGAATGAATCTCACCATGTATGAACAAAATTCCTCTCAATCAAACATGTTCTTGGTCGAAACTTCAAGGAAATGATCCCTACTTAAAGACCTATGAGACAAGATAATTTTTAAATATTTCTAAGTATGTGTAATACCACTTAAAAAAATTAATTTTTTTGTGTTTATACATGTTATATTTTAGCTTAAAGTAAAATTATCTTTTAAAATTTCTTAAGATAAATTATATGTTACTCTTGTGAATTTAGAACCTATGACGATGTGGACAAACAATAATTATTAAATGAATTATTAATAAATAATTGAAATTATTAATAATTTTATTCAATAATTTTTATTTAATCACCTTAACATAAGTTTGGAATTCATATAAATACCATCTAAGCCAACCGTACGTCAACCAGTTTAACTTTAAAAAAAATTATTTATAAAAAGACGTAGAAATTAATTTGACTTGAAGTATAAAGCAATGTACGGATATAATATGAGCATGGCAGAACCAACAACCAGCCGACGTTTTTGTTTGTCCGGAGGACAATACGAAGGAAAGTGACTTCATTGATGTGAAAAGCCTCAATCACGAGGCCTTATATTCTGCACCTTTTTCCAAGGAACTGAACCTGCCCTCTTTCACGTCCTCATTCAAATTGAAGCATTTCCCCAACGCTGACACTTTGATTATTATTTTTCTTGCCCAATTTAATATTTTCTCCAATTTAAAATTTTGAATCCCGCATTATTTTTCTCATTTCTTTTTCACCTATTTGGGCCGCCGGTCCATGACGGCGACGGATCACGCAAATGAATTCGAATATTCTCCTTTTATTTATTATTTTTATTGTTATCATGCTAAAAATGAATTTAAATTCCCTTCTGTAACTGCAGTGCAGTTGCGAGAGGAACTATTCATTTATTACGGGCTTCCTATATTATTTGTCGATTTTATGGAGAATCAACGATCACCTTCCATAATTACAGCGGCAACGAGGGAGGTGATCTGGATATCAAATTTTATGCAAAATAGAATTTGAATTTTTTTTTAAGAGTGATCAACATTTTTATATTAGACTTTTGAACCAATCATTTATCATCTTGTGAATGTGGTTAATTTAGCCCAAATGATCAGTGTAAGTAAAAGTTGATCCTAAAGAAAATTTTCCGAAATAGTTACATTGCTGGTGGGTCCTAACAATTGAAATAAGTTGTGTTGATATTTGTGGGCGTCAGTTGGATATTATTCACGATCAATGAGATGATTAAACTGATTTTATTTTTTATTATTCCAGCTAATCATTAGCACTCACGTATAATTATTCAATCGAATGATTAGTTTATTGTGAATATTGATCAATCAAGCTTTATAAGGACATGAACTTTATTAATAAAAAAAATGATGTGAGGAACTTATTTTCCAAATTTTAAAATAAATTAATAAAAATAAAAAATATAAGTTATAATATATTAAATATAATTTAATAACAAAAATATTCAATTTTTTGAATGGTGAATTGCCCCATAACATTATTCTTGTTAATATATCATTTCTTTTTTGAGATGCATACTGACTTGGTTCCTAAAGTAATCCCAATGGCCTTTACCATCTAAGACCAAATTTGCATATCATCTCTCACGTATGCAGCTGATTCCCAACTTCGAAAGGTTTGTTATGGTATGACTTCGTGGAAGTTGTGTCACTTGCAACTTTTTTCATAAAAATCACAAATGTTTTAGGTATGAGGTAGCACTCCAATAGTAATAATTGCAACACATATAAATATTTGAGTTCTGCGAAAAAGTTGTATAAGTTTATATAAAAGCTGCAATTTTTAATAAAAAAATTATATTAATTTGTATTGGAACCATCTTAAAAATGATAGTATCGAAACATACCACTTTTTATATATAATAAAATATAAGAATTTTTATCTTTAATGCAAAACAAGTATTTAGACAAAATTAACAATCTGGTTCTTAAAATTATAGAACATTGGTAAAACAGTTTTTAAATTATAAAATTATTTAAATTTAATCTATTTTTAATTTAAATTTTTTATATTATCACTAAAGAATGACACATGTGATTAAAAAATTAACAATTTTTACTAATAGTAATAATATTTTAATAAATTTTATTGATATAATAATATATGATAAATAATAATTAATTTACATCAAAAATTAATTAAATTTAAATTCATTATGAAAATAATCATAATAATCTTAAATTAATACTTCATCTATACAATTTTATCTATCCATCGCATTTTTTAGGGGTGAAATTATATGGACAAATAAGCAAAATTGTATGAATGGAGCAATTATGGTAAGCAACTCGGCAACTTACTCGATTTAGTTCAATAATTTATCAATTCAATTAAATTTTTATTTGACTTATTTAACTTGTCAACAACTTCATCATAACTTTTTATTATATTTTTGCCTATATAATATTATATATAATTGAAGATCAAATTTGTTTCTATTCTTTTAAACTTATATTATTAATATAATAATAATTATAATTATATTAAATATTATAATTTTATAAAAATATTTTTATTGTTATTTAATTAGTTAGATAAGATATTAATTTGGGCTCCAGTTGAAGTTTAACTGGGCTTGATCTCATTCTATTTTAAATGAACTATGCTACATCAATTATACCCTCAATTTAAAGACTATATAATCACTTTCATAAGAAAAAAATAATTATTTTATTTATATTTTATGATTTTAAGGGTAAATTTGTTAATTTCCCAATATAAAAATACAAATCCCATGCAAACGAAAATGAAAAATTTTCCCTCGATCATGTTGAAATAAAATAAAATTTTCTATATGCAACCGAATTTAATTTTTTATATTTGTTCTGGTAAACATTTTTTTTAATATATACAATGAAACTCAGAATTGATTCCTGCCAATGCCCTGACATAAACATGTCCAGGGATCGAAATCCCATCCAAGTGCAGATTGAGTTGTGACACGTGGAAACTCACAAGTGGTCCGATCAAAAGTAACTCGTAGGAATTCTAGGAAAAAATAATTGGTGCAATACAACCACGATTGCCTGTGGCTGCCGACAAAGATACGAAACTCTCAGATTCAGCTTTCAGTTCCTTTTCCCTTTTTTTCTAATTTTTTTACTACAATATTATTTTGATTCTTAAAGTACTATATTTCTATTAATTTTATCTTCAAAGTAATATTTATATTAATTTAACTCCTGAATATTTAAGTAAATTTTAATTCTTAGTCTAAACGATTAATATTTATTAGAATTTTACTTGGATTTAAATTTTTAAGAATTAAATTAATATAAATTTTATTTTAGAGATGAAATTAATATAAATTTAATATTTCAATAAGCAAAATGGAATTTTAATCTTTTTTTAATGCAAACAAGTTTTAAAATAAGATGAATTGATTCGGTTGATTTATTTTGACATAAAACGTCTTTTTTAAAAAATACAATTATAAAATATTAAAGTGGAATAAAATATTTTATTTATTCAGTATTAAATATAAACAATTTATAAAAAATTATATTATTTATTTTAAAAAATAATTTCCCTTTATCCACTATTATACTTTTGAGGTATATTTTTTAATCACAAGATATATAATTAGCATATTATTTCCTTATTAATATATATGCAATTGATATTTTTTTAAAAAACATCTCACAAAATAAACAAAATCTTATATTGGAAAATGTTATCAATTAATTTGAGGATTTAAAAAGATGAAAAATTCTTAAATGCTTTAACTATAATATACATCTTTAATTCTATATAATAAATGAAATATAATTGTCAATTATCATTTATTTGTCAATTTTATGAAATTTATTCATATTAAAAACATGATTTTTCATTTTTCAAAATATTAAAAGTTGTAAAAGTCAATAATTTATCTTTGTTTATCGAATAAAATTGAGGGCTAATATTAAAATTGACAACAATTTCTCCCTGTGGATTAGTTAATTTCTTGATAACACCGACAATGAATAACAAATTCAAAACATTAGTAACCAAAGCCCCGAATTTTAGCAGTTGAGCAAAGGTAAAGAGTTAACCTTTACTGGCTAAAAACATAATTTCATTTCATTTTTAAATAATTTTTTAAAATGATATTTGAATTTATGTAAAATGTGATTTTATTTCATTTTATTTAAAATTTCAATTTTAATTATATTTATATCATTATGAATCAATTAAATTTACTAAGGATTTTTCTGAAATTTATTTCATTTAACTTAAAATATATATTATATTTAAAATATACACCTTTTTAATTTTTTATTTATTATAATACTATCAAATTTTACTTTTTAATTAAATTTTATGTGCTTTTTAATACATTTGAAATAAAATAATTTATTTATAAAAAAATTAAAATTATTATTTTCTACAAAAAATTTTAAATAATAAAATTTATCTATAAATAAATTAAAATTATTTCTATCGAAATTAATTAAAGTCACAAAAGTTACATTCACCAATCTTTCGTTATCAGCTTTTCTGTTTTTTTTTTTTTTGGGGGGGGTGATTTCTGGTTGGCTGGTTGTCTTGGTTGCCGGAGTTCATGTGTCCTTACAAATAATTTCTAATTAAATATTTAATAATGGGTCCTAATAATGCTAATCTGACAAACTTACGGGGCTTTCCATTGGAAGAGTGGCATGTTGAGATTTACCAAATCATTAATTTAATTTATAATTAAGGGCACCATCACAAGTGTTGATTTAAAATAGTGTGGATAAAACAAAGGAAAGTGGAGTGGGGAATCTACTTGTTATAACATAATTAAATTAATTAGTTCAATAACTACTAGACAATTGCTCTTGCCTTTTCTTCACACATTCAATTTCTATTTAATTTTCAAAAGCAACATATATTTTAGATATTTTACAGCAAATTACTCTTATCTTTTATAAGTTTTAATTTAATTACATTCACATCCTTTCTAATTTTAAAAATGTGCATTAAATTATTTTTAATATATATTCACCTCCTCTACTTTTGAATAAAGAAGGTGAATGAATAGTTTTAAAAATAGAAAGAGTGGAAGTATAATTAAATTAAACTTTACAAGAAGTGAGTTAATTTATTCTATATTTTATCAATTTTGAGTGAATAATTGTACCATATCTCATCTTAATTGAGCTTGATAAGTTTTGAATGGGTCTATGGTGGCAGCTCTACTATGTCACTAGTGCCCAACTCAAAAAGATTGAGGAAATCTTTCCTCCCTACCATGCTCATTTAGCCAACCAAAAAAAAAAAGAATGAACAGTTAACAGCCAATAAAATGGATGTAAAATCACAGCAACCACCCAGCGTTGCTTTGTGATTATTTAGCCTTTAATGTCCAGCGTTAGAGTAAACAGTTTATTTTTGTTATCACAAAAATATATATATATTTTAAATTGAGTGTGAACGAATTTTAAAAAAATTTATTTATCTACTAATACATATCCCATACTACTAATGATTTAATCGAATACCGTGACGATTTCCACCAAACAGAGTCAATAACAGGTTACCTTCTCAAGAGAGTGAACAGATTTCAATCCCTAGCTTTTGCAGACCTATACACTATGAGCTTGTATAGATTGGATTTTTATAATTTATTCTCTGGGCTGGTGGCATGATGTTGGGCACAAAATGTTGACTTCTGTTGCATTTGTCAATTTTACGTCTATCACCTTTTATTTGATATCTGACGAATTTTGACATCCGGCAAATTACATTCAACTTCGATTAATTTAGAATCAAATTCGATTAAGCTCTAATTAGAAAAAAAGCTCTTTCATTACCAATTTTCTCCATAAAGAAACTACAAAATAATCAAAATTCTTAAATATAATACTCTGTTGTGCTGCGGAAAAGCAATTCGATTATAGTACTAATATATGAAAATTAATGCCCATCGCATCAGTAAAATTGTGGTCTCCACCTTGCCATATGCATATGATCACCCATTTCTTTGGGTACTCTATATAATCACTCTCATTTGACACATTTAACACTGAAGGGTGGTGGTTTTTGTTTCTTACAGCCATGGATATCTCTGCTCATTGATATAAAACTCAATACATACCAATACAAACACCTTGTGCATGACATCTAAAAATTATATCTTTTTTAAAAATAAAAAAATATTTTATATATTCAATATTAAATATAAAAAATTTGATAAAAAAATAACTTTTTAAAAAGAAAAAAGAAAGTTATTTCCACTACCATAATTTCAAATATTATTTTTTTAATTACAAAATATAGAGTCAGCGTGCCACTTCTTCAATTATATACAAGTAAATAAAATTTTTCTATGAAAAATGTCATCCGATGAATTAAATGAGCCTAAACACAGGTGAAACTTCACTAATAATCTTTAAGCGGCAAGTAATGCTTGATGCCAACATAACATTGTTCTAAAAACCCAATTTGTGATACACATCAACATGCTTTCCTTGGAAAAATGAAATTACATTTAGTAAGAGATGTCGGATTAACCAGGGAGAAAAACATAAAATGAGCTTCGAGGATCTTCTGACCAGCACGGGGCATCTAATTGCCACTTTCTTCAATCTAGTTTCTTCAAGTTCAAGCAATTATCTGATGTTTGCTTAAACAGCTCCTGAACCTGATTTAATTCATTTTCTGACACCAAGAACAATAATCGATAGTCACAGATCACCTCTTATCAATTAAACATCAATGAAAAAGCTGAAGACCTATAAATAACACCCTAAATCTAGAGTATCATGAAACTGATCTATTATTTCAATATTGTTGCCAGTCCAGTATATATCGGATGTGTTAAAAGATTCTGTTACTTCGAGAATCTGCTTAAAATGAGACACACAAGTCCAGCCACATATGCATGCCAAGTAATTGGCTTGAAAATACAATTTCCAATTCATTTTTCTCAAATTGACTCCTTTTATTATTTAAAAAAAAAAAAGAAAAAGAAAAATAAAAAATTCTTCTTCTATACTGAGATAGATTCTTTACATATGCTGTATTTAACTGAACATGCAAATTATCCTCTTGGCCATCTTTGTCATTTGATTTTCCTTATGAAAGGACTTTACAAATATTACTTTTCTATTTAAAACGATTACACCTCAATATGTTTTAAGAAGCGATTAAAGCAGTAGTTCTGAGAAAAAATTGAAGCCTGAAGATAGACCTGCAGCCTCTAATTGCCTCTGAAGTTCTTGGCCAATTGCATCATTTTCCGCCTAGTAGGTTAAAGGCCAACATCAATGTTGAGATTTAAGAAACATATATACTTTATTTTGCCCTAAAAGTCATAGACATGAGTATCCAATGTTTGTAAGAAAACTAACTAGACTAAAAATGGAATTCACTCAAATAACAGTCAGTGAGTTCAAGACCTGTAATTCCGCAATCCTTTTGAGCTGCTCTTCTTCACCTCCTTCAGATACCGGAAGGGCTGCAATCAATACATCAAACTGTACAAGAAGCAAGTGACATTTTTCAAGCAACTACTACGGATGTGACAAAAATTGATTGATATAATCATTTATAGGAGGCAATTCAACGAGCAAGAACATAAGGAAAAAGTTTATATAGGCTAGACCCTTTTTTTCCTTTTGGGTAAAGTATATAGGCTAGACTTTGATTGCTGCCAAAGATGTCATATAACCTCATACACTGATGTCATAAAATTTAAGTGTTTTCAAATCAGCATTAAACATGTCCACAATTTTCACCTTGTCATCAACATTTTGAAAGGACAATCAGAATGCTTCTTCTGACATATATATCTTTTTCCACAATAGATATGTCATCTCAAACAGCCTTGTGAGCCTTACAAAAAGAATTGTTCACGACCTTGAATTTACAACTGATGGGATTCGTAGTCCCATCCTCTTGAAAGACTGTCTCTCTTTTGTTCAACAAGACTATAAGCATAACATTCCATTCCCGATGTATTAATGCATAACAAACAACTCAATAGTTTATGCTAGCCCTTCTCGTCCCCCTCCTGCTAAAATACCATTACCTTCTTAGCAGCCTTCACTAATTCAGCACTCAACAGCTTTGGTTGTTCAGCAAAATTTGCCACATCCTCTGGGGGCTGTGCAGGTCGTTCAGGATAATTTGGACCAAGCCGATTGGGAGGAGCATCTCTTTGCAATGTTCCAATGGTATTAAAGGTGAGATGAGCAATCAAATTAACTTGTTCTTGTAACTGAGATATTATATCCATTGCATCTAGCACCTCCAAAGAATTTTCTCACCTACCAAAATTCTACAGAGAATCATACAAAAGGTCATATATATGTATACATGTGGATATGTACAGAACACATAGGTAAGCAAACACGTTAAATGCTTGTTGACTGATCAAGTGAATAGATGATGCATTCCTACGGTACAACTTATAAAAGACGGCATTCCATGACTGGAAACTGTCATGTAGAAATGGAGCTTTTGCATGCCTAGTATTTTTTCCTCACTTCTCAGCCATTATGTCACACCCAAGCCCATATACCCAAGGATTATTGCAAGGCCAAACCATCCCTAAATGACTAGTCCAAGTTGTCTCATGAATCGATTCTTGCTGCTCATATATGATATACCATCAATTAATACCATGAGCATTCTATGTTGAACTTAGTGATCACAATTTCGTTCAACAATTCTATCTTTAGTGCAATGAACTTTTCAAAAGATTACATTTCTGCTAGAATGAAAACCCTGATCCAAATTTACATCAAGCCATCCTTCACAAAGATGAGAAAATATATCAACAATAATTAAGGAGAAAATATGATCCCTCATCATGCTATCACACAAACACACAACTCGCAATAGATCTAGCAACCCTGATCCTTGTATCAAATGGCATGTATTATCATTTGACTAGAGATCATTTCTTTCCAATTTATTTTGTATTATTCCAATAAAGAATATAATTATAAAGCTATCTACTAAAATCTTTCATCGCTTAATGATCCTAAATATTTTCCCCCATTTTATCAAATTTTGAAATTTCTAATACTAAAAACTCCTCAATTGGAAAAGAATGGAACAGATGATATTTTGTCTTTTTTATAAAAATGAATGTTTGTGCACTTCAGACACATAAACTTCACCCAAATTGGATTTCAACGGTTAGCTCGCACGCCAAGCAATTTGCCACTTGCTTCTAGTCCATGTCCTCATGTTATTAAGCATTTCTGTGTTGAAAATTTTAAGTTTGACCCACAATCGGGTTTCCAAACATACCGTTCAAATTTAAATATATATTATTCTCTTTGTTTAATAACTTAATGTGTGACCACAAGACAGTTTGGGACATAGCCAGACAAGGACAGAGTTAGACCCAAAATGTGAGCCAAATGATGAGTTAGGATAAGCATACCTATGTCTAGGCACAGCCAATCAAATCTGTTGCTAAATGACCACAAGATTATCAAGGGCATTGAAGTAATATTAATAATTAGGTTTATAATATTATGGACTTATGTTATATTATGAATTTGTTTGTCTTGTACCCAAAGTTAGAGAGTATTAAAATTTTTATGTTTCTTAGCATTTTATTATATATAAAGCATTAGGATTATGCTTTATATAACAATCCAACCTCTTGTTCATTCTATAATATCAGTTTTCCCCTTAATTCTCTCTAGCTTATTTCTACTCTTTCTCAATATGTTACCAAGGCGGTATCATCCATTATGAAACTTGTGGGTTATACTGCTATCAACAACCTCATAGAGGTTTAAACTATCGATGACATAGAATCTAAATTTATTTATTTCAGTGAGAAAAAAAGAAAAGAAAATGGATGAGGTGCTGCTTTAGTACATGTCTTCTAAGTTCTTTGAGTTAAAAAAAATATAGTTATGGTGAAAAAATTCAATATTGTGTGGGGGGGAAAAAATAAAAGACGAAACACGTTACGGCAGCTCCAGCATAGGACCAGGACACAACTTTGCCCGACTCAGAATTGCAGTTTCCGTTTGTTTTAAAAAGGCAGTTTCCAAGGTCTTCCTCTTGGAGACTGCTGGTGATGTAAGACGCTGCCAGTTAGACTTGGAGACAGAGAGTCAGGAGGATGTCTTGACAAAGTAGGAGACCTAAGGATTTGCGAACAAACTGCCTAGTCTGGTGACTGGCAGCAAGAGGGGCAGAAGATATTGATCCATGGCAATGCAGAAGGTTGAAGTTGACATTCTCGGTAGTCAGTGCCAAATGGAGATCAACAAAGCTCTGACAAAGAGTTGAACCAGATCTAATTTTTCTGATTTTTTTGGTGAGTTTTATGCCATTGTCTTGGTTGATTTGATTTTCTGGTCCTCTTTGATCTGGGGGGAATGGAACATGCTTGGACCTGTGCAATTTTTTGGGCGTTGGTGTTAGTTTCTCCCATGCTGGGAACAGCAGGTGATTTGGGGTTACACAACCTGGGTTTGTGTAATATGCCTTTGGATGTTGCGACTCTTGTCTTTGGTTGTTTGGCTGCTGCTGGCGTTCAGTTCTAACAGTGCTTCTGTTCTGAAGAACAAGTTTAGTTAGCTGGTTTGGCTGTCTTTCCAATCTGATTTGGTGTTTTTTAAAGATCTGTGACATCATTTTGATGTGGGGCAGCATAAGTTGCATCTGTTTACTGAAATTTAATGAAGCCCAGAATATTTCGTTGTTTCTTTTGTAAAGTCATGTGAAGGTCGGATGAAGTAATTTTGAGCGGTGGTTGAGTTGGCTACATTGATTTGATCTTATAGAGCAATGGTATTGCTAGCTGTTTTTGTTTTGTATGCTAGATGTGTATTTGGTAAATTTTTCCTTGTGTTTTTTTGAGCTGCTAGGTAGGGTGCTGCCGTTTGGCTGTAATAAGCACTTGAGAGCAACAAGGTTTGTAGTAGTGTTGGAGGTTTTGGTGTAATTCCAAGTTGGAGGTTTTGAGGATCAGATAGGAAGGTTTTGAGGATCAGATAGGAAGTTAAGGGAACATCTTAGAAAAAGCTAGCAAAAAACTTCTAGAAGCAAGAAGCTTTGTCATTTGTAAAACTGGAAGAAGGTCAAGGAAGCACCTGGGGGAAATTGGCTCCTGACTTTTAGGAGTTATATCTGCCAAGGTTTTGTTGTTTCTAAAGCTTGTGAGTGTTTGCGTGCAAGGGGAGTTGTTCACGTGCTATGTTCATTGCAATCTATTTATAGAGCTCAAAGTTCATATGTTTTATTGCATTTTAATCATAAGAGTTCAAATTTATGTAACAAGTTTAAAGTTTAGTAAGCTTCAACTTGAGGGGCAAATGTTAGAGAGTAATATTAGTAATTAGATTTATAATATTATGAACTTATGTTGTGAGCTTCCCTATCTGCACCCAAAAGTTAAAAAGTATTAGGATCTTTCTGTTTCTTAATAGTTCTATATAAATGGAGCATTAGGATTATCTTTATATAATAAATCAAATTCTTATTCATTCAATAATATCAATGTTCTCTCCTTAATTCTCTCTAGCCTATCTCTACTCTTTCTCCCTCTAAATCCTAATCATATCTGTCAATAGGAATCAAGTCAAAAAACGGGTCATTGGAAGTATATCCAACTTGCATATCCAACTTCCAAAGGTATTTCATCAGAAAGAATGTCAGAGTATGCATTAACACCTTTTGCAGGTGTGATAGCAGTCACAGCACATCATCAGAATTATGCTTTCCTATATAACCAAATAAGCAGAAGCAGATTAGTTGCAGTAGAAAGATGCCTAATATTTAATAACAATTGACGGCCAGGGTCTAAATTATAACCAGTAAGAGAACAGTAATGGATGCATTTCTCTATCTTCATCTGCTCTTCTACTACCACTTAAAGCCACAGAATGTGCAATAAAATTCTTATCATTGTAAAAACACAGGCTCTTTAAATAAAATTTGAAAGGTGAACATTCCATCACCTGTAATTTGCTTTTTAAATAAAATTTGAAAGGTGAACATTCCATCACCAGTAATCCAGACAAGAACAAGTCCCATCTTTAAAATGGTGAAAACGATTTCGATCTCTAACTATGATATCCCTCTGATAAATTACAGATATTAGCTTGGTAAAAGCATGGCAATCTACACAAACACGAAGGTTTTTTATGATTCTTATAGGTGAGTTTGGATCAGATTCTATAAGAGCAAATGCTATTGCTAGCCTTTCACTATGGTAAGAGAGAGCATCTTCCTTGTCTTCTTCTTCTAGGTCAAACAACACTTCTGATATTCTTGGACTGTAGCCATGTTCTTGTAGCCTTCTATTTATTTCCCCAATCTTAAAATATATATCTATAGAAAATGGATGAGTATTGTCAGCAGTGAGGAACTCATGCATAGAACCATTAATCTCAACTAAGCTAAATCCAGGCATCTTGTCAACCCCATAATCTTTCATCATTTTCCTTACTTTCTTCACATCATCCCACCTACCAATGCTGGCATACATATTGGAGAGGAGAACATAGTTTCCACTGGTTTCTGGTTCTAATTTAATTAACTGTTTGAGTGCATTTTCCCCTATCTCTAAATTGCCATGAAGCCTTGCTGCTGCAAGTAAAGATCTCCACAAAATTGCATTTGGCTTGATAGGCATCTCTTGTATCCTGTCTTCTGCCTCCTTCAGCTTTCCAGCTCGACCTAGAAGATCAACTAGGCAACCATAATGCTCAAGTCTTGGCTCAATTTCATGAACTTCCTTCATGGACTTAAAAACTGTACAGCCCTCATCTACCAATCCAACATGAGAGCATGCAAACATTGTAACTAAAAAAGTTGCACCATCAGGAGGCAACCCCTCAAGTTTCATTCTATTATAAAGTTGAAGTGCCTGTTGCCCGTGACCATGCAGCGCAAATCCACCAATCATGGCATTATAGCAATATGTGTCCCGATCTGGTAATTGGTCAAACAATTGAGATGCTAGATTAAGACAACCACATTTGGAATACATGTCCACTAGTGCAGTTCCCACAAAGCGATTTAGCTTCAGATTGTTTCTTATCACATAAGCGTGTGCCCATGTACCTTGACTAAGAGCACCTAAGTTAGAACAAGCACTAATCAAAGCAACAAGTGTAACTTCGTTAGGCTTTATTTGGAACTCTTGCATCTCATTAAACAGATACAATGCCTCAAAGGACATGTCAGCGTCTTCACTGCTGGTTGAGTAACTAGGAACAATCCTATGTGTATATGCAATTAGTATGGAATTCCACGTAGCTAAATCAGGTTCACAAATTTGATTGAACAGATATCGAGACACACTTAATTTGCCATATTTGGCATAGAAATTGAGTAGTGAGGCTTGGATAAAGTGATCATAGGGGGGTTGAAGGAATTTCATAACATGAGTGTGGAGGATACAACCATAATGCAGCCATGGATCAGAGCCACAAGCCTTGAAGAGCGATGGAAAAGTGAAGCTATTAGGTTTGAGGGTCTTGTGCATGAGAATCCGGTTATAAAGTGAGAAGGCTAAATGAATGTGGCCACTGTGATGGTTGGTCAGAGAAGAAATTAGTGTGTTAAAGAGGAAGATTGTTGGGCTTGAGATGTTGTTAAAAATGGTAAAAGCATAGCTCAAGGCGAGCTTGGAGGAAAAGAAAAGTAGACGGCTCAGGGGATATGTGTGAAGCGCCAGACCAGTTATAACCATCTGGGCATGAACTTGCTTGAGGGTGTTTAATGTCTGGCATTTTTCTAGGACTCGGAGAGTTGGGTGACTAAAAATGGGGCTCCTGGTTTTCATGCAATATCAACTTATATACTTGAGCAGAGAAAGCATATAGCCCAAAGAAGACACAGCACATCCCACACATATGATCCTTGGTAATATGTTTTACTAATTTAGTTGGAAGATGCAGGTTGCCATCCTGTACAAGCACCACTATCCGGGTTAATAACTAAGAAAGTTCATATAACTTTAGTGTAAGTATCTAAGCAAAACTAGAAGTTATTGTAGCCATAAATTAAAGAATATAAATAGTTAATAACCTAAACTTTACAAAGTGAATTGACTTTATATTTGGTTCAGAAGTTTACATTATAAATGTATTATTATGCATAAAAATGATTCCATTGATTTGAAATTATATAAGGTTCAACTTTTCATGCCTGCACATTGCTTAATGGGTAAATAATAAATATAACTAGAATTGATATTATTTCAGTATTTCGCAGGAAACCACAAATGTGTGCCACATTTTTCCTAAGACGCCACAAAACCCGAAAACTACAAGAGGTGGGACTTATGACTACTTTATACTCCTTAGAAACAATAATGCTGACAGATTTCCTTAAAAACGCATGCAAGAAACTGCAGGCAAATCACCAATGTGTCTCATAGTCATTCCAGGAAAGCCACAAAACTAGCTTTCCTTTCCAGAATCCATAGTCTTAAATTACCATAATTTCAAGTGTATTCCTCATCGAAGATCCTAGAGTACTCTCTGCCCTTTAAAGCTTGAATTTTTTTTTTTGCTAGACACCAATTTCCACCTTAAATCAAATAGACCCGTTATAGACTATCATTAGCCAACCACATTTTGCTAAAAGCAAAAGCCATAAGAGCTTTTTCCTAAATGCTAATGAATAGGGAGAGAAACACAAGGAAATGATGATGAAAATAAGAAAATATCAATCTCCCGCAGTAAAAGCCAAAGTTAATTGTCCGAAATTAAATTACTTAATCAACGCATGAAGTAGGGAGGGAAACACAAGGTAATGATTGAAAATAATCTTCACAAACCCCTTGAAATTAAATGACTTTTTTCGCAGGTTGTTATCGGTTATCAGAAGCAAGATATTTTACCTGTAATGTTTAATTTATTCAGAAGAACTTGGGATGGATTTCATCGGCCTCTTGCCAAGGCCAAAAAGATTTAGCGGCTTCAAATTACAAACTTAAGGGAGTGAGAATGAGCTTTGGCGATGACGGAGGAAGAAGCCAACCATGAGTTCTTTGCTTCAAGGCTCCGAAGTGGGATTTTTCTTCCTTTTGGGACAGTTGTACGGTACAAATCAGCGATCTGATTCTGATCGGAACTACAAAGATACAACTTACGCGGTTTGAACAATAGAAGCAACTTAAGGATATCTTATGCGTACGTTCGGAATGAGCAACTTTGGGCTGATCCATAAGCTAATTTGAGTCCAAACCTCTCTTGTATTTTGGTCGTAAGACCATTCCTTGCGATAGCACTACTATATGATGATAGCCCAATAGAGCCCATGACAAAATAAACAATAGAGCAATCTATCAATTTAGTACCCAAAGATTCTAGACATCAAATTAGTATAAAAAATTTTTTATATCAATTTAGTATTAATATTAAAAAATTTGATGCTAATTTGATATTTATGGATTATTAAATTGATATAATAAAATTCTTTTATAATAATTTGAAAAGACAAATTTAAATTGATACCAAATTAAAGTAATAAAAGATTTGGTTAGAGAACCGGTTCCAAAAAATTTATTCTTTTAAAATAATTAACCAATTTTAAATACAATACAATGAAAAATTAAATAAGATTAAATATTTATGATCATATATATTATTATATTAAAAAGATTACCTAATGTTATTAAAAAAATACCAAAACAAAATTTACCTTCAAACCACTATTTGAAAGATCTTTCAGACTATCTTTACATAAAGTATGGCTTGAGTATCATACAAAAAGATTAAAGAATCATTAAAACTAATAAATTTAAAAATAATTTGTTCAAAATTTCAAATTCATTCTATATTCATGTGAAAACTGAAACTTTAGACTATATTCATATAAAAAATTAGAACTCCAGAATTTTGAAGATAGATTAAAAACTCTTTTCAAATTCTTTTCAAAATTGGTACTTTAGACTGAAATTTTATTTATAGAGGAAGATTAGAATAAAAAATTGTGTTTATTGTCATTTTAATACATTCTCATTCATAATATCATATTAAGATTCATAATATCCCATTAGGAATCATAATGTCTTATTAAAGTCAATAGTGTCACATTAAGCTTATAATAGCTCATTAAGGCCAATAATTCTCATTAAAGTTCATAATGAGTCATTAAGATTCATAATAGCTTATTAAGGCTAATAAATGTCATTAAGGCTTATAATTTTCATATCTCAAATATTTTTAATCAGATATTTCCTATTCAAAAATGTATTTTTAATTAATATTTGAAATATATTTTATTATTAAAAACTTATTTATTGAATATTCCTAACTTAAAATATATCTCCAATAAATATTTAAAAAAATAAAATATTATCTCTATCAAATTCTTGATCATATATCTTTAACTTTTACATAATTATTTAGGAGAATATTTTAAAAATTAGTATTTTTTATAACTAACTCTCATTATTTAACTATATTAGGCCAAATGCATAAAATCCAATAATTGGATCTTGCATATGTTTTTATATATCAGTCTAATAATATTTTCTTGACTAGCCTGATTCAATAACAGTATATATGGAATTTTGTACTGGTCTATAGATCCTATAGGTACAAATATAAATAGTTTCTAAATAATTAAATATTTTAATTATTTAGTTTCAATTATCCTTCTAGTATGAAATTGAAACTGCACTCCGATTATATACGTCTTTATTCAAATAAAAACCCAAACAAATTGGTAATTTTCTTAAATTGTATTGTCATGCTACATTAATTCTTTACTCATATCTCATTGCATAACATTTAATTAAATTGATGAAATTAATTTAATTTATTTTAGTACTTATTGGTTTCTCTAATGATTATCAGTTAACTTTCTTTCAATTTAATTAGAACTAACATGCTTAAACGTAAGACTAATGATTAAGTACTGAAATTCACTAAAACTAATATATCACCAAATTCTATATTATCAAATTATAATTATATTCTTATAGATATATCAACACCTAATTATAGAGTATATTAATCTGTAATTGAACATCACTCATTGGTAAATTAAATGTGATTATATTTATAAAAGTATAATTATATATAACGCAAGATTTAGAGTAAAGCAAATTAATACTTATGAAATTTAATTTATCTTGACAATAGTTATATGAATTTCATTTATAATCCTATTCAATATACCAAGAACATCTATAAATTTTATATGATCAAGATAAGTCATATATTTCAAAATTTACAACAACATTAATATAGCATCCAACTTTGTTAATACAATGCGAATAATAATTTTTATTAATTATAAATAATTTGTATTTATATCTTCTATAAATCCATGTTATGATCACATGAACACATATTATACAATTAATTATATATTTATTCAATTTTTAAGCAAAATAAGCATTTAGAAAATACTTATGATTATTTCTATTATAAATGAAATAAAAACATAAATGTTCACTACTTTTATAAGCTCATTCTCAATAGAAAAGGCCAAAACTTTCAAGAAATAGCATACATCATTTGATCTAAATACTCTCGATATATATTTTTTTTAAAAAAGAAAATGTATCTTTTTTTGTAAAATTTTGGCAAGATTTTATAACACTTTTTATTAAAGGAAAAAAAGAGGGGGTTAAATTCATAAGGAAATATATATATATATTTATATAGCATTTGCACAAAATATGACAACTTTATCAATAATGTTTATATTATAGAGATTTTTTGTATTTTTATAAAATAAAATTTATATTTACTTGAAATTTATGTTTATGTAAATTAAATAAAAGTTATGTAAAGAAATTCATCCATTTTTCATCAATATCTATGCTATTGGATTTTTAGTAAACATGATATTTCCCTTCTTTCTCCGTTTTTCATAACCCGGTTGTCTTCTAAATTTGAATAATTGAGACTATTGTTTATATTCTATAAAATACAACTGCTATATCTAAAGAGTTAGGTAATATTAGTATTAGGAGTCGTTTGATTCATACGGGAATTAAGTTCCCATGGGAAATGGAATTTCATAGGAAGTTAATTTCCTATATTAACTTCTTGAGAAATCTCAAATTTTGTTTGGTTGACATGGAGCAAGTCACACTTCCCAGTAAATAAATTCCTATATTTTGTTTAGTTCAACTTTGTATTTCCTAAGAAATAATAATGAAATGACCATAATAGCCTCCAAAATAATATATTAACAGATATTAATTAATTTTATTTTTTTATATGAAAAATGAGAGTCCCAAGTGTTTTTTATTGTTCTCTGAAGCGGGAAAATGAAAAGACACAACATCGAAGCAGCAAAACACAATGGCCTGAAGACGAAATGACGCACGCGATGGGCATTTTAGGAGACGCAGAAAGGCCGAAACAGTAACAACACTTTGCATTCCATCTCAAAATGCAGTACTAGTAAACTCAAGACGTAGGAAGATACTATGTAAATCATTGGCAAATACAGTAAGAAAAGACTCTAACGACCCTGAACAACCGGAGAACATCATTTTTCGACATCGGAAGCTTAAAACAAGTTCAAATAGTAACTCCACACAAATGGGTCGTCCACAAGTAAATCCACCTCCTTTTTAATATTGATTCTAGTACAGGCATTATACTTCAGCTAACTTGAAGGAAAATGTTACAGTTTCCTTGGATTTATGTTCCTATGTAAGTTCAAGAGAAACCCTAGAAGTTAGTACGACCACAGTATACCAAATATTTTATTACATGTTACTGTCATTCCATATAATATTTGTTTGTATGAGAAATAGAAAAATGGCACCGTGCATATTTCATTGTCTTTTTGGCATTCTGTTCATATAAAAATAAACGGACACACCTTACTCATCTGATGCCCAAAAGTAACATACTTTTCCATCGGTATTGCCATTAATCATGTTTGATTTGTAAATTTATTACCACATTTTGGTAGGTGTTACTATTCTTACACAAAACAGTAACATCTCATTTGATGTTAGTCTTTGATAGGGTAAACACCTTGGTTTTGTTAAAGTTTTCTGTTTAGTCACATATCATCTTATCTATTTCTTATGTTTTTTGGGTTGGCATCTCTGTTTGCAGATCAAACACAACCATGTCACCACAATAGAGTTTCGTAAAATAGTTATATATCGGTTCTTGGCTCATGTTACTGTTTCTTGATGAGACAAAAACATACCACTACCACGAGGTTGCATTGTTAATTATATTGCATTTTGTCTACTTATGCATGTTTTTGCTCGTTTGCGGACTAAATACAACCATGTCACCACAATAGAGTTTCATAAAACAGTTATATATCAGTTCTTAGCTCATGTTACTATTTCTCAGTGAGATAGAAACACACCACTACCACGAGGTTGCATTGTTAATTATACTACATTTTATCTACTTATGCATGTTTTTGCTTGTTGTCAACATAGTAGAGCTTTGTTAAACATGCATATCTTATTTTTTGGTTCATGTTACGATTTCTTGATAGAACAGTAACACATTATTTCTTGTAAGTTACACTATTAATCATACCTCATTTTATCAACTTATATTCTTTTTACTTGTTATCAACGCAGTAAAGTTTCCTGAAGGAGTTATATCTCAAATCTTGGTTCATGTTACTGTTTCTTAGTGAAACAGTAACACACTTCTACCACAAAGTTGCATTGTTAATCATACCTCATACTGTCTACTTATGTATGTTTCTATTCTTTGTCAACATAGTAGAGTTTTGTTAAACACGCATATCTCATTTTTTTATTCATGTTACTGTTTCTTGATGAAATAGTAACACATAATTTCTTAGAAGTTCCGCTGTTAATCATACCTCATCTTATTAACTTATATTTTTTTTGCTCATTATCAATGCGGGAGATATTCGTAAGACAGTTATATATTGGTTCTTAGCTCATATTACTGTTTCTTAATGAAACAAAAATACACTACTACCATGAGGTTGCATTGTAATTCATACATCACACAGTAACACTTATGCATGTCTTTGCTCGTTGTTTGTTCAGTAGAGTTTAGTTAAACATATATATCTCATTTTTTGGTTCATATTATTGTTTCTTGATGACACAGTAACACTATTTCTTGGAAGTTACATTGTTAATCATACCTTATTTTATCTATTTATGCATGATTTAACACTTAATTTGATATTTATTTGAACGGAAAGGCACTAAAGCACTCACACAAGCAGAAGATTCTGAAGAAAAGACCTAAAAATTCTAACAATACAGGTCTAATCTGCTAGCATGTATAAGGCAGGTTGATGAGTTTCAATTCGATGATAGACACACAATGGTGCTGCGATAAAACCTATTTTGGGTCCTAATAAATGTAATAATAATAAAGGAACTTAATCGCAGCATGTGTCGAAAGAGCAATGTTGAAATTCAGTCCATAATTGCTACCTTCTCATACAAGAATAATCATTTTAATATCAGGGGCGAACATCTCAGAATAACACCAACATCAGTGAAGCTGATCTTTAGAATAAGGAATGGAGACCAGCCCATCCATATAACATCTAGTAAAAGGCCACGGTCAGATTTTGACTTAAGGTGTTTCCGTGGCAAAGCACGGATGACTAAACTAATAATATTCAATGCACTCGAAAGAGCAGTGCGAGGAACATCGGAGACTGATGTGCAAGATGTCTCCTGTCTTATGACATTAATGCTTCTAGTCACCTTCTTTGTACCAAACAGGGCCCACATATTGGGCTAGCCATATATCAAATACGTAGAAGAAGTAGATACAATAGCATAATATAGGTGGTCACAACACATTCACGACTAACTAATGAATTTGCTTACAAATGATAGCACCCCTAATGTAACCGGTTGTGTCATGCTATTGTCAGTAAGTTAAAGATGTCAAAACTATTTTTACTTTATGTCACTATCTTTTATATTGTCTTCATTCATTTCCATTCATTTGAGTGAATGTTCCTGCCTCCTTTTTGTATGTTTATCGGCACTCTTGGTTCATGTTACTATTTTTTACCAAAAATATAAACAGGTACCTATTTTGTCTGTGAATGGTAACCCAAAGTTTTATGGCATTTTGGTTATTAATGTGATTTTACTTAACAGTTATTTTGAGTTTTTCTTTCGTGTTAATGTATGCATACAAGAATAATTTGTTTACTTCCAGTTTTTTACACCTTTTATTACTCTGTCCTTGAATGCAGCTTCCAATGGAAACTAACGTGACAAAATGAGCGATTTATTATTGACAATATTGGCTATATGAGATTACAAGCATACTGAGCGGGCATCACATCAAAAGAGTTCTAAGATGCCTCAAATGGGACCTGAAGCTCCTCACACGCGAATTGAGGGATCAACTTATCAGCTAGCTTCAGATAAGCGTATGAAAATGTCAACTCATTATGAAATCCAATACATGTTAGTACAAAAAAATATGTTATTGTCTATTTTCATGAAAAATAGTAATATCGAACAAGATGTTACTATTTCTACGTGAAATAGTAATAGGTCATTCTCTCTAGGTTTCTATTGTTAATTTGATCCTCATTCCAGCAATTTATTTTATTTTATGATTGGTGTTGCTTTTTCATAACAAACAGAAGCATGCAATAGTTACAATGCAACATGTTACTGTATTTTCTAAAAAACAGTAACATGCACCCTTTATCAGTTTTAATAGTTAGTAATATTTGATTTATCAATTTTTTCCCTTTATTGACTTTGTGTTAGGGTTTTCACATAAAACAATAACATATCATGGGGTTCTACTGAACTGAAGTAAAAACAGAAACATCTTTTAATTCCAATTTCTTTCTATTAACCATACATTATTTTATGCATTTAATGTGTTTCATAGTTAATAATTTACCTATAATTATTGTTATGCTATCACTTAGTCCTTTATTTGCATGTTTCTGTTTCTCACCTAAATAGAAACATGCCGACTTACCATACTAATAGTGGAAACACTCTTATGTTTTAAGTTGTAAATAGAGAAATTGAGCCAACAATACAAGAATATGATCTCCTCTACACAACTAAAACAAATCTACAATTAATTAAATTTGTTGACAAAATAAAATCACAAAACACACCCTCCAAATTAAAGGATTTGGGAGGCGATACTAAGACAGCATTGGCCCAGTATGTGATCCAACCACAAGCAGCAAAGCTGGACCAGTTTGTAAATATTTCACTGTCCCACAAAGAGTAACATCAACAAGATAACGATGAAGTCCAATGGCTTAAGGATCAGCTCTTCAGTGTAAATACAGAAATACTCAAACTGAAGGATGAATTGATGTCTCTCACTGAGAAACTTCAAATGTCAGAACAACAGACACAACAAAATGCAAAAACAATAGCAAAACTCAAACATGATAATGCACGGTTATAGGAGCAACTGTCCACTGCAACAAGTGACTAGAAAACCTTAGGGTAGTTAACGACAGTTTGAAAAATCAGAATAAATAGCTCAATGCATAGCTATCAGAAAAAAATATGCAGGTGGTTGAACAAGATGAGGTAGAAACCACCGGAGCTGATGAACAAAATAAAGATGAGGAAAAGCAGTGTTTGATGATATCAAAGATTAAATCAAAAACAAGAAAAATAAAATAGGACGAAGAGTTCACATACTCGAGGCCAGTGAAAAAACATATAAGATAAATAAATGCACAATAA
This sequence comes from Sindora glabra, assembly GCA_020226215.1. NCBI lineage: Eukaryota > Viridiplantae > Streptophyta > Magnoliopsida > Fabales > Fabaceae > Sindora > Sindora glabra. The sequence continues at coordinate 44,735,017 of CM035232.1, read as the reverse complement.
CAGACAACAACTACTGAGGAGGTCTCTGAGCAAAACAAAGAGGCCCCTATTATAATCCATGATGATACACCAACAGATAAAAGTAAAAAGAAGCAAACTCATAAGGTAATAAATACTACAAAGTTGCTAGTTGCAAAATACCTGACCCAAGATGTCAAGAATAAGATAGTGCAAATAAAAAAGGTAGGAGACCTACAGTAAGTCATGTCTTACTTTTTTTCTCAATTCTTTGCATTTACTAGAAAGTATTGCCTATCGCCTTATCTCATCTCCATGCCAAATCACCATATGCAGGATTTTTGTCTAGTCAACCCCCAGCAGGATTTGTTCATAACTTTTGATGAGTTGGTGGAAGTAATCAAGGAGAAGTCAATCATAAATAATGTATGTATCCTCTAATCGTTTAAATGCATTATTATTTTATCTTGTTCCTCCTTGTAGTTATGTTACTATTTCCATCCAAAACAGTAACACAACCTAACTGAGTTTATTCGGGCTCAAAAAGCATGGTGCTACTGTGTAGAGTGCAAACAGTTACATGCAATTATTCGTTCTGTTACAAATGCTAGCTTATTATTTTACTATTTGGAGTTTGCCACCCTAATCAATCATCTAATGAGAACTAATCATTCAATATAGATCATAGATCGCCATGCCTACACTCTGAGCTTGGCTTTCATGAATAGTAAAAGGAAGATATTTGCATTTAACAACTGCTGCTGGGTAAGATCTTGAATCCATTTCCCAAATATAAATTACAGAAGACAGCATTGATACTGACTTGTGCTCAAACTATATTGATAGTTTTACATTATGAGCAATGTCAAGTTACTCCAGGAAGTCAGGCAGTTCAAATTCGATACACATATGGAGGAGGCAATGGCGACAGATGTTGTTATATTCCCAGTAAACTCCACGGGCATGAATGACTTCAGAAACCTAACCACTTCACACTTCTCGTCCTAGATAATGAAGAGGCAAATGGACACACTATAACTCGCTGCGGTCGAAAAGAAAGGGAGCACTGGATCCATATTTTCATGATGCTATGATGGTGGTGAGTGATATTAAATACTATGATAGAATAGCAAGTGATGTTACTTTTTGAGTTTGATTGAAGTTGTATTGCTAGTCATATTCTTGAACCCTCTATCTTGTTATCTTATTGACGTTACTATTTCCATCAGAGACAGTAACATCTCATACTCATAACAAGACAACGTCATATCTCTCGTATGTAACTCATAACATGATTTTTCATTGGAAAAAACATGTCAAGTGTGATGCTATTAGATGATATGCTATTATTCGTTGATGTTTCTATTTCTTGTTAAAACAGTAACACTTTATTTTCTTGGAGTTTCATTTTTAATTAAACTTCATTGGGTTATTTGTATGTTGGATGTGTCTTTTGCTATTGTTACTGTTGTCATAACAAAAAATAATAACTCATAACAATACAAGATATTATAGCTAGCAGTGTAAACAGTAACATGAAGTTTTTATTTTTTATTTTTTTTGGTTTGCTAACAACAGAAGGACTATTACGAGAAAAAGATGAATAAAGTCTTTGCACATAGTGGAATGGATACGAGGGTAAAGCTAGCCACTGCAGGTCCACCTTTTGAGATAATATCATACGAACAGGTACCACAATAGAAAGAAACGTCGTAAGTAGCAAGTTCTTTTCTTATCCAAGGGTAATATGTCTAGTAGGTACAAACTAACTCATGTTACTATTTTCCAGGCAAGACTGCGGGATTTTTGTTTACAAGCATATAGAAAATATATTCAACAATAAAAAGTTTGAAGAACAATTTTTGCTGAAGGAAGTGAGATAATACAGAGCAAAATTAATCACTAAATTCCTCGAGAATTTTAGTCTTCCCAACTGAAGTTGATTATTATGCACATATGTAACACTAAATTCATGTAAAACTATGAAAATTCAATTGTATGTATAACTCAATTGTAAATGTTAATCTTTTGTATAGTTTAATCTTATATCCAATTTATGTTAGCATTCAAACAACATGTTGCCCTATGAATTACAAACACCTATGTTAATGTTACTCTTTTCTGACCAATGCAGCAACATCCAGTTGTATGGTACTATTCGTAAGATCTACTACCAAAATTAGTATGAACGAAGTACATTTTTTGAAAAAGTACCCCAACAATGGACATGTGTCTCTCACACGCACACGGGCCATTTTCTTAAGTGTTACTATTTTCAACCAAAATAATAACATCCCATAAAAAGGCAGTTCTTAGATCTTATCCAGTGAGAAACTTGTCAAGTGACATAATTAACCACCCAGACACAGTTGCCAACCACCTGTAACACCCCCAAGCTTAAAATTCCAACACCCTCGATGATGTTACTATCTTCGGCCAAAACAGTGACATCCCACAAAGAGGCAGTTCTTGGATCTTCCAAAAAGGAACTTATCAAGTGACATAACTAACCTCCTAGACCCAATTTCCAATCACTTGTAACCCCCCGAGCTCAAAACTCCAACAGCTTCAATGATGTTACTGTCTTCGGCCAAAATAGTAACATCCTACAAAGAGGCAGTTCTTGGATCTTATCTAGAAAGGAACTTGTCAAGTGACATAACTAACTTTCCAAACTAACTTCCAGCCACCTGTAACCCCTCGGGCTCAAAACTCCAACAATCTTGATGATGTTACTACCTTCAGCCAAAACAGTAATACCCCACAAAGAGGTAATTCTTGGATCTTATCCAGAGAGGAACTTGTCAAGTGACATAACTAACCACCCAGACCCAACTTCCAGCCACCTGTAACCCCCCGAGCTCAAAACTTTAACAGCCTCAATGATGTTACTATCTCAGACCAATACAATAACATGCAGCTTATTAGCCTGCTTTCTTAGGCGATGTAGCCAATGCACAATAGGCCCTACCCCAGAAGTGGAAATGCATCCGCCTGACGTTCATAAGCCACATTCTTGGGTGTTATTATTTTCGTCCAAAATAGTAATATTCCACAAAGAGGCAATTCTTGGATCTTATTCAGAAAGGAACACGTCAAGTTATATAACTAACCAGTAAGACCTAGATTTCAGCCACTTGTAACCCTTCGGGATCAATTCTCCATCAGCTTCAATGATGTTACTGTCTCCAACCAAAATAGTAATATGCAGCTGGTTGGCCTGCTTTCTCAGGAAAAATAGCCACTTAATAGTGCACAGACCCCTAGCAATAAACATACTTCTCTCACACTACAACAGGTTGCATTCTTGGGTGTTAGTGTTTTCGTCCAAAACAATAACATCCAAGATAATGTGTAATGATGTCTGAAGATGATACAAGAAATGAATTGAACTGTACTACAAGAGTCTCAATAGAATTGCCATAGGAAAAAATGAAAAAAATATTGTTATATTCCACCAAAAACTTGAGGAAATCCAATTTAGTAGCTTATATACATTAACCAGAAGCCACATCAACTAATATATTAGGGGCTCCGATGTCAAATAAATGTCCAAAAAAATAGGTGCACATACAAAAGTTCAACAACATAATATGAGTTCAGTAAGTGTGTTAGCTCCAAATGACTACTAGTTTTCATAAAACTTCACTGATCTGGAAGTAACAAATCATGCACATAAGCAGTTCTGAAATCTTCTAGAAAACTAAAAAGGAAATTAACTTCTAGAGGGTTGAGAGCAATTTTCCTTAACACATTCATAACTTGGGTAAGAGTTAACCCATCAATCTTCGTAATCTCACTAGTCACTGCATCCTTCTCCCTACAGAATCAGATTCATATTAGAAATAAGAAGCTAAGCAACCTATGTGTTTACTTGCATCCTCCATCACATCACCCATTCGTGCAAATCTAGAAGAAAATTCTCTCAAAACTTTCAAAATTTCTGTCTGTCTTTTTTAACCTACAATTTGATAGGGTGGTTAAGGAAGAAGTTCCTATCGGGACACATGGAGGGACTGGGTAAATGTCCTCCATGGAAAAGGCAGGAACATGTTCTTCTTGTTCTTCTTCTTCTCTATCCCTTACTTCATCTTCCATCCCCTCTAATGCATCTTATGGATTTACAGCCTCATCTCCAATGGCTCTATCCTTTCCAAATATTTTGGCTAAATCATCAAAAAATGGAAATGATTTGTTTCTTAACCCCACGGTATTTTTGTGGCTCTAGCATAAAAGAAAGGAAAACATAATAAGAGAAGAAGGTAAAACTTTAAAAGATGTCACTAATAAATAGAAATATACACAGACACACATATATGCATAAAAGAAAAAGCATAATATAAAATATTACCTTTACCCATTCATTCCAGACTGATTTTGAGCATGTTACGAACTTCTCTTCATCATTCCATCTAAATCTGCTAGTAGCTGGACCAAGCATCTCCGCAATAGCATTATATTGATTCCTTAAATACTTGATATGAGACTCGATGTGTGATTTAGCCTTCATACCACACCCAGGAAGTTTTTGTTCCATAAGTTGTTCTAACCTATTATAAACACAATTCTTAAACTGATCATTATTTGTTTTCCAACCACCCAACTCCACAAGATCCATCATTGCATTAATTAATGCATGATCCTCAGTGCATCCCCATCTTATGCATCCTCTAGATGGGTTCGCACTGTTACCACCTTGGTTAGTATTTCTTTAAGCTTTTGATTGACTCATCTGTAAAGAAGGAAAGATAGAGAGAGAGGAAATATAGGAATTCATAAAAATGACATTCTGCTCATGATTTAGCAATTTAGGATGATCATACTACTAGTTCAATAAAAGGCGAAGTCATTAATCAGATCTTATTATAAATTCAAATAAAAATAATACAAGAATAAAGTGTATATTGTCTAACAATCCATAAATGCAATACAAGTGAAACATGCTACATAATTTTTCCTAAACCCTGTTCAATGATATGGTGTTATGTAACCATGCATTGTACATCTTATTAGTAAGATCATGTCTGAATGTACTCCATGCAGCACTAGATTCCATAATCCCAATATTAAGTTCACCATTTTCTTCTTCCTCACCATCCACAAGCAAGGGCTCCATGGAATCCACACTTATGTATGTTCGAATGAAATTATGCATTAATGCATAAGTTAAGATAATTCTACCCACAGTTTTCCTAGGGTACTAAGTTGTACATCTTAGAATACCTCATCTCATTTTTAATAATCCAAAATACCTCTCAATAACATTTCTTGCTTGAGAATACTTCATATTAAAATATTCCTTAGCAGATACTGGTTGAGTACCACTCTTCCACACATTTAGATGATATCTCTGGCCTCTAAATAGTGTTAAAAATCCCTCACAATTCATGTATCTGGCATCACATAAATAGTAGTTACTTATAATTAACCAAGATAAGTGTTAAGTAGTTTCATCTCAAATAAGCTCCTTAGTTCAAATTGAGCAATGTGAAGGTACCTATATTGTTATCTTGTGGAACTATCAAAGTATTTTTTCTAGAAAGTGCATCTCGAAGCACTCTATTGTCATGTGCGGATCCCTCCCAACCAGGCAATATATAAATAAATTGTAAATTCCGTGTGCACGCAGCTAACACATTAGTAGTGAGTTCTCTTTTTCTATTCCTGAACCTAACTTTATCTTTATCCTCAACACAAATCTTAATATGACTTCCATCCAAAGCACCTAAGCAATTCTATAGTGTGTATATATATAACTTGTTAATATATACTGTATATATTTATAAATATTTACACATTCATCTAATCTTCCTAAAAATTTTAACTTACTTTAAACTATTTCCACCTCTCATCTTAGCAATTCTCTATCACTGGCTGAGGTTTCTTTAGTAGAATATCATGGCATCTAAGGACAACATAGAGAATTGAATTGAAGTGCTTAGATATTGTCTCACCACTTCTCCTAAAATACAATTGAGTTCTTCAATTTTTTGTGTCATGAGAAAGTGTGAATAGAAATAAAGCAACAATATTCTCTAAACTAATATTCCTATTTTCTTATAACTTATCAACATCTCTAAGCATATCACATAACTTAGAAAAATAGGCTTTATTCATCTTAAGGTTGTCCAAGCATGCTAAGTCACTTTCTTGAATCATTGGCTTGAGATTTAAAAGCCTAGCATAATATCTTTCTTCAGCACAACTATCAAATATATAGGATATAGGCTTGGGTAATCTAATGTCCAAAAAGGACAGAAGATACATAAATTCAGCAATAGCTCTAAAATCATGAGCATCATCTGTGTGTATAACATAATACATGTAGTAGCAATCTTCTTCTTTTTACTCAATGGTAAGCGAGTCATAACTATATGACATAGGCAAATTACATGCAAGAATGTTATAAGTTAGAAAAGCAATGAAAATATGGTCAGCCATTTTTAGTAATTTGAATTTAACAAACATCATTCATCTTTTTCAAGGTAGTCAACAGGAAAACAATAACGATATCATATCCAGAACCTCTTAGAAGCTCTGCCGTGAGGGTGGATTAAATATTCTAATTTGCTAAACTATGAGCATACATCCTTTATTATCAAACTCTACTATTATTTTATTACTGTTTGTATTCTAACGCTGTAACTCTTTTTCTTTGACAAAAAGTTAGGAAGGATAAAAATTCTCAATTATGAAGGCTATAACTTACATAATAGAAAAAGAGGAAATATAATAAGCAAGGTCATCAAGGCTTACTAGACATCGCTAGTACCATTGCTAAAAACTATTGCTAGGGTTGAGAGGAGATGAGAGAAGCTCGAGAACTAGAAATCGTTAGTACCCTTACCAAAAATTGCTGCTAGGATTGAGAGGAGATGAGAGATGCTCTAGAAACAATGACATACACGAAGAAGTAAAATCTGATATTCAATTAAAAGGGTAAAATTGATATTAACTAATTTTAACAAGGTCATTTTTTTTATGAATTAATTGAAAATGCAGGAAATAAAACTTACCTAGGGGGAAGTAAGTAAGTTATCTCCTGTGTTTTATGGAAAATACAAGTTCTCAAAAAGATTCATTTCCTCTCATTTGCACAACTAAACAACTCTATGGTAGTTTATATCTTAGGAAGTCCAATTTCTGCAAACTAAACGACCCCTTAATATGGGGACTGTATGGTAATTGTGACTCTCTGTCAAATGTGAGTTGCTTCAGATTTTGGATACTTTCACTTTGGCTGCAAGTTTATAATCAAGGTCCATACTGCTTTGGAATAGCGTGATTTTATATAAAAATCTCACAACTATCTTCGCGAAACTTACAATTTCTTTGCAGAAAATTATTTTTATGAGATCGTAATTTTTGCATAATTCATACAATTTTTTTTAGAAAAAAGTTGTAATAGGAATAGTCATATTTGTAATATAAAAATATTTAAAAATTTAATAAAAAAATTACAAACTTATATACAAAAGTTATAGAATTTTATAAAAAAAATTTCAAAAAGGCATGATGCTCTTTTTTCAATATATCAAAGCAAACCCCATTACTTAATAACAGTGGTAAGGAAACTTTCACCCATTTCTAATTAATTGATCAAACTTGAAGTTGGTCACTCAAATGCAACTAAGAAATGAGTTTCAACTAAGAAGTGAGTTTCAATTTAACATGATTTAAAGTGTGTTTGGATATATATTTTTGTTTTTATATTTTAAAAATTATTCTTAAAAATTATTTTTAAAATTATTTTCTTACTCTCAAAAATTATTTTTGGATTGAAAGAAATCAAATATTAAAGGATGATTAATATTGTAAATAAAAAAATATTTCATTTAATTATAAAACTAACATTCAGAATAAGAAAATAAGTTTAAAAAATAAGTAAAAATTATTTCTATTTTTTATTTTTAAATTACACATTTAAAGAATAGTTTTTAAAAATAGGTTGGCAAATAAATTCTTTTATTTTTAAAAATAAAAAAATAGGAAACTATTTCTAAAAAATAAAAAACAAACAAAACCTTAATTTTTAGAAGTTTTTTCTTTGTTAGATCTTGGTTAAATATGGGTTTGAGATATTAACCACTAAAATTAGATATTGATATGAGGTTTTCTCACACTCACTTTTGGGATCAAAATAATAAATCTCAAACTTCAATTGGGGCAACATGCATAGAATTTGAATGGGAAGGAAAATTGATTTGTTGAAACTTTGCAAACAGTGTTCAGTTTATGCCATTGTAATTAATAAACACTAATAAGAGATATTGGACTTGTTTAGTGAGTAGCTGTTTGGATAACTTTTTGTTAGTTGGACTAGTTTTAGCTGTTTGATTTATTAAATTAGCTATTTTAATGTTTAGTAATAAGTTGTTTTAAACAATTGATTTGCCTTTCAATCAGTTATTTATGAAACCTAAGAAAAGGAACATTTTTAAAAAAGCTTATTTAAGAAAAAATTAAATTATCCTTAAATAATTTTCTTATTTTCTATTTTATCCTTCCAAGAAGACCTAGCCTAACCACTCCTCCATCGCTCGCTAAAATTCTGCTCGGACTTAGTAGTAGCAACTGAATTGATTTCTTCCTCTAGCCGATTGCCTTCCAATTAGGTATGGATCTTCCATTTTTTTCTTGGTCTCTCTTATTGCTTCCTCTTCCAAACATGATCTAAATGTTGCTTCTTCTTCTAATTTTCCAATAGCTGTCACTTTTGACTACAAATCTGGCCATCAATGGATAAAAAGAAAGGAACAATGGCTTGGTAGGTGTAGCCAAAGAAAAGGTTTGATTAAAGTAAGAGCCACCAATGGTAAAGGAAGGAAAGTTAAGGAATGCTAGCATACGGTGGTCGTGACTAATTCAATAGAGAAGGAAAGTAGAGGCATAAAGCCCCTCATTTCAAGCAAAGACTTTAAGCCCTTTGTTAACGAATAAAGGTCTTTGCCTTTGTTTTTCTTTAAAATTTAATTTAAATTGACAAAGATTGTAGGTCAAGGTCTTCTTTTGTATATAATTATTTTTATTTTTTTAAATTAAAAAGGATAAAATCTCTGTCCCTATCCTACAATAGAATTCAACTTTTTTAAATGGATTTTTTTAATTTTACAAGCTTTAAAGTATTAAAAAAATTATAATATATTTTTTAATGATACTTTTTTATTAATACTTTTAATGATGTAATATATTTTATGATTGATAAATTATTTTTTAATTAATTCATATGCATGAAGTATATTAATCGATCAAATTTTCCATTACTCCTCCTATCAACATATAAAAAATTATAATATTTATTTTTATATAAAAATTAAATAATTATAATTATTGATTTCTTGTTCATAAATTTGTTAATTATGAAAATTATATTAATTTAATTTTAAAAAAAGATTTAATATATAATAAATTACAATCATATATTATTTATAAGAAAATTTAGTCTAGTAAATAATATATAAAATTAAAACTATTAAAATATTATTAAAATAAAAGAAAACTTAAATAATTTATAAAATATACTCATATCCTTATATGTTATTTTACATACAAATAATTAATTATAAATAACTAATTTTACTAAATATTCTTATTCAAATAGTAATGTAATCAATTTGTCAAATCAACCAATATAATCAGTTATCAACTAATAACTAATTGAATATGCTAATCACTATAATTATCAACTAATTACCAAATAAAGCTATTAGGACACAAATTTTGTTTGAAGAATCCATGTCACTGCATCTATTTCTAATCTTAGAAGTGCAATTGATATTTAAAGTTTTAAGAGACCTTAATCATATTAGAAAATAGAAAATTTTCCCCTATGTTTCATATGAAATTGATGTAATGGAAAATTATTGTGGAAAATAATAATGGAAAAGCATGAGAATTAAATGGTGCTTTATTCTTTTCAAAATGAAAAATCTTTCATTCTCGATATTTGTCATAAGAAAAATGAAATGTGTTGTTTTATTTAACTTTCCGTAGCCTTTATTATAGAAACTTCTATAGGAAAATTCACTATAAATGCTTTCAACGCAAGGATTTGAGTGTTATATATTTTTTATGTTTTTATTTGATAAGTATGAATGGTTCCATTATGTGTAAATTTTTAGTTTATATGATTTTTTTATTTTATAACTAGTATGCAATAATTCATATATCTAAGTTTTCTATTTTATATGTATATGAGAATGAATAAAGGTGCAGGGTGTTTGATGTGTATATGCTTTATGTTAGAAAAGCATATTATGTTATTTTTTCATTTGTCAATTTATTATTTTCTTTTAGAATAACAAGTATCCAAATGGCATGGAGCCAATTATAGAATTTTTGTTGACCAAAAAAGACACATTAGACATAGAGCCAACTCTAGAGTTTTTGTTCATTAAATAAAACATAATAGGCATGGAGCTAACTTTATAATTTTTATTGATTGAGAAAAACATAACAAAGCAATAGTAATATCACCTTGAGAAGCCTTTGTTGATAAAATGAAAGAGTTAGGATAAGGAATTGCTCAGATGACTGCACAATTGAAGAAGCCCCTATTGACTAAAGAATTTTCTTGAAGATATCCTTTGCGAACAAGAATGCAATTGAAGAAGCCTATGTTGATTAAGGAGTAACTAGGAAAAGGATTTATTGATTAGGAAGATATGAGTTACATAAATTGGAGAAGAGATTCACAAAAGTTGAAGAAGTCCCTATTGATCGTTATATTTATTTCTCACCAAAGGGTTTAAGGTTTGGATTTATATATAAATTGCAAACTAAAACACATTTATGTAGATAAAATTATATATTTAATTTTATTTTGTAATCATTTTATTTTTAACTTATATTTATATTTCAATTTTTTTCACAGCAAGATACTATATTCCCACAATGTGATAACCATGGGAACAATGATCTTACTTAAAAAAAATAAAACATTTGCATAAAATTTATAAGAATAGTTGTTCAAAAAAATTTTCACATGTGTTTTTTCTACCTTTACATAATCTTGCAACCATGAGAAACTTATTTTCCCAATGTAAAATTGATATTACCCATAGTAAAATTGTGGGAATGATGCTATTTTCTAGTAATGAACACCTCTAGTTTATAGTAGAAATTTTGTGTTTATTTATAGAGGCTTTATGGAAGATTCATCAAATTTTGAATAAGTACTTGGACTCAAAACCATACAAGGCTTCCTTAAAGGTGACTCAAGCAACTAGACGTCCTACAAAATAGAAGGCCAGCCACATAAAGTGGTAGACATTACCAAATATGCTCCGATACTTAAATCAATAAAGACTTGAAAAAATTAAGAATAGAAAGCCTAAAATTGAGAATGGGTACCTATTTATAAATACCGATATAGTATCAAAATTCATGAGCAAGATTTTGAGAGCTCATTGACCAAAAGTCAAATTAGTGACAATGCAACAGTATCTAATCCACTTAGTAGTTATTGAAACCAATTAGCAAGGTAATGTTAGCAGAGATAATTGTCAAGGTAAAAAATTTGAATATGATTTTAGTAAAAAAAACTTAAAAAGTATGAAAAATATCATCCATTTGCTTGTTAGGGTTGAAAACAAGTAGAAATGAAATTAAGGCTAGAAATTAAGGTAGAAAGTGTCAATTTCCTTTGCTTGGTTCACAATGGAAAAAGAGCAAAACAACAATACACAAGTAGAATAATATAGTGTGGAACCTATGGCTTTTTCTTAGCAAAACTGAGAGGAAAACAAATAGAAAAAGTTATTATCCCAAAAATTATCCTTATTTTGTCCTTTCTCTAGAAAAAAAATTTAATAGAGGGCAAGAATGTCATTTACTAAAATTTAATTATCTTTGTTTTAATTTTTATTTAAACAAATGGAAAAAGCTACTATTCTTTTTTCTTCCTATTCCTCTTAATTTTCACATAACCAAACAACAAAAAAGTTACTTTTCTTATCATTTTCTTTCTTTTTATTTTTTTCTCTTCTACCAAGCAAGTGGTATAAGCTTTCAATTTTTAAAACTACCTCAAACTAATTAAATGTAAGTTAACCAATTAAAAGGACCCATCTCTATCTTATTACTATTTCAAGATTTTTTGTCAATATATACAACCTTTTTTTCTTGTCACACGTAACCTTTTGCTGGCTCATTTTCCTGCCAATATTTTCTCTTTCTTCGGCTAATTTTTTATTTGTGCTCTTTTTGTGGGTTTGAGATTACTAGCTTTATATTGTCTTGGCCTAGCCGTTTAGAGGAATTAGTGCCGTGTTCCCTTATTTATGGGCTTGCTGTTGAAGAAGTTAATCAATATCCTATTACTAATTGAGGGTTTTTAGGAGAAAGGAAGCTTTTTTTTTTTTTTAGGACACATGCTAGGTAGGGAGAAAATTTTTTCCCGCCCAACACTATCCTTTTTTTTTACTTTTTAGTTATATTATTTACTTACAATTTAAATACTATTCAATATTATAGATTTAATATTGTATGATATTTTTATGATAAAAAAATATTAAATAATTAATTTTTTGTTTAATTAAATTAATTTTTAGTTATTACATATCAAATTAAATATACATAAGATTTTTTTAAGATTTCATACCTCTTCATGTGCTATTTTATATTTTTTTATTTCTTCACTTATATTATTTGCAATTTAAATACTATTAAATAATATAAATTTAATATAGAAGAATTTTTTATAATAAAAACATTTTATAAGTTTAAATATTTATTTAATTAAATTAATTTATTTTATTTTATTTTATATTTTAATTTTAACTTTAATTATTTTATGATGTTGATATTGTTTCTCTATCTTCTATTTATTTTATTTCATGTTTTCTAATTTTTTGTATTTCCTTTTGTGACTCATAACCCATATGTTAATATCACTATATAGTATATATATAATATATTACATATTTTATATTCAAATTTTATAAACATATCAATTAAGATTTTGTTAAAACTTTATACTTCATATACTATACATCCTAATTTTTTTCATTTATATTATTTACAACTCAAATATTATTGAATAATATAAATTTATCATAATATAATTTTTATAGTAAAAATATTTTAAATTAATTGAAGACTTTACTTAGTTGAATTAATTTGTTTTGCTGTATATTTTAATTTTAACTTTTATTATTTATTAGCTTAAACATTTTTTTACTCACTCCTTTTCATATGTTTTCTTTTTTCATGTTCATTTATATGGTTTATATCTCACACATATTTATCATTGAGCATTATAGATATAACACAATATATTTTATATTAAAATTTTATCTATTTTTCAAATAAATCAAAATTTTAGTATAAAAATTATTTAAATAATATAAATATAATATGCCATTATTAAGCAGTATAAATATGATATAATAAATTTTATTTTAAATTATTTAAATATTTTAAATAAATTAAAATTTTAATATAAAAATTATTAACAAAATTAATCGATTGAAACTTTAAACATTGATTTTATTGAATTAATTAATTAATTAATTATATTTCTATTTTCCTTATTACTTTACACCTCACAAATTACTTTTTATCTTTTTATTTGCTTTGTTACATATTTTTTTATTTTTATGTGCATTTTTATTACTTATAGTTAAAACACTGATATTACTAAGTAATATAACTAAAATATAATATATTTTATTTTAAATTATTTAAATATTTTAAATAAAATTTAAATTTTAATAAAAATTATTAATAAAATTAATTTATTGCATATTTTATCTTCAAAAAATGACATTTAAAGATGTTTTAAATTTAATTTATTAAGATTTTCTTTTTTCTTTGCAATGATTTTCAAATTCTGGATTTTAGATTAAAAATATATCAATTAAAATTTATCAAAGGTTTACAACTTACATACTATTTTTCCTCATTTGATCTACTTCATTATATGTTTTTTATGCTTTATATATTTCATGTATTATTTCTCTTAATTTTATCTACTTCATTGAAGGCTTTTCTTATTCTTTTTTTATTATTAATGTTATTTAAATTCAAAAACTAATATTTCTAAGTAGTATAGATATCATGCTATATTATTTTATTATAAAAATATTTTAAATAAGTTAAATATTTTAATTAATTTATTATATATCTTATTTTTCTTATTACTTTATAATTCACATGTTATTTTTTATCTTTTTATCTACTCATTTTTATATGCATTCCAATTATTTATAATTTAAACACCGATATTATTATGTAATATAAATATAATATAATATATTTTATTTTTAATTTATTTAAATATTTTAAATAAATTGACACTTTGATATAAAAATTAAAACCAAAATAATTAATTTCATATATTATTTTTAAAAATAATATTTCAATACGTTTTAAATTTTATTTATTTAAATTTTATTATTTTTATAATAATTATCAACTATAATATTTTAGATTAAAAATACATAAATTAATATTTTATCAAAAATTTACAATTCACATACGATTTTTTTCTCATTTTATCTACTTTATTATTTTTTATTTTTTTAATTTACTTCTACTATTTAAAGTTCAAATGCAATATACTAAATAACATAGATATAATATAATTTATTTTATAGTATTTTTATTATAAAACTATTTTTAATAAGTCAAACATTTTATTTATTTTTATTTTTAATTTTTTATAAATATTTTGAATAAATTAAAATTTTAGTTTAAAAAATATTACTTGAATTAATTAATTACATATTCTATTTTTTTATTAACAATATCTGAAGATTAAAGTTAAATTTATTTATTTATATTTTATCAAATTTTCTTTTATGTCAAATTTTAAGCACTATGTCAATATGTCAAATTAAATGCATATTAATTGAAATTTTATTAAGGTATGTATTATTTCACTTTTTTATTTTTTTACCTATATTATTTACAACTCAAAAACTATTAATTGATGTAAATTTAATACAATAGAGTTTTTTATGACAAAAATATTTTAATTTCTTAAAATTTTATTCAATTAAATTAATTTATTTTATTATATATTTCATTTTTAACCCTAATTATTTTATAAATTAGGCATAGTTTCCTTTCTTTTATTTGCCCCATTTTATTTTTTTTCATTTTTATATTTACTTATATTAGTTATAACTCAAATATTAATGCCATTGAATAATATAAATATAATATTATATATTTTATTTTATAATTTTATTAATATTTTATTTAAATTAAAATTTTAGTATAAAAATTATTAATTAATTCATTTAATTGCATATTATATTTTTTAATATTTAATTTAATTTTTTTTTATAATTTTATTATAAATTATTTTAAATAATTTAATTTTTTTAAAATTAACTAATTTATTATATATTTTATTTTTCTCATTACTTTGCTCCTCACCTATCATTTTTATCTTCTTTTTATTTGCTCCATTATATATTTTTCTCTTTTTTTATGTGCACTTTTATTATTTATAGTTTTAATACAAATATTACTACATTGTACAAATATAATATAATATAATATATTTTATTCTTAACTTATATAATTATATTAAATAAATCAAAACTTAATATTAAAATTATTAATAAAATTAATTAATTACATTTGTATATTTAGAATAAAATTTAAAAATTAAATTAATTGTTTTTATTTAAATTTTGTTATTTTTCTAGATAATAATTTTCGAGTATTAGATTTTAAATTAATAATATATTAATTAAGATTTGTCAAATATTTTCAATTCACACTATGTTTTTTTCTCATTTCATCTACTCTATTATATATATATATTTTCATTTTTTTATATTCATTTCTTCTATTTAAAGTTTGAATACAATATATTGAATAATATAAATATAATACAATTTATTTCTTTTTATTATAAAATTTTTAATAACTTGTCTATTTTATGTAGTTGAATTAATTTATTACATGTTTTATTTTTAACTCTTATTACTTTAAAGCACATAGATTACTTCTCTTCTTTTAATTTGTTTTGTTTCATTTTTTTATATTTACTCATATTATTTACAACTTAAATATTAAGATTGCTAAATAATATAAATATAACATAATATATTTTATTTTTATTATAAAATATTTTAAATAACTCATGTGAAAATAGAGTAACATTAACAATTTATTATTTATTTTGTAATAAAAATTATTAGAACTACGTTCAAAGAATTTAGTATATATTGAGTTAAAAATAGTATTATTATATTTTTATTAAAAATATTATTATCATTAAATATTCAAAAAGTTATAGAAAGACTTTTCTATTTTATTCTTATTATTTTTCTCATTCTTATTTTCATTATTATAAAAAATATGACATAAATATTATTTCTTGTTCTCTTTATTTTTTGTTATTATATATTTATATAATTGAATTAGGTACATTAAAATTTAAAATAATAAAATCACCTAATTTATTTTATTATTTAAATAATATATTTTAATAGATAAATAAATTATTATATTTTTAAAAAAAATAGGTGATTTTTTTTAGACTAACAATTACCGGGGCTTTTCTAACCGATCAAATTCGACCACTGAGCACCCTGCCGTCACCACAAATTGAAGGCTATAACCCAATACCACCATCCTCCGAAAGGAAGGTGGGCGGATTATGGGCCCAATTTTGAGCCCATCAGTTAAAAAGTAAACAATATTGGCGTTGAATTCATGAATCTAGGTTGTCTCTACACCTACGACTACGGGTTATCCAGCCTATGGCATTGTGGTGAAGGCCCAATAATGCAAGGCAACTTGGGAAAAGCTTCTTATCCTTCATGTGAGTCAGAAATATTTAAGGTGCGTTTTCTTTATTATTGTTTTAAAAAATTTCATTCAATATTTTTAAAAATTGAAGTCCTTTATTTAGTAATTGTATTTATAATATATTTTTTTAAAAAAATTACTTTTAAACATATAATTTAAAAATTAGAAAATAAAAATAATTTTTAGATATTTTCTTAATTATTTTTTATTCTTAATGCTAATTTTATAATTGAATAAAATATTTTATAACTTATCCTTCTAAATATTATTTATTCTTATTTTACTTAATTTTTAAAATATTTTTTAAAAGTAATTTTTAGAATAATTTTTAAAAATAAAAAATAAAAATATATTCAAATACCAAACAGATCCTTATGTTTTTAATTTAATTTTAATATCATTGTCTTTTTTTTTGTCAAATCAAATATTAATTTATTAATTTTAATTTTCATTCAATTAATACCTTAATAACTACTTCTCGAAATATAATAAAGTATAATAAGAAGTAGTCTTTTTACAAACACTTAATCGTGCTACTTTAACTTCTTTTAAGAGTGTTAAAAATTTCGTAACAGTTCTAGCTTCAGTCAATTTCCCCGCAAAATTGTAACGTACTTTTCTCCCGACTGCTGGTGGCGGGGGTCACCCGACTCACCCCATTATCTAACAATTATATGGTTTTGAATTTTGAAAAGGACCCTTTCCCTTTTTCATTGTTTCTTTCATGTGTCTGATGTTAGAAAAAGACTAAACATAGTTACGCAATCCGATAGATAAAAAGATAAATTACACTGGTTATTCCTGAAAGTTAATATAATTATATGTATTTTTTATTCTTAGAAATATATATTAATTTTTTATATAAATTCATCTACCTGAAAGTTAATATATTACATGTCTCACAAAAAAAAAAAAAAAAAAGAGAGCTGAAATCATGTTTTGAAAGTTCAAAAATCATTTGATTTTAGCAATTGTCTTCTTGATTTCATTCATGAATTTATCCCTTTTGCCTTATCGATTCTACTAAAATGTGCGTATTCAATTATGAATGAATCGTAAATTATTTAATTTAAATTTTTAATTGAATTTAAATATTTGGACTTCAACTCAAACTTAAATTATAAACAGACCAAAATAAACTTGATTTTTTTATTTATTATATATTATTTATTTACAATTTAATAATATAAATTGTATATATTATATTATTTGTATATTATATTATGTTATTTAAAAAATTTTAAAATAAAAATATATTTTATGCTTTTGTTCATGTAATATAAATCAAGTAATAAAAAATTTAAATTCAATTTATGCATTAATCAAATTTAATTCATTAAAAATGAATATAAATCAAATTTTTTATGAACAATTGTTGATGTTTTGCCCTTTAATTACGAGGAAAGTGTTGGAATTTCTTCATCATCAACTTCCTTCTCTCCACTCTCATTGCACTCTTTGATTCATATATGTGAAAAAGAAGATGATTTATCGAATGGTTGGAAATACTCAATTCTTGAATTAAAAAAATTATATTATTTTAATGAAATTGATATTAAAATAATCAAATTTGAGGAGAGACGGTTCATATTTGTTCCAATATCATTGTACGCGTACAATTGAACATCGTAGACTAAAAAAGTTTAAACAAAACCAAAAGTAGGCAAAAGTAATAATTTAATTTACAATGTAAAAAGAAATACAGAAAAGTATTCATTGAAAGGATAATGTTTGGCGTGTATAGGCACAGTGGCAGTCAAAGCAAAAGCAAAAGGGATCTTGTTGGTCTTGAAATCTTACACAAGCAGGCTTTCACCAGCCAACTCATCGGTCCCATCGCCACCCAAAGGCTTTTGCCCTCTCCAATAAAAGCTCCTAAAGTGCAACCCAAACCCCCCAACAAAAGTTCCTTGCACTTTTAACGATTTTGATGTTACAAATTTTTCGTCACTTTTTTGCACCAATTTTTCCTCTTTATAGTCCTCATCTCTTTGATTGCTTTGGGACCAATTGCAAAGCCCATATCAGTAATTTCATAATCTGCACGAATTATTGGAATTTCATTTCATTCGTTATGGTAATTCCTGCCTCTTCTCTGTGGGTAGAATTTTTTTTTTCTTTTAAGTTTACCCGTTTTTCATTGAATTTATATGGGTTTTTAACTGTTGAAGTTCATTGATATATATTTTTATCATTAACACTTTATCCACTTAAACTATTTTTCCATCTAAAATTTAACAAATAAGTCATGTACATCATATCATATATAAAATTTTTCCCTCAAATTTGATTTAATTTTGCACTCACTTAATCTAATTTATGAATAAACAAAAAAAACCTAGCTCCATTTGTTTTATGCGAGCGTAGAACAAATTGCATGTAACAACTCTTCAATGAAGTTATGCTATTTCAGGGTAATTTCATTTGAGGAAGCATCAAATTAAGTTAGAATTTGAAAAAAAACACAACATATATATGAATTTTTTTATTAAATTTTGTATGAAAATAAATTTAATTAAAATATTAATAATTGAAAGTACAAATAAATAAATTTCAATATTCAACATTACATATGAATTAAGTGCATAATTATTGTAAATAAAATATAATTTTCTTTTTTTTACTCTCAAGCAAATTGCTTAATGGTATATATTTAAATTCATTAAAGCTCAATTTGCATCATTATGTTCAATAAGAAAAAAAAAAAAGGATTGACAGAATAATATGGAAGAGAAAAATATTTCAATTATCAATGCATTCTCATATATATAGTAGGAAATTCTAGTAAAGTAAGATAGACTATTCCGCTCTAACTAAAATCAAGTAATATTATCCACCTTGGAAAAAGTTTACAAACGGTTGGTATAATTCCTTAAAACTGTCGCAAAGAAATTCAAGCCTCTAATATGATGGCAAAAAACATGAATCCTACTGGTTGACCTAATTCAAGGGGTTTTATTTTTTATTTTGTCATTTTTATGATATATTGTCTTTGATAATCAACAAAGGGGGATAGAAGAATACACTCATGGCATATAATTTATACCGGTCATGTATGTTATATTTTTGTTTTTATCTCTTTCTTATTCTTATTTTGTTAAAAATGGCATAATAGACATTACATACGTAACGTTCTCTCTTCCATCACGGTATAATATGCCAAAGATGATCTGTTTTTAACTTTTTATTATTTAATTAATTTATTTGTTTTTTGTAAGAAGCTAGTATTTGAGTATTGCCAACGAGGAAAACAATCATCAACTAATAGCCCAAACAAGTGTACGGTGTATGGATTGTATGGGCCCCCACCTCAATAATCGTCAGCCCATGAACTTTTGGATGTTGTGGGCCCCGAAAAAGACACCTAAAAGACAAATCTCTCTTTCTCTCTCCTCCTTTAGGTCTGTTATTCTTGGACCAAAATGTCCTCATAAAAAAGGATCTGGGGTTTAGCGGACAATAAAATATTAATAAATCTTAACTCATTTTTTTTTTTCAAAATCAAAAGGCAAAAACTAGACCTTATCCATTCGGAGCTCCCTTATTAATAACAGCATGGTGTGCTTAGGCGTAGAGATCCTCAAAGTGGAAATGACATTTCTCAAATTTAGTATTGACTTATATCCGATTCATGTCCAACAGTTGGAAAAACAGTTACAAAACTAGGCGGATTCCATAAAAAATGTGGGTTCAATTTATATAACCCAAATGTGAAGAAAAATTGAATTGAAAAAATAATTAAAATGAGATTAAAGAGGGAAGAGAAACTGATAAAGGGCAGGGCAGTATTCAGGATTTGACCAGTTTGCTTTTGTGATTGAATACATTGGTTCAAAGTTGGAAGGCATAATGCTGGATGGCATCTACTTCTACAGGGAAGTGAGAACGACCCTGTCTTTGCATCAGTTCAGGAATATTCTGCAGTTTAACAAAATTAAGGAAATTTACAAATACGTGAATTCAATAGTAATTCAAGGATTTTAATTTTTTTATAAGTAATATGGTGATCTCAAAATTTGCTAAATTAAAATTATTTAAGTATATTCATTAAAAAATAAATAATTATAATTAAATAATTTTAATCTATTAATTTTAATATTTATTATATCACTCTCAATTTTGAAATCTTTGTATGCCTCACAAATATATTTAATTTTATTACTCAAAGTGTGCTCATTTCATGCCATACTCAGTAGGGTCAGTCTCAGCATGGAAAGTTATTTTAAAATTTTTGAAAATAGTTTCTATCAAATATTTACAGAGTAATGGTAAAAAAAATTAGTGAGCAAAGATAATGCCTCCAAAGTCCGAAGATCAAAAGCCTTGCTTAAAACAATTTTTTCATCAATTTTTTTCAATCATTATCGTTTTGACAAAGACAGTTTGATTTTTAAAGTGAACTGTTGTTCATTATTAGAAACTTTGCCATTTGAATTGACAAAATCCTTTTACCATAAAAAATAAAAAAGAATTGACAAGATCAATTACTTTCAAGTTCCAACATCGACCTCTTTTATATCATTTATTTTGGTAGACTGGTTTTTTATGAATTTTAAACAATTTTATTTATTTGTATTTATTATTATAAAATATTAATAAAAATGATAAAAGAAATATTTTATTTGTTTATTATTAAATATAAAAATATGAAAAAAATATATTTTTACTTTCAAGCGTAATCCAAAAGTCTAGACGTAATTTGTCTGTAAGTCGGTATCGCATAGGAAGGCTTCACGGACGGAAAAGAACCTCTTGAACACTATACTATAAGTGGATAATATTTTTTTTTTAATCATCGGACACTGCTGTGAAGTTATTTGCCACCTTATGGGCTGATAGTCAATGGCAAATCTACTTTTCTAGCACTATTCTTTCCTCCAGGGAACATTGATTTGAGTCGACGTGATGTTTCGCATGAAATTTTCGTCAGAGAAGAGAGTATCAGCAAACGGGTAATGTTGATTTGTTAGTAGTTTCGCAAAATACTATAAGGTGTGGTTGTTGATCATAGTTTCAAATAATATAATGTTGATATTTCCTTACGATTTTGTTTTGCGTTGCTTTGGGCTAATCGATGGTGAATTTTTTTTTATTTCTCACTATTGTTTTTATGTATTGAGTATATTTCATAGAGCTTTAAAAGTCCATCAATACTTTCTTATTATGGCTGCCAGAAAGGTTAATTTTAGATTTAAAAATGGATTTCTAACACAGATACAGTATTGAAAATGACAAATCTGAGCGTTTGTAGAGAAAGAGAAGGAATTAAAACAGCCTGCAAACTATGAAATTGATTCCTAATTTTGTGTTGATCTAACAAAGCAATTGATCTTTTACTTTTAGAGTCTAAATTGATTGAAAGTGATTGGATTAATGAAATTGCTTTAAATCTACCTAAGATTAACAAAGCGCATAATGTTGGGAACTTATTAATTGATGTTTTGTCAAATGTTTAGGATACAAGATATCATAAGCAGATAATTAGTAGCATGAACTAGGAAAACGGAAAAGCTATAAGTAAAAAAGGTGGTTGCTTTGAGAACCTAGATTCAAATGCTGAGTTCCATAAATGTGGAATTACATCACCAAGTTAATTGCTTGATTGCTCGAATGAATGACCTTATTTAGAATATGCAAAATCTTAAGACTCATAATGTAAATTGGAAAGTTAATTGAAAATCCTCCAAAAACAATATTATCAACGTAAGTTTGGTGATAGTATGGAAAAATTAATCAAAATTGAGAGATACAGAACATTAGCTTCTTTTTATGAAGATCATGTCATGCTAGTATTTTTTAAACAAGGAAAAAAATTAAAGAGGTTGTGTATAAATTATGGGCAAATAGGTCATTTCAAAGTTCATTGTAATCATTATAAAGTTTGCTTTGATTCAATACAAGAAATCAAACTATAATGTTGTTTTTTCCTTTTTTTATGTGCAAAGTTTGAGAAGACCCTTTGTACATGGAAGTCCAATTGAACTAGTATCATGTAACTTTTGAACTAACAAGATATCATGTGCAATTTTTCTCTTAATCTCATCAAGTAGAGGGTTGAAAAACCTAATCTCGACATAAAAGATTATACAATTGAAGAAGTATGTTTAGGAAGATTTAAGACAAAACCAAAGATTATACAATTGAAGAAGTATGTTTAGGAAAATTTAAGACAAAACCAATCAATGTCACAAATTGTCATAACCTAAATCTGATTATAACCAGCATAGATCTTACTATCCAATTTTCACCAGCTTTACAATTATTATATCAAATCTGCCTATTGAAAATCTTTTTATTTTTATGGGGACTAAAAATTCGTTTTATATTCTGTAGAAAAATAGATATAGTTTCCCCGATTTTTAAATACTTTCTAAGGATCAGATACCATAAATTATGAAACATGTAATCTTTGTAGATACGAAACAACTCAAAACATACACACGATATTGCACAAGCCTTATACACATCTTTATTTATACAAACATCAATAATTATACATCTAATCCTAGTTGAACTGTTAAAATCTCTCCAACTAGATGGTCTTTAATCCTCCATAAATGTAGGCAAGCTCGCAAGCACTTATCTTAACCTGTAAACATTGAAAATAAAATAAAATAAGTTACAAGAACTCAATGAGTATATATCTAATACCTAACCATGTTTAAAATTCATTATATAAAATGATCAAATTCTAAGTAATTCTTAAAATAAAACATAATTGCAAATCAATTTGATGGATCTTTGTAACTCATGATACCAATTCTCTGGTTGACATTATTTACTTGCACATACTTAGACTTTCTATTTTACATCACAATTTGCAATCATTACAACCATTTAATTTACATAGTATTCCTACTATATCACATGCATAATCCTTTTTGGGTGATCATTAGATTTCCAAATAGCCAATAGAGTACAATCATAATCAAGCCTTCACAATCACATCAAGTAGGAGTATTCAAATTAATTAGGATCCAAAATCACATTACAATGCATCACAGTGTATAATAAATGCACATGTATCCACTTTTTGTATCCCAAGTCAACCTTATATCTTTCACAAGCTTTTTATCCTTATCTCTTCAGGGTTTGCCTTATACCTTTCCCACCTTATTATTAATAATTTTCTATCTGGTATTCACATCATCACGCCTATGATATTTCTTAATTTTAATGTCACTCATGGCATAATTTATAATATGGAATGCACACTAGAGCTTAAGCTTTACATATCATAATTTTTTTGCAATATTATCAGAAGCAACTATTTCACCATCGCAGGGCAATGTCAAAATACATAACAACATAACTTAATCACAATATAAGCTATATCATTTATCATTGTAATCCTATAACAATTAGTCAATAGCCAATAATAACATCACTATACCTTCTAATTATAGTAAATCTATATTCATTCAAACAAATAACTACTATCTTATCACAATTATTATTTCCATGTCATTCATTCATAAGTATATGATAGTTTAATAATAACTCATATCATTTATAAGAAATATCATAAACATGTTATATGGATAAAATAATATTAAAATATTTATTTAAGGAAGATATATACTCATTTGATGGTCCGCATATATGTAAGACTCAAAATGATTCATTTTCACTTCTTTTCTTTTTCCTATTAAAAAATTTACAATGGTAAATTATAAATAGAAAAGCATCACTTATGCTATCCTCAAACATCCTAGCCTTATATCTAAATCATAATATCTTTACATTCTAAATTGTCAAATTCTCATATTTTATAATGTTCACCTATAAAAGTGAAAATATATCATTATATTAAAATTTTGGAATCATACTTCTATAGGTGAAAATATCAAGATGTGATACTTTAAATTGTTTAGTCTAGTTACTTTATCATCTTTTATTATTACTTCTTTGTATCCTCAAAATTATCATAAAGAATTTTAAAGTTCTTCATAAATGGAGATTTTTTTTCCAAATTAAATATAAAACCATCAAAATGTTACAACTTCATATTTCAAGAACATTGTAGTTACCTTGTTTTATAATAATATATAGTTATTTTCTTATATATATATATTCAATTAAGTTTTAAATAAACTACCAAGTCACACTTCACAAATAATTAAATTTCTTGAGTCATGCTTAAATCTTCCCAACTTCATAAACATTCTAATTCAGATATTATAACATTGTTTACCATTAGAAAATCATACTATTCCCATGCATCATCTTACATGTCAAACATATATAAAGTATGCTTTTCGAATCAACTTCAAACACCCAAAATATTAAAGTTAATAACATAAAAGACTTTAATTATCTCATTCAACTATTTTATGACATGAAATTTCTATTTTTCATAAATATTATTATATGCTCAAAATACTTATAAATGGATTTTCTAGATCATGCATGTATAAGCATAAATATTAAAACTTTATAACCTACGCATGTTCTAAAAATATTATTTTAACACTCCATAGCATAACATTCTTATATTTTTAAACCATTATCAAGGTTCTCAAAATATAAATAAAAATGCATCTTTCTTAGTTCAAGTCCAGATCATCTAAAAACATTAAAGTTAATCACATAGAAAAACTTTAATCATGCCACTTTATCTCTTCATAGCATAAATTTCATTTTTTTTTCAAAGCCACCAAAGTATAACTTAAGCATGCACGAACGGATTTTTCCTGGATTAGCCATCAAAACATTAGAAATGTTCGAACCTAAAGGTGTGGGTGTGCTCACCCTCTTAAAGCAACCGTTGGAAGCTCACCGGTGGTAATTACTTATTGGAATACTTGTGAAATGGAGTAGAATAGCATCTCCTTGGTGCTGGATTGACGCCATATTTCACGACCTTTAACATGCTGCCAATTGCCATCGTGAATAAAAAAGAACAATGCTAGCTGTAGTGGCACTTGATGATCTCGGAATTAAAGGGAGAAGGAAGGGAAAATGCTAGAAAAGAAGAACCCATGCTCATTACCACTATACTAGCTAGAACAAAAAAAAAGGAAGCCATATGCAACTGCAACCACCAACACCAATGACAAAATCACTAAGAGTAGCGCTAGTAAACATAGATAGCTAACCCATGAAGAGAAAAGAGAGAGAAAGAGTATAGGAGAAAGACGGAGAAAGAGAGAGAAGAGAGAGGTTTTGTCGAGTAGGAAAGAGAAAAAGAAGAAAAGAGGAGCCATGGGCTTTGGTCCATGCTTTTCACACACTGTAATCTTAACTCTCCTTTTTTATCTCACCCTATCATTTTTATTAAATTCAATCTCAATCTTTTATTTTTATTTTAAAGTTTTATATTTTTATAAAACTCCCTCTTTTCAATTAGAATTTAAAATTCTAGTTTAAATATTTCATTTTTTTGTAAATATCAAAAGAATAATTTACTTAATATATATTCACTCATGTATGTATAAATTCCTCACACCCTGAATTTTGAAAAAGTATCCTCGTAAATTTACAAATGTATATATGAAATCTATCTTCCAAAACTAGTACATACATTTAAAAAATTCTTACTCTCAAGTTCTAAATGTCCCAACAATATTTAGATTATAATTCCATTATATAAGATCATACTATTATTACATAGCTAAAATCTAAAATATTTATATTTCATTTTGGTATAATTAAATACAATTTAATTATTTCCATTCATAATAAATATTTTGAAACATGTCAAATAATATAATTTTAAATAGTACTGTAGGATGTTACACAGATGTAATTAGAAATTCAGATGTTTCAATTCATGTACATGAATGATGATATCCTTAAGCTCTAACAAGTATCAAATCCAAAGCAATTTTACAAAGTTTTGAAACTTCAATACTAGATTTTCAAGGACTCTTCTAAGCAAGTAACATCACACAAGATATTCAAGCATCAACGCACATCCATCTTTGCTTATTCAGACTTGTTTAATCACCATCATAGTAAATTTGTTCTCTGTGGATATCACCACCAATTAAAGCTCTTGATGGAATTTACAACCCAAAGTCAGCTGCCAAGACATTAGGTTTGGTTATTAATTATGTTTTATTATCTAGTATTTTTCTTTTGTTATTTTCTAGCGTTACTCTAGCATTTTCTTTGGCAATACTTCGGGTTGAACTTCCCTATATCTTTATATTTCTTCATGTGTAACTGAAAAAAAAAAAGATAATAATCTCAACAACAATCATAGAAAATTATTCTCAAGAGCAACTCATCATATTATTTTTTACCTTTGCCAACCATATCCAAACATTAATATAAAGATTGAATTTATCACCTTCGATCAAATCTAATGATTCTATTAAGAATAAAAATATTTATATTTTATAAAGTTGGTATATATATAAATAAAAAAAATTCTTGTTTTCTTTTTCTCATACATTTCTTAATTAAACTTAAGAATGTAGGTAGGTTAAGTGAAATTAGGATTTGCTTAAAATAGGTTAGACTTGTATAAAAAAATTAGTCTAACTTAATTTCTAAATTTACCATAAGTTTAAAATTCGGCATGATTTTGTTCTTACATAAATTTTCAAGGCCTAACATAACTTATCAACCTATATATGTTTATTAATATTTTTTAAAAATACTAATAGGAATAGAATGAAGTTGATTCAAGTTGAGTTTTTGATGTTATTTAATACAACTCAACTAAAATAGAAAGTTGCACATCAACCTCATACTAATGATAATATTTTGATTTGTACTCTTCAACCAATAATTGTAAAGTTTGAAGTATGGCTCATGCTAAATCAGTAAAAATTAATATACATTGTAAATTTTAACAAGTTTAAAACTTAATTTGAGTTTAATTTGATCATAAAATAAATATAAATATCATAATAATTGTAAATTAATCATTTAAATAATTATAATATAAATTAAAATTAAGAAAATAAAGATGGGTTAAAATTTTTCATATATTTTTTAAAATTTTCTTCTAAATACTATATATTTATAAATTATATAATTTAATAAATAAAAATTTTGGATTGCCTTGAAAAACAATAGATTAGATTTTAAATAATATAATGTGTCTTATTTTATAAAATAAGCGAAAAGTTTGTCCTCAACTTATTCTGTTCAACAAATAGGTTAGGTGAAGTTCAAAATAGACTAGACCTTTAAGAACCTAAATTGGATGGCTTACTTCCAGCACTTTAAATCAACCTAATTAGTGGTTCTTCTTAATATAATATCATATATTATTTTTTTTAATATAAGACATATACAATGTATAAAATTTCTTTATTTATATTTGAGTAAAGAGATCTTTTTTACGACAAACATTTAAAAATATTTTGTGAAAAAATAAATAACCTTGATCTCTTATTTTATTCACCATGATCGCAATGCTATTATTATTCATGTCGGAGGCTTAACATCGTAGTGATAAAACACCAAATATTAAACCACTGTCCTTCACTACTCTCCCAAAGATACTCCTTTTCGGCTGCAGGTGTCAATTACATTTAGATATGAATTTCTTAAGATGCAACGAAAAACATTGATATTTTACTCTTTTTTTAAATTATTAGAATTAATTATGTGCAAATAAAATAAAATTTTTTCAATGCTGATCATTATTTTTTATGGGCAATTCCTGTTGAGAGATCATTTAATGATTAGGAACTAGCTTTTTAGTTGGAGATAGTCATGAACGAAAAAAGAATAATACTTTTTTATTCTTTTTATATCTGTTTAGTTAAAAAAATTCATTCCATTTCTTTATTTTTTTTAATGAGATTATTTCAAATAAAAGAATGATTATTTCTTCCAATTTTTTAGGGAATTTAATTTTCTTATTAAAAAATTTGAACTTGTAATAATAATAAATTATTATAAAAATAATAATAAATTTAAAAATAATTATTATAAAAATAATAATTAATAATAGCAATAGTAAAAAATAATAATAAATAATAAAAGTGATAATAATATTAATTAAATAAAAATAAAAATCATATAATAATTATAATAATAAAAATAGTAAAATATTTAATAATATAAAAATAATTAATAATATTAATAAAATGATAATAAATATTAATAATAATAAAATATAATTAAATGATAAAAGCAATAATGGAAATCATATGAGTAAAATATTAATAACTAATATTAAATAATTATAAAAATAATAATATTAAATAAAACAAATAATAATAAAAAATAGTAAATAGTAAAAGTTAATAATATAGTAAAATAATAATAAGATAATAAATATTTTAAAAATAATTAAAATTAAATTATTTTTTAATGTAACAATAGTAAATAAAATTAGAAGAACTTAATTTCTTTTCTTCTCTAAATTAAACAAAATGAGTAATCATAAAATATTTATTTTTCTTCTTATTTTCCTTTCCTAATTCTTTTTCTTTTCGCTCAATTAAACAAAATGGTTCCTTATAATAATTTTTGAATGAACCTTTAATAATATTTAATTTAGTTAACCAGCCTACGATCAATTGGCTCAATATCTATTTTAACTCAACACATCCAAGTAATCGCAATTTGTCTAATACGCAAGCCCAAAAGGCAATTAGGTCCTAATCAATTAGCTTAATCAAAGTTGATTCAAAAATTAATTCATCCCATTAAGATCATGCTTAACCCTAAATCATAAGAATTATAAAGAGCTTAAAATACTTAGTCATATTTAGAGCCTTACTATTAACGGTCAACAATAATCAATACCTTTAAAAGCTCTAATCCATAAAGGTTTAGACATTAATCAAGTGAGGGAGCACCTATAAAACGTCTAAATATGCATCAAGAAGCATATTTACAATCTACTTTGCGTAAGTATTGACTTTAATTAAGATCGAAATGTGCCTCATGAACCACTTCTGCCCACTTCTGCCGTGTACCTCTAATACTTCTAACATATGTTCCTTGTATAAGTAATTCGGTTTGATCGGACTGTACTACATCCGACCAGATTCTGCTGGAATTGCCAACCTTTATCGACTGATTCTCTGTATCATAGATGCGCTGTCTTGTAAGATTAAGATCCTCTCTTTTCTGACGTTTTCGTTTATCAAAAGAATATACAATTTCAAATTTATCAGCTCTTTGGGGAACCTGACACCGGCAAGAAAAATGGCAAAGGTTCGTGTCATGCAGAATCTTGCCATTTCTTTGATTCTTCTCATTCATGACTTTGTAGAAAGGGGGAAATTTTCACATGATGTGATATTTAACCAAACTCTGTAAAAGTGTTTGCTTTGTTTGGGGGTACGTATGGCATGACAATCAGTTTGATATGCTTTTGATGGGCTCAAGTGAATCTATTCTTTTCTTTATGTTGCTTTCTCACCCTTTATTTTTTTCCAATGAAAATCTTACTTTCTCCTTTAAAATTAAAATCATATGTCATATGTAACTTAAATTTTTACTTAATTAATATTTCATTTTATTTTATTATGTTTTTGGTTAAATCACAAGGATCTTGCATTTAGATGGGATCTTGCTTCGACTTCAAAGCTCCATGTTTATCCAGATTAATGTTTTGGTATGTACTAGTTTCCATGAAAATTTAACATAGAAATTATAAACATTGTAACATTTATATTATATTGTGTAATTTTTCATAAAAATATTATAATTCATCATTTAAAGTCATATAAAAAGATTCTAAAAAACTTTTTCATTTATAGATATATAACAACTTTTAATAAAAACTAATTACACAACTCACAAAAGTATATATAAATAGGAATACTTATTTCGAGTGCATCACAGCCATGCATTTGTTTGAGTGATGATCGGTTTTCCTTTTCTGTGTTTACAAGGAGTAAAAGTCACTCTTATGTTTTGTACTAGAAGATATGATGTGACTAGGGATTCTACCGACAAATTATTTACCTTAGTTATATATAGACTTCTATATATATTTGGTTGTAGAACTTGAAACGACTCTCACGGCAATATTTTTCTATTGCTTATTTGAGAGTAACTTCATCCCAAAGCCTAAATGTTCGTAATAATTAAATAATAGAGCATGGAAAGGAATTATCATTTATTATATTAAAATTGTTCGATTTTTATATTAGAAAAAGGATAGGTTTGACAAACAACCAGTCAATTTTGAAAGAGAAATATTTAATATACCTCTCTTATAGAAGCATATACAATTTTTTTTAAATACGCAATGAAATTTCTAAATTCTAAATCTCACAATTTATAAGAAAGTAAGTAGAGTGAGTTTATAAAAGTAAAAATAGTATTACATAATTCCAAATCACACACTTACAACAAAATAAACTACAATTAACCTTCAAATTATGATTAACCAACTTTTTTTCCCGTTTTGTATTGTAATATTTCCTGAAATGGTCTATCGGCTTCGACGCCTACATTGAGACAAATGCTTATATGTATATGATAGGGGTGATCTATTAAGTATATATACTTTGATACTTAGGTTAATATTTCAGTGAGATAGAATAAGTGTAAAATAATGCAAATGATTTGAATAAATATATGTTGACATTTAGATAAGTTTTTTTAGTGTTTAAGTATGATATTCATGTCACTTCATAAATCTATTAGGAGTGTATAAATGTACCAAAAATTGAACGCTTTTGGGCATCCTTGACTCAAAGAAAATGAACTTTACACTTTCAACAAGATTTCACTTTATGTGAATAATATATAAAAATGATGAACGCTTGGGCATGAGAATGTCTTTTTAAAATTCATTTTTTTCTCAATTTTTTGTCTTTGTAAAGAAATTTTATATTAATTTTATTTTTATAAAATATTAAATTATTCAATTTTATCCTTCTATCAGTGTTAATATGAAAATTATTTTTTTTTAATTTTCCCATCTTAAAAATAAAATTGAGCAAATTAATATTTTACAAGAATAACATTAATATAAAATATTTTATAATGATATAAATGAAAATAAATAAATCTTATACGAATGAAGAAAAGGGAGTTTACTCTCTTCTTGTTTTTTGGATTGTCTAAAAGTGAGGATAAATTGGGTCGGATTGGTTCATCGTGGGTTAATAAAAAAAATATAGGATCAAAACTCATTGCAGTAGATGCTCTATCTCAAAAGTCTTATGTTCAATTCCCGTTAACGAAAACAAGACAGAAAGTATCGCTTGTTATCTAGTCTGTTTTAGAGAGCACTGAAGGATCCTCTATATCCTGCCCCTGTCAACATTAAGACCCATAAAATGAATTCAAGAAATTAAAACATTAATTTTTTATCTTGTAGATATATGAGTTGTAAATGGTTTAGTGACAAGAGGTTTTGACAATTTATTGAAAATCTTATATTCAAGGCTCCTTTTATTAATGTATAAAAAATTTAATAATTGCTATGTGATTGATATTAGAATTGAGAAGTTGGGATAGTATATTGAAAATTATAAGTTCAAGCCCTTTTTTAGGAATGTCAAATGTGTGGTTCACATATCTAATTAATTCGATCGGCGGATTTGAATAGATTAAATTATTCAATCTTTTATATATGTGGTTCTTCATCAAATATCGGATCATTATGTTTATAAATACTTTATTCATATGTAAATATCTAAGCTCATTTTCTACTAAAACTTTATAGTTCAAAGAAATTTTTTGAAAAAAATTTATTTGTTTATATATAAATAAAATAGTGAAATTTTATCGCATATTCTAATTAAAACAATTTAATGAAGAAAAATCATTTTTAAAAAATCATTTTTATTAAATTTTTATATTTAATATTTAATATTTTTTATTTTTATCATTTTATTATCTTATAATTATATTCTAGCAAATATTTTCTATGAATAGACGAAACAATTTCTTATTAATTTGATCAGGTACCTTTAGCATGTCCTTTTACCTAAACTCTGATGCAAGAACCGTGTCCTTGCGAAGTGTGAACAGCCCATCTCTTCAGAAGGAGGCAACGTCAACATCGTATCTTTTACGAAGTTCATCGTTCATTTTTCTGCACTTCCATTTTTCCCTTTTTTTTTTTTTTTTCCTACCCTTCTTTCAACACAACCGATTAATTACACGTCGGGTAATTACTAAATATTGAAAGGATTTCGCATTTTCATTCAATAATATCTTAAATGAGGAACACCATGTCGTAGTTCACAAATAATAACTCACGTTTTCTTTGATTCCTGGGCTATTCACAAAAATTAATCCGTGGTAGAAGTATCCAAGCAAAAATCTTGATTTCGGATCTTCTTTATTTTGTTATAAAAACAACTTCTGCACAAAATAAATATTTTCTTTGTCTCTATTTACAATAAGATAATAAAAAAATGTTTTATTTAAACAATATATATATATGAATAAATGCATGTCAAATTTTATTGATATTATTTATATATTTTGTGATTTAAAAAATTAGAATATCATAACAATAAGAAAGAAAACTTTTACTTTAAATTAAAAGATAATGTTATAAAAATCTCCGCTTCCTAAGAGATTGAATATTTCTATTGTCAAATTATATTTAATATATTAATATTTATTTTTTAATTTTAATTTGTTTATTTTAAAAATAAAAAAGTAATCCAACAATAAAATACTCAACTTTTTAAATGAAACTCTGTATAATATTAATCTAAATTAAATAATAGATATTATTTTTATTTTACAACATCATATATATAACATTGAATAAACAATACATTTTTATGATTTTGATTTTTTTATACAAAAAAAATTAAAAATTCTCTACCCAGAAATATGTTTCAACAAAGCAAACAAGCCCGGGAACCCGTTAGGGTCCCTTTATGCTCCAACTACAACATAGATTTTTACTTCACTCAATAAATGAGATCTGACTGTCAATTTTTTTTTTTTTTATCAATGTTCATAAAAACAACGAATAATGAAATTAATAATTGGCCATCATTATATCATATAGTCAGTTAGAATAAAAATATGTGTTATAATCAAAGTATTTAAGTATTTCTTGGCAAATAGGTACTCTAAAAAGACACTCATATACTATAATTATAATTTGTGCCTTTACTTTCATCAAATGAAAAATAATTTTATATATCAATTTTTTAAAATCCATATGTATCATAAATTATAATTTTTAATTTCTAAACATTAAGATTTATACTTATTTTCTTTTTATTGAATGTGTATATATATATTACAATTAAAGGACATAAGCATTTATCATATGCTTTTTGATATACTTTTTCTATTGTACACATATTAATTCAATAATTAAAATAAGGTATAAAAAATTTGACCTAATATTAAAGTAATTGTATAGTTTAAACTTGCGATAACCTAACTCAATAGTATAATAATAGATGGTTTTCAACAATAAATCAACCTACTAGTATTATAATATAAATAAGGGTTGCTACTTATAAACCTTAATATTATTTTTAATCACTCTTCATTGGTATTAAAAAGTCTCCCTAAAATCAAATACTCATTTAGGATTAATAGAAATAGTAAATCCTTATTAGAGTCTATGATTGAAATTAATCTTGAATAACTTATGACTTATAAGAAATTCATATCTATCTTTTATAGCAAACAAATTCATCAAATAATTACTACTTATTTTTTTATCTATGTATAATATTATTTTTCACATAATTCAATTGGAATTATTGTTATTATAAAATTTTAATTTTAACAGTTGGTATCATAACTAATAAATTATGTGTATTCAAGAATCAAACTTCATCTCTTGAATAGTATTATATTTTATGACAAATTATCTTGAATTAAAATCGTTATGAATCTCAAAATAATTTCATAACCCTCATTTTTTTATGAATATACACAAGTATACATGCTTCATGCATTTGTTGCCCATCTCTAACTCTCCATGAAGTTTTACAAACTGGGTTGCATGGCCAAATTCTTCTATTTTTCAAACGGCTTTCGATTGTGACTGATTTAGTTGAAGTTTTGTGTGAAAATTATTAGTTTCTCTCTGAAAAAAATATGCCAATATCGAATTAAAAAAAGAAAAAAATCTTTAACATGATTTCAAAATCAAATAATTGATTTCGTAAAATGTTTAATGAAATCCATTACAATTTCACTTATGGTTTATTAATTTACATGAAATCACGTAATGAAATCTGTATGAATCTTTCAAGATTTTATTCTATTTTCAAAAGAATGGCATTAAAAAACGTCAAACATATAATATAGTTAGAGGATGTGGAATGGCTTTTCAAGTGATTCGAACAATTTATTTTCAATAATATATATGTTTATATATATAATTTTAATTCTGGAATTATCAATAATTTGTATGTTTTGCTATGAACTTATCTTTTATTTCTACAATTTAGTACCATATACATATGCATACCTAAGAATACAATCTGTTTTTTTTTTTTTCCAATTCCTAGTACGCACGAATCATATTTTAATAAGTTGTGTGCTTTAATCGGTGCTTGTATTTGCGCTAGTATTGCAAGGGATAAAATTAAAAGATGATTAATTTTAACGCCTCACATATTGGATATAACTAGATTATAGCTTTACTTTAAAGTTCATAATAGAATTGGATTATGCTTTTTGCAAGTATCTGTTAGAAGTATGAATTTAAATCATAAAAATATGAAATTAATCATAATAAAATTATGAGCGTACCCCGAATTAAAATCACAAAAATATGAAATTAATCATAATAAAATTATGAGCGTACTTGGAGCATAATTTGACGAGCCCATGACTAATTTGAATGATGATGAATAGAATTACAACCTACTTCACCCCTTAGGTTATCAAGATAGACAGAAAAGGGAGAGAAAAATTTAAAAGAGTGGGAATCCTTATTTTCTGTGTGTTCAAATAATAACCCTGATATCTCCATTTAAGGTCAGACTTGTGATAAGAAACTACTGACCACTAAAGGGCTGTAAGTTGGGACCTCTACCCATACGGGCTTATGCATGATCCAACCTATCATGAATCATACACATTAAATCAAGGCCCAATCTGTTCTATGCTTAATGTTAAAATATAAAACTAATTACTTAAATAAATATTCCAATAATTGATTAATGCTAATCCATATAATATTTCTAATAAAATTAATTATTTTATTTTTAAATACAACAATCTCCCACTTGGATAGCATTAATTAATTATATGGAATAATTAAAATATCAATAATTAAGCAATTAGTTATACATTGAGTTATAAACTTAATTCAGAGAATAAGACCACATAGAATTACTAAATCCGATAGAGAGACAAGTGATATAATGTCTCATAATCTGAAAGGAACAAAATAAAGTTTAGTCTTTCAACTATAGCTCAGAAGAGAAACAACTTAAAATCATTGAATCTGATAGGGAAACAAATGATTTATATATGTATAAAACATATTACCAATGTTTCAATATCCAAATTGAGTGACGATTACAAAAGTAGAATGAGACCATATAGAATCACTGAATCCGATGGGGAGACAAGTGATGTTAAATTAATGTCTCATAATCCCAAAGAACTGAATATATATATATAAAGTTACTGAGCAATGATTGCATAAGTGGAATGAGACCATACAGAATCATTGAATCCGATAGGGAGACAAGTGATGTTAAATTAATGTCTCATAATCCCAAAGGAACTTGATATATATATATATATATATAAAGTTAATCTTTTGACCACAGCTCATAAGAGAAACAACTTAAAATCATTGAATCCGATAGGGAAGCAAATGATTTATATATATATAAAACATATCACTAATGTTTCAAAATGAGCAATTACTAGTCATAAATATCAATAAAATAAAATAAGCATATCTCAGACTCCCACTAAACTAAGGCTTCATAAAAAAATTTTAACAAGACCCATATGAGTTACTTAATTTTAAATACTTCTATAGGTAAGCCTTAAGTCAACGGATCCCTTGCATGTCTCCACTAGGGCTGTGTTTAATATGAATCCAAGATTCAGCAATCTTTTCTCTCTAACAAACAGAAGTTTAACATAAAAAAAATGTTCAATATGACTAGAATTCCTGTTGTTTTAAGAGAAGCACATAGCAGAAGAATTATCGCAATAAAAATTTGTAGAGATCATGATATAAACTTAACCAATTGCATGCTAAATATCAACTTCCTTAACCATACAACCTAACAAGTGGCCTCATAATATGCGATAAACTCTGCTTCCATTGTTGAGGTAGTTGTGAGTGTCTGTTTTAACACTTTTCCATGAAACAGCTCCTCCAAACATCATAAAGATGTATCTAGATGTTGACTTATGATCATCTATGTTCAAGACATAATCAGAATCTGAATAACCAATACTCTCAAGTAATATTAGATTGTCTACAAGTCAACATATAATTATTGGTACTTTGTGGGTACTTCATGACCTTCTTGGTGACTTTTCAATGATCCATCCTAGGGTTACTTGATAATCTTCCAAGCACACTAATAGCAAAAAGCTATATTTAACGAATGCAGACCAATGCATACATAAGATTATCAATAGCGGAAGCATAAGAAATCTTATCCTATCTGTTCAATCCAATTAGCTTGGTACAAACCTAAAATATTATAAGTTCTGTTACGATAAATCTAAACTCAATGGTTAATCGATCAGGTTCTTCAACATAAGGATCTTTATTTATTTGAACTGAACTATCAATATCATCTCCTCTAGTGATAAGGGAATCTAAATAGGTACAAGAAGAATGGTGGCCTTGTTACATAAATTGATAACTCTAAGCATCAAACTCCCACTATTCAAGTCATCCTCAAAATAAAATGTCCAATTAAATCCGATTACCTTGGTACTATAAAAGGGACAAGAAAATCTGTAACCTCTTGATCTAGTCTAATTTCTTTAACTAGGGATTATAGAGTCTCATCTCTACTTTATAACTCCACACTTAAAAGTTTTAAGATATGAGAATTTAAGTTTAATAACACATCTTTGTTTTACCAATCTTTCTAATCTCTTTTTAGAAAAATGGCCTAAAATTGATCCCATAGAATGGAAGAATTTTAACTCATTCTAAGTTATTTATGCCTAATTATAGCATTGATGGGAATATCAGAAGATACAATAGGATGATCTCTTAAATTCAAATGATATAGATCATTTTGTAAGGTGACATTACTAACAATAGCAAAATCACAATAAATCTTAATCTTTCCACTTCCTTGCCAAAGGGAATAACCACAATTATCTAAAACAGAATTAGAAATCAAATTCCTTCTGGTAGAAGGTACATAAATAACATTATTTAGATCCAAAATATGTCCAGATGACAAAAATAAGGAAATTGATCCTATGTATTGAACCTCAACCTTACTACCTGGTACTTCTAAGATATTTTTCTCTCTCTTATTTGGGATTTACTGGTTCTTGAGCCTCCTTAAAGAATTTGTAACATGAACAGTTTCACCAGAATCTAACCACCAAAATCCAGAAGATATTTCAAGATTATTGGACTTAAAACTCACTAAAGTTAAATGGGTAGAATTGAATTTCTCTTCAATAACTTTCATGTACTCCATAACAGTGTCCTTATCTGGGATATTCTCTCTAATTCTCTTTTCAATAGTGAACTTAATCACTACTAAATAGATCTGATTTGACTTATACCATTGTTTGTAATAGGTCTTATCTATAACACTAGACTCAGGTAATAGATTAACCAGCTTCGATTTTCTAAGAGCCAAATTTTACTTAGATATTGTCAGGTACATGTTCAAATACTCTATCCATTTATTATAGTTTATTCCATTAAGAGTTCTTACCACAAATAGTTGTTGAAAGACTGAGACTGATGCAATAGAATTGGAAAATTATTAATTATGCGTGCACAACATAATTATAATATAAAATTCCCAATTAAACAAATCAGTCAAACAACTATTTAACAAAGTGGTATCCAAAATACATATACCATAGATTTGGCTTGTACAAGAGCCTACATAAAAATGTAATCAATATAGCCATACCGATAGGGTATAAGAAATATTGAAACATTATAATTATTGCATGCCTATTCTAAGGAATCTAAACTCTAAAATTACATTAATAATGTCACACCGATAGGGTGTATCCATCATTAATGTAATATGCTCCTTGATATCCTAAAGGACAATATTTCATGTAAAATAGTCTTATTACATCCATAATTTGTCACTAGTTTGAAATAAATGGCTTTAAGTGACTTTATATGTATAAAATTACATAATTAAGGGTTTAAAATTTATCTAATATACCTATGTTTACAATTAGAGAGAGTGACAGCACACCAAACTCAGAAAAAATACAAAGAATGTCCATGAATTTTCTCGAGCTAAAATTCCATCAATAAAATATATTTTTATACAATTTAAATCTTGCAAAATTCAAGATATATATATAAAACAGAAGGGCTGCACGTTAAATGAGATTCACTAGCGGCCATATACATATATGCATCCTGTTAGCATTCTGTTTAGAATTCATAACGGTTATTTAATTTTTTTTTTTAATCTAGCAGCCATCAGAACGTGTATATATATATGAAAAAGGAAAGGAAACCACATCACAAACCAGAAGGCCATGTGATTGGGTTTAATGTGATTGGGTTTCGGCAGAAACTTGTTCTCTGGACTGAATCTTGTTCTAGTTTTCCAAAATTTTTTTTATTTGCCCAATCAAAAGAGTTAAGAAGAGTCACGTATATCTCCAATCACATGCCTTTTTATATGTAATTCATTGATGGTGCAGAAGGGTCATGTCAAAACAATATATATATAATACTTTATATATACATATATCTAATGCAAGGGAATTAGAAACACGTCAAACGAGATTAAAAGGAAACTAGATGGCAAAGCCAAAACCAGGCGACGTGCATATATACGAAAGGCACATCAAATAAAAAATTCTAAATGCATGCTAAATGCAATTCAAAAATTCATACATCAACATCGCTCTGATACCAATTGTTGAAAGTATGAATTAAAATCATAAAAATATGAAATTAATCATAATAAAATTATGAGCGTACCTGGAACATAATTTGATGAGCCCATGACTAATTTGAATGATGATGAGTAGAATTACAACCTACTTCGCCCCTTAGGTTATCAAGATAGACAGAAAAGGGAGAGAAAAATTTAGAAGAGTGGGAATCCTTATTTTCTGTGTGTTCAAATAATAACCCTGATCTCTCTATTTAAGGTCAGACTTGTGATAGGAAACTACTGACCACTAAAGGGCTGTAAGTTGGGACCTCTACCCATACGGGCTTATGCATGATCCAACCTATCATGAATCATACATATTAAACCAGGGCCCAATCTGTTCTATGCTTAATGTTAAAACACAAAACTAATTACTTAAATAAATATTCCAATAATTGATTAATGCTAATCCATATAATATTTCTAATAAAATTAATTATTTTATTTTTAAATACAACAGTATCCATTCAAGCATGTTACCTTACAATGCCGATTTTAGTTTATTGCTATATGCTGCTAGGTGTATATATCTATTATGCGTGTGCCTATGATAAATATGAATATTCACCTTCTATATGAGATGAATTTCATTTTTCTAAAATTAAAAATATTTTAATTATTTTTGCCTATTAAATTTGAATGGCCAATTGATTTTATTTTGAACTAAAATTTTTACTATAATATTCCTATATTTTGAGCTTCCGCATAACTTTTTATGAAAATTTTGGATATTATTTGGTCCATTAATCATATATATGAAAACAATTTTGGGAAACTTTTTGAAATTTTGTTATACCATAGAATATAAAGCTTCCTGCAGGTTGTAAGTCGATTGGATGTAAATAGGTCTTTAAGACTAAGAGGGATGCTTGAGGCAAAATCAAAAGGTGCAAAGCCAAATTAATAGCAAAAGGCTATACCCATAAGAAAAACATAGATTAAAAGGAAACTTTTTCATTAGTTTCAACTAAAAATTCATTTCAAGCTATCATAACTTTGATAACTCATTTTAATTTAGAGCTGCATCAGATGGATGTAAAAATAATCTTCTTAAATAGTGATTTATTAAAGACTATTTATATAAATTAGTCAGATGGTTTTTAGGAAAAGGGAAAAGAACACTTTGTGTGACAACTTAAAAATTCTATATATGGATTAAAATAAGTTTTCAGATAATGAGACCTTAAGTTTGATGAGGTAGTAACTTCTCTTAGATTCAAGGAGAATGTAGAAGATTAGTATATTTATATGTTGATTAGTAAGCAGTTTTGTTATTTTGGTACTATACATGGATGACATTCTCCTTGCCAATAATGACATAAACCTGCTTATTAAGACAAAATAAATATTATCCAAATATTTTGATATAAAGGATCTTTAAAATGCCTGTTATATTTTTAGGATACAAATCTATCATAACAAATTCTAAGGCTTGCTTAGTTTGTCTCAATAGATATACATTGAGAAATTACTAAAGAGGTTTAATATGTTGACATGCTATCAAGTTTCCACACCCATTTCAAAATGAGAAATTTTTTTGAAGTCCTAATGTCTTTAGAATGATGTTCAAATAGAAAGAATAAAAAATGTCCCATATGCAGTAGTTGTCAATAGCCTAATATATGCTCAGTTATATACACTTCCTAACATAACTTATATTATTGATGTATTAAAGATATTTGAGTAATCATAGTCAAAAACATTAAACTACTATAAAAAGAGTCATAAGGTACCTATAAGGTAAAAAAAGTTATATGTTAACCTATAAGAGATTAAGAGATTTCACAGTTACAAACTACTCGAATTCAGATTTTGCTAGTTGTTTGAATTATCACAAATTAATATCTGGACATATCTTTATAATGACAGGAGGAGCTATTCATGAAAAAATGTTAAACAATTCTTAACAGCAACCTCTATTATGGAACTAGAATATGTTGCATGTTATGAAGTCACTTACATTATTATATGGTTAAGGAACTTTATGACTGATTTTAAGATTATTAAGAGCATATCTAGACCCTTAATTATATACTATGATAATACTGTTGCTATAAACTTCTTTTATAACCATAAAAGTTTTATTTGTATGAAACATTTGATATAAAGTACTAATTTGTGGAGAGAAGATACTTAAGTATATTATATGTATTAAACATATTTTCACAAATCGTATACTTATGAATCCACTGACCAAAGGCTTAACTATAGGGATATATCATAATCATATAATCAATATGAAATTAACTAAGTCTTTTGATGTTTTATATTAGTGGGAGTATTATAATGTAAATTATTTTCTCAAAATATATATAAATGAAATATTCATAATAAAATATTCATATTTTATCATATATTATGTATATTTTATTATAACATATTTGTAGAGATATTTAGATCTTGTCTCAATATTGTATAAAGAATTACAATTCTTATTTAACATCTCAGGTGGATGCTTTCAACCTAATGTATAGAAATTTACATATGTTATCATAATTTTGTTATGTAAATCTTAATAAATATAATCTTGTTATGTATATCCCTATCAAATATTGTATATGGTCAGTAAGATATAAGTGTATAATATATATTTTATTGATATCTCTATTAGATACTATATTTTATATTACTAAATATTTATGATCTTAATTTAAATTAATAGATGTAAAAACATTATAGTTTTTTTTATATCTTATTAAAGTATCCACTATTATTAAATTATGTAGTCCAACTAGAAGATTGTTAGATTTTCTATTGTAAACATATTAATTCAATAATAAAATAAAATATAAAAAATTTAACCTAATATTAAAGTGACTATATAATTTGAGCCCAACAGTAATTTAATCTAATAGTATAGTAACAGATAATTTTCAAGAATAAGTTGACCTACTAATGTTATAATATAAATAAAGGTCACTACTCCTAAATTTTAAAATTACTACTCCTGAATTTTAAGTTATGTCTAATCACTTTCGATTAGTATCAAAAAACTTTTCCAAAATCAAATATTCATCTAAGATTAATAAGAATAACGAATCTTTATTGGAGTTTGTGATCAAAATTAATCATGAATAACTTGTTGCTTATAGGAGATTTATGTCCATCATTCATAATAAATGGATTTATTAGGTAATTACTATTTATTTTTTATTTATATATAATATTATCTTTTCACATAATTTTATTGGGATTATAGTCTCATTATTATCATGAAATTTTAATCTTAGCAATTAAATTACCTTGATGTTAATTGGCTGTTAAACTCTGTTCGTCCACAGGCTTTGCCGCGAATACTGATTAATTTAATAAGCTATTTATCCCTAGTTTCCCACTTCTGCGCCGTACACGAAGCAGTAAGTTTAAATTAATTAATATTCCTTAGTTTAAAATTGATGCAGAAATTTCGAGTAATTTTTTTGCCAAATTAAGTAATTGAATTTAGGATATTAATTTCAATAATTTTTAAGTGTCGTGATACAATAAATAAGTTAACTTATAATTTATTGATTAACTTAATTAATAAATTATAAATTTGAAAAAATAAATTTAATTTAATAAATTATTTATAAGAGGGTAGTTTTTCAAAAATATTTAATTTATTATTTTTATTTTTATTAATTTAGAATTCATGTATTTAGCAAATAATTATATTCTTATTGCAAATAATAAATAAATATCTAATATAAAAAATTAGCATAAATAATTAAATAAAAATAAGCAAATAAATAAATATATGAGACCATAAAATATAATCCAATTTTAATTAATTATATTCTTATTTTAAACTATAAATATGTAAAAAAATATATAAATAAGTATATAATGTTATAAAATATAATTAATCATATTTTAAATAATTATATTTCTACTCTAAATAATAAACAAATAAAAATATATAAAGTCAAAGAATATAATGAGTTAAAATATAGATAATTATATATTTAGATATTAACATATTCTTTTGTATCATTTTACATTTTCAATTAATTCAACAATTAATTTTACAGAATACTTTTTATCACAATCAACTATCAATTATTAATTAATTTATAAATTATTACTTAATTTATTAAGTATTTATGTGAAACAAAGGGAAATAATCAAAATATAGAATCAGCTCTGAATGGGACTTATTATTATTATTATTATTCGTAGAGCTTCGTTTTTCATTAATTGTATTATGTATTTTAATATGAGGGATGCACATGAAGAGAATTATCTCCCTGTAATTGGTAAAAATGCTCTTTTTATCCGTTGGGTTTGCCGCCAACAGTACTGATTATTTTAACAAGCTGCATATCCCTGGCTTCCCACTTCTATGCACACTAAGCAGAAAGTTTAAACGCAGATTAAGTTAATTACCATCCTTAATGGAACAGTTCTATGAAAATATATTTGAAAAATCCAAAAGGCCACAACCTGTTGTAATTATTAAGCCAACTATAGAAACATGCAGTACAGAAAAAGGGTTTGGAAGTATGTTGATCCAAGAGATCAGAGAAAACAAAACAATTATTCAAATAAGAACCCATCATGAAATGGGATTACAGGCGTGCTTAGCAGACACAAATCTTAAGACAGTACATAGAGATACATATAAAGTAATTACTAGCTTTACTTATGTAATGATTAAGAATTGAGAAGTTAATTATTATTATAACCTAAACCTAAATGGAGTGCATATGTTGTTTTATGGCGATTGTATAGGATGACAAGCCTGCTTCATGATGGGGGAGAATTAATTTCATAAATATAGTATTTTTATTTTATTTTTTGAACCATAATCCTTCACACACCTGCATGACTTTGACCCACCTCTTTCCAAATACCAATGCCAACTTCACCCATAGAGAGACAGAGGGAGAGATGAGCTCACATCTTCACTAAAATAAGAAAAAGCTATTTGCACCCCTCTTCATTGTGTTT
Organism: Sindora glabra; assembly: GCA_020226215.1. Classification (NCBI taxonomy): domain Eukaryota; kingdom Viridiplantae; phylum Streptophyta; class Magnoliopsida; order Fabales; family Fabaceae; genus Sindora; species Sindora glabra. Next base: position 44,690,402 of record CM035232.1, on the reverse strand, counting down.
TTATATTTATATAGTGAAAAAAAAATGATTTTTAAACTTGTAAGGCGATGAAGTAAACCAGTCTACTTCTTCCGATACGACAAAGAGAGTAAACATTAAAGAATGCAAAATAACGTTGCTTCTAGAATAAATAAGCCCACCTTCCTCTTATGAGTGTAAATTGCACTTATATTTTTTTAAAATTCGACCTAATTACATCAAACATTCTTCATTTTTTTTAATGATACAAGCTTAACTCTCAAGCACTTAACTTTCATTAACTTCTTAATTTCTCATTTTATAATTTAATTTCCATTAAGTTGTTATTTCTTCTATATTTTTCTACTTAAAATTTTTCACTTTTTCTTAATCTTTACAAAATTTTCCATTATAATGCACTCTTGAATATTTTTTTTAATTCACACAAATTAAGCATAGTGAAAAAAAATTTGTTCTTAGATTTTTATCACTATAATTAGTATATTAACAATACATATTAAATAACCACATAGAGTAATAAACATGGCATTTCTTACTCATATAATGTGTTTCGTAAAAGTATTGCACGAAATTTGAACCGTATGTTTTACTGAAGTGACTATGTGAGTTTATTGGAAAATTTTAATTTCAAATATATATTTTTAATGTTTAAATGTATAAAAATATTTTAGAAAAAAAATTAGCATAAAAAATATTTTAAAGGAGAAGCTAGAAATCAGAATAAAAAATATTATGTAAATATTTCACATCAATTCTTTTATTAAAAAAAATCAAAATGAAATGTACAAAATAAAATATTATTATAGGAAATCTAATTCTTAAAATATAAAATATTTTCACCACTAGATTTTTTTTTCGAATTTCAAGGCAAGTCTTAATAGATTAGAACCAATTCAATGATAAAAAAAATTCAATCTATTAAGATATGGAACTTTCTATAGCACTACCCAAAGATGATATACTTTTCTATACTTTTATAAGAAAAGACATTAGGTTTTTTAGCAAAAAAATCAATGTAATTTGTAAAAAATTGAAGTGAAATGTAATATATATATATATATATATATATATATCAAAAGAAAAAACATTGAATTTTAAGTAAAAAATCGATGTGATAAGCTTTTTCTTCCATCAATTATATAAGTCAAAACTAATATATAATATTGCTCATTTATACATCAATTGAATACCTATTTGATTTTTATTAAATACTCAATGCATATATACATTTCTGGAGTGGTATCCCTTCACTGAGAGAATTGGCACTTTCCTTCTATACGTGAGCCTTACAACGATGCATAAGTATTATTCTTATCTATTAAGTTTTTTTAACAATTTTATTCGATAACTTTATAAAGTATGTAATCTTACTCACAAAATTAACCATGCCTAATTTGCTAATGAAAATCCTTTTTGGCACACAAGTTGACATTTAGGTGGCATAAAATTAATTTGCAACCTCTAAATGTGAAAAAATTTGTTCATTTTATTTATTTTTTTATACCCAATTTCTACAACTCCCAAAATGACCTACTTGTGTTGGCCCTAGTTTAAGACGTCGGTATCCAAACTCTTTCGCCGCAATAGCATATCATTTTGCTTTCAAAATTAGTTGAGGATGCCTCAAATACCATATTGTTTCAAAACACTAACTAGTAACTATAGAACAGAAAGAAAATCTGAGAAAGATGCAATATATATATATTTAGTGATGCACAAACATTCATATTACTTTAGAAACTTTATTTCCCTCACATTAGATAACCATATTCATATTTTAGCAATTTAAAAAATTAGAATTGAATTCTTACACTTATTTTTCGTGTTATCTGCCACATGTATAAACAACAATTTGATAATATAAATTAATTGATTATTATTATGGAGCTTTCATATGGAGAATAATTGTTGGTTTTCTATATCAAAATAATGTATTTTGCCTTTGCATGGGCTTCTTTTGCTTTGATCATCTCAGCATTTTTGAGTTGAATCATTGAATCATACACTCCTTTTCCCTGTGATAATTTTTATTTCCCATTTATGTTAGGTGCTTTTTGTGACACCTAAGGTTTTAAAATTCAGAAGGAAATGATAAATTTAAAAATTATAAAATTAAAATTAATTAATTATAAATATTTTTTTTGAAGGAATACGATTAGATAATATTAATTTAATTATTTTTAAAATTATTATATTATTTTGAATTCAAAAACAGAAGTATCATAAAATTCACTTTATTTTAGTGCTATGAAAAAATTATAATGTTTAGACAAGTTTTTGCTTCAATAAATAAAGTCAGATTGACAAATTCGATCTAAGTCGATCCGCCCTCACTAACAATTCAGTTTGACTTATATGTTTAAATTGAAGTGTCACCTTCCAACATACTAATACAAGAAGCTAAAGGCAATCAACGTTTTACTAATTTGGCCTAAATAATATTATATCGGGCTTTTATATCACATTAGATATTTAAAATAAATTAGATTTATCATTAATTAGTTTGAAAGTTCCTTTTGTTTTTCTTATGTTCAACTAATTTGGCGTTTTTTCTCTTTTACGAAAAAACAGAGAAGAGGCTTTCAACGTTTGTTCTTCCTTAGATGTTAGGGTAACGGAGTTTTCTTGTTTACGAAATAAGTTTAGTTATAATTTTATTATCGTCTTACATAGATGACTCATCACTACAATTTTATTAACGTGTAGGAAGTCAAAAAGATTCCCCGCCGTTCAATTTTAAGGGATTTCTACTTGTTTCCTTAGGTTTCAAATTTTAAATTAACATGATAATTTTAAAAATTATTAAATTGATATTATTTGATTATATATATTAAAAAGTAAACAATTATTTATTAAAAAATAAATAGTTATGATTAAATAATTTTAATATAATAATTTCTAGTTTTTTCATATTTCTCCAAATTTTAAAATTCTTGAAATACCATAGCAAACACATTAATTACATTTGTTTAGACAATATCTCTAGAAGAAAACACAAGGTTTCCAAGGGGAATTGTCCATTAGAATAAATAAGAAAAAAATCTGTCAAAAATTGCATAATTGAATTAAAAAATTTCGTTGTTTCTAACAAATCTATTTCTATTAAAATTAAAAAAAAAGAAAAAATTAAGCCAGTATCATTTGGTGCAATTTATTGTAGCGAGATACCTGAAACTCACTTTCTTTCATTTAAGTACACCCACGTATGAAAATTTATCACGATACTCAGAAAATAAAATAATACGTTTATAGTGCATTCCAAAAAATTAAAAGTACTAAAATAGAAACATCTTTTGCCATATATTAAAATTAGAGAAACTTTAATTTAATACAAATAAAAAACTAAAAACTAAAAATGTATAAGAATTAAAATTGAAGAATTCTTAACTTTATAAAAATTAAATTAATATAAAATTTTAATTATAAATAAAATTAATAAAAATTCAATTTTTTAGGAATTAAAATAAATTTTTAGTTAAGATAAAAATAAAAATAAATAAGAACTTAGAGATATAGTAACATATTGTTGTTATTTAGTAATTTAGTTATTAATTAGACTTAATTTATTCATTTATTTGAGATTTGTAGTTGATATTACTGTTTAGAGATGAAATAGTAATATATTACTGTTTAGAGAATAAATAATAACATATTTTTATTTAGCAATTTAGTTATTAATTAGATTTCATTTACCCATTTATTTAAAATTTTTGTTGGTGTTACTATTTTGAAACGAGACAATAATATTCTCTTCTTTGATAATTTTATTGTTAATTAGATCTAATTTATCTATTTATTTAGAATTTTTTGCTAGTGTTACTATTTTAAAATAAAATAGTAATATGCACTTCTTTGACAATTTGATTATTAATTAAACTTAATTTATCCATTTATTTAAAATTTTTTGTTAGTGTTACTATTTTGGAACAAAATAATAACATGTTACTTTCTAGAAAATAACTAGTAACATACTATTATTTATCAATTTAGTTGTTAATTAGACTTGATTTATCTATTTATTTAGAATTTTTTGTTAGTGTTACTATTTTAGAATGAAACAATAACATGTTAACATATTACTACTTGAAGAATAAATAGTAACATATTGTTATTTGATAATTTACTTATTAATTAGACTTGATATATTCATTTATTTAAAATTTTTTTATTAGTGTTACTATTTTGTAACGAAATAATAACATGCTATTATTTAGTAATTTGGTTATTATTTAGACTTGATTTATCCATTTATTTAGAATTTTTTATTAGTGTTACTATTTTGTAACAAAATAGTAACATGCTATTATTTGATAATTTAGTTATTAATTAGACTTGATTTATCCGTTTATTTCAAATTTTTTGTTGGTGTTACTGTTTTGAAATTAAATAGTAACATCCTCTTATTTGATAGTTTGAAGATAACACCAATAATAACAGCATGTTATTGTTTGATTGTTTGAAGAATAAACAGTAACATGCTATTATTTGATAACTTAATTATTAATTAGACTTGATATATCCATTTATTTAGAATTTTTTTATTGGTGTTATTATTTTATAACAAAATAATAACATATTATTATTTGATAATTTGAATATTAATTAGACTTGATTTATCTATTTATTTAAGATTTTTTATTAGTATTATTGTTTCGTTACTATTTTGTAACAAAACAATAACATGCTATAATTTAGTAATTTGGTTATTAATTAGACTTAATTTATCCATTAATTTAGGATTTTTTATTGGTGTTACTATTTTGAAATCAAATAGTAACATCCTCTTCTTTAATAGTTTAGTTGTTAATTAAATTTAATTTATTCATTTATTTGGAGTTTTAGTTAATGTTATTGTTTTGAAACAAAATAATAACATGCATTTCTTTTACAGTTTGATTATTAATTAAACTTAATTTATCTATTTATTTAATATTTTTAGTTGATGTTACTGTTTTAAAATAAAATAGTAATATATTATTGTGAGGAGAACAAATAGTAATATACTATTATTTATTAATTTGGTTATCAATTAGACTTAATTTATCTATTTATTTAGAATTTTTTGTTGGTGTTACTATTTTGAAACGCAATAGTAACATGTTATTATCTGTAAAACAAACAGTAACATACTATTATTTGATAATTTAGTTACAAATTAAACTTAATTTATCCATTTATTTGAGACTTTTACTTGGTATTACTGTTTTGAATTATCCATTTATTTGAGGCTTTTGGTTGGTGTTACTATTTTGAAACGAAATAATAACATCCTTTTCTTTGGTAATTTAGTTATTAATTAGACTTAATTTATCCATTTATTTATAATTTTTTTATTGGTGTTACTATTTTAAAACGAAATAATAACATCCTTTTTTTTAATAGTTTGGTTATTAATTAGACTTAATTTATCCATTTATTTATGATTTTTTATTAGTATTACTATTTTGGAACGAAATAGTAACATGTTATTGTTTAGAGAATAAATAGTAACATGTTGTTATTTAACAATTTAGTTATTAATTAAACTTAATTTATTCATTTATTTAAGATTTTTTATTGGTGTTACTATTTTTGAATGAAACAATAACATACACTTCTTTGACAGTTTAGTTGTTAATTACACTTCATTTATTCATTTATTTGGAGTTTTTGATTAGTGTTATTATTTTGAAACAAAATAGTAACATATTACTATTTAAAGAACAAACAGTAACATGCTATTATTTGACAGTTTAGTTGTTAATTAAGATTGATTTATCCATTTATTTAAGACTTTTAGTTGATGTTATTATTTTCGAATAAAATAGTAACATATTACTATCTGGAGAATAAATAGCATCTTGTTGTTATTTGACAATTTAGTTATTAATTAAACTTGATTTATCTATTTATTTGAAAATTTTTATTAGTATTACTATTTTTGAATAAAATAGTAACATCCTCTTCTTTGATAGTTTAGTTATTAATTAGACTTCATTTATCTATTTATTTAAAATTTTTGGTTAGTGTTACTATTTCGAAATAAAATAGTAACATGTTACTGTCTAGAAAATAAATAATAATATACTATTATTTAGTAATTTAGTTATCAATTATACTTAATTTGTCTATTTATTTGAGATTTTTAGTTAGTATTACTATCTTAAAATGAAAGTAACATATTATTATTTAGTCTACAAATAGTAATATATTATTCTTTAATAGTTTTATTTATTATAAAAATTATTATAGTATTACTAGACACCAAAAGAGTTAAGGAGTAAAAGTTTAATATAAGATTCAAATGAATTTAAATTAATAAAAATAAAATCAAAGTTGAAAAATAAAAAAAATTAAAAAATTAAGAAAAGTCATTGAAAAAGGCATTTTTTTCACTAACTAAAATGAGTAAAACACCTTTGACTTTTTACAAGTGTGTAGATCTCAAAATTTTATATGGAATAAAAATAAAATTCACCCAAAATAGATAACCGAGTGCAAAGTTATGATCATTTAAAATTTTAAACTCAATTTACACAATTTTAACTAAGTGAACTTCGTCAAACCTAAATTTTCTTATTTTCTATTAAAAGATCATGGGAAGACGAATAAAAACAAGTAATTATATATAAAAATTAGTTAACTAATCATGAAATTATACCTTTTCAAAGTTCTAGATTTATAACCACATTCTTATAGTTAAAAAATAGTATTTTGAGAATAAAATAGTAATAATTCATAGAACTGACACCTATTTGAAATAAAAAGCAGTACTAGCACTTTATTGTAAAGAAGTTTAGGAAGTAATACTACAATGTAATTTACTATAAAAAAAATCATCGAAAATCAATCGAAAACATGGTACAACTTTTTAGTTTCAAATTTTCATTATCTTAGAAAATTTAAATGTTATGAAATAGCATGTAAAACCTCTTTCCTCTCACTTTTTGAAGATCTCTTGACATTTATTAAAGTTCTTAAAATTTGTTGAACTTCATTCTTGCATTTTAAAAGTAAATTTGTAAGTTGTAAACCAATTAAATTATTTAAAGTGCTTTATTTGCTAATTATACTAATTCCTTTAAATATTTTTTGGGTATATTGTGCAATTTTGGCATATGATTTTTTAAGAGTCTTTTCTTTCCCTTTACTTCATCTTTGAATAGAGGTCGATAATTTATTTCTTGCATTTACTTACAAATATTTGATTTATTTAGTTAATTTAAAAACTTTATTAGTTTTATTAATATGTTACAATAAAGGCTTGTTAATTTCAATAATTTTAATTATTTAGTTAATTAGAAATGCCAACCTAATTATAATAGTTTGATGCTTAATTAATTTATTTACTTAATTAGAATGGTTAATTTTATATTTTAAGATTAAATAATTTAGTTAATTATGTAATACTATTAATTAAAATATTTAATTAATTTATTTAGTTAATTGCTAACATATTTAGAACATATTATTTTAAATATTTAGTTAATTTAGTTTAGTTTATTAGAGAAGTTTAGTTAACTAAAATAGCATATTGTTCAATTAATTTATTTACTTAATTAGAATAGATAATTTGGTAATTTTCAAATTTTTTGTTTAGTTAATAATAATAGTAATTAATTAAAAATATTTATTTAACTAATCTATTTTGTCAATTGCTCTATTAATTTATTTATTAAATTTGAATAGGTAATTTTACAAGTTCATGATTTTTATATATAGTTAATCAGTAAGTGATTAATTAGAAATATTTAATTTATTTATTTATTTAGTTAATTAATTAATTAATTAATTTAATTAAAATAGATAATTTTACAAGTTTAAATTTTTTATTTAGTTAATTATTTAGTAATTAATTAAAAATATTTAATTACTTAATTTATTTAGTTAATTACTTAGTTAATTTATTTACTTAATCAAATTAGGTAATTTTATAACTTCAAGATTTTTTATTTAGTTAATTATTTAGAGTTTAACTAGAAAAATTTACATAGTTAACTTATTTAGTTAATTGCTTAGTTAATTTATTTACCTAATTAGAATAGGTAATTTTATATATTTAGTTTATTTATTTTAGTTAATTATAATAGTTAGATTAAAATTTTTATTTTATTTTATTTAATTAATTATTTAGTAATTAATTAAAAATACATTTCATTAATTAATGATAGATAATTGGATAAGATCTTGGTAGAGGCTGATTTGGACGAGCAAGTCTTGCACCTACTAATGAGTCATCACCAATTGCTTATATTTTTCTTCTATACACATTTGTTTCCACACCTGATGTTAACAGAAGACTAACCCAATTGCTAATATCACAACTTTCATTCAGTAAAGCTATGCGTAGTAATCCTTCATGATTGCAAGGACCACATCGATAACAAGATCTTCTTCTAAGGTGTATGGTATGCTCCTATTCCTCAGCCAATTTCATCTTGAAAAGAGTGTCATGCCCTACAAGGATAGGCACATAATTTTTTTAATGCATTTTGCTTATTTTAATTTCTTCATTTCATTTATTAATATGGTAATTAATATCATTGTTGAATTTTTGTAATAGGTTCTTCTCCATCATGGAGCCTACAAAATCATTTATTCAAATCATAAAGAACAAATATGATGGTGTATAGCCCACTTGGCTAGCCATTTTAGAATCCCAACGGAAGATGCTTTTTGATAAGTTTAGGATATCTATTAATTTTTTTAATCACTACTTAGTTGATTTGTTATAATTTTTTCTTTAGCTAATTATTCTAATTTTTTTCTTAAAATTGTAGAAATATTACACATGGAACCTTACTTACAACTAATAAACGTGGAAAAAACCTCAACAATAAGAATTCCACAAAATTCAAGGAAATGATGGATGAGGTAAGGAAGAATAGGCCAATTCAGCCTAGATAGATTAGGGATGCAAAGTATTAGAGGCTTTATAAATATTGAGAATACCCTATATTCGCTTAGAAGTCTTAACAAAATAATGGGAATAAGACTTCAAACACCGGAAGGCAAAGGTTGTTCTTGCAATTTGGAGATTCTATTCTAATGGCAAAGCATCAGTTCTGCATGCTACGTATAACTTATTCTTAACTTTTAATTTTTGTATTAGTAGTCAGTTTAGATAGTTTTAAGCAATAATTACATTAACTTTTCCTATTCTTGTACATGCAGATTGCTAAGATTAGGGAGGATCCCCTTATGGATAGGTTGTTTCATCACACCTACCTCATGAAGATGGTTTGACAATGTGTGTCCTCAAGAGTTGCACAATTCTATGTAAGTAAATTGACATTTTATTTAACTTAATTTTTTTTAATTCCAAGTAATTGATTAATTATCAAACTATGTGTAGGAGGCTTTTACAAAGAAGAAAGAAGAGCTCATTTAAGCCATGATGTAGCAAAGGTGGATTAGAGGGATCATTTGTTAGGGGGACGCATTGGCCTTTTTGACTTCGACTTGTGGATGAAGATAGTTAAGGGTTCAAAAAAGATGAGTTAAATATATGGGTTGTAGTCAAAGGTACTCACTATTGGAATGATACCTTTCACTGTTATATCATACTCAAATGCATTCCTATGGCTCCAGTGTTTTACCTACTAGTGGAGGTTACCTCACTTAGGTAAGAGGTGTTTTAAATCTGAGCCACTCAAATGCAATAAAAATAGATGTTGTAGCCTCACCTGCCTCCATATGGGTATTATCAATATGTGTTGCTACCTCTATTAGTGTGCCGACCTCCAATGTACACACAATAGGAGTCTAATGGATGGTTGGAAGGCCTTTCCTACCTTTAAACTCCTCAAACCCAACCTAGCATAGATAGTGAGGGCACTTAAATTTTGAATTTCAATTGATTAAGGTTTGAGTGATTTTTTTATTGTGTATTTATTTTTTTGAACACATTACATTTGAATTTTAGTAATTTTATGATTTATAATTTTGATATTTATATATGTCTATTATTTCAAATTTTAAATAAAAGTTTTATTATCTCTATTATTTATATTACTTCAAATTTAAATTTATATATCTTATTCACATTTATATGTAATATTTTAGAAAAATTCTCATCAATTCCAATGGAAATATTTCGACAGATTTTGCGACAAAATATTTTAAGGAGATTAAATCTTTTAATCATCCAATTTTTGCCTAAAGAATGCGTTGGAAAAAAATTTTCGACAAGCATATTTTCGACCACACGGTGAAATTTCTAGTAGTTAGTTGTGTCCATGTATGTATAATCCTTAAGATAAATCAATGACCTCGAATAAATGTAATCATCTACAAAATTGGTTTTATTGCATGTATAAAAACTCATTTACTATTATAGATCCAAATAAAGGGGAACTGATCAACTTAGAAAAATGTATCTCAAATTGAATTTGTATAAATCATAATTGAAACAATATATAAGTAAGTTGGGCTTAGTATATATATATATATGTAATCTATTGTATATAAGTTAAGAGTCCATATAAAAAAAGTTGTATTTAAATTAGTTGTCCTCATAAAAATATTATGAATTTTCTTTGCAAAGGTATTATGGTCTCGTTTAACAATTTCCTAATAATATTAGTAGTTAATTAATTTAATTAATTATTAATTGATAACTAATTGTATTAGTTGATTTAATCAGCTAATTGCATCAACTATTTAAATAAGAATATTTAGTAAAATTAACTGTTTATAATTAGTTGCTTTTATATAAAATAACATATAAGGATGTAGATATATTTTATAGGTTATTTGATTTTTTTATTTTAATAATATTTTAATATCTTAAATTCTATATATTATTTAGTAGATTAAATTTTCTTGTAAATAATAATTACTATAATTTATTATATATTAAATATTTTTTTAAAATTAAATTAATATAATTTTTATAATTATTAAATTTTCTTTTGAGAAATCAATAATTATAATTATTTAATTTTTATGTAAAAATAAATATTATAATTTTTTATAGATTGATAGTGAGAGAAATGGGAAAATTGATTAATAGGTTTCTTTAAAAGGACAAAATGAAAAATATAAAAATTTAATTTTTATGTAAAAATAAACATTATAATTTTTATGTAAAAATAAATATTAATTTTTATATAAAATAACATATTAATATATTTTTAAAGGATAAAATAAAAATTATAAAAATTAATCAAGAATAATTTAGTCTTTTCTTGAATCAGCTAATTTTAAAATATTACTCCCCAACTTTTTGAAAATGACAACTTAAAAGACAATTAGTTAATCCAATAAGTTAATTATCAAATATCAAAATTAGCTAATTTAGTAAATCAATATGTTAATTTTGACCAAATATGTTAAAAGTTACCCAAATAATTAACTCTTAAACATCTCCTATATCTATCTCCTATATCTATATTCTATTGTTTTTTAAAAAATAGTAATACTATGATCAGCTCTACATTTTAGGAGATCAAACATTCTCACCATTTAATTATTTTTAATATATTGATATTGATATTGACATTTTTTAATTTTAATTTACTTACTTTGATGCTTGAAAATAGATAATTTAATAGTAAAAAACTTAAAATTTTAGAAAATGGGCCTACTCTTAATATTACTTTATAGAGATTGATATTTTTACCGATATTTTAATAGTATAATAATATTTAATATTATTTTTTTAAAAATTTATTATATTTAAAGAATTTTAAATAAAGTACTATTTCTATCATAAAAGAGGAAGCATTTAAAAAAAAACTGCTAGAATGTATACTCATAAAAATCGATTATAATCATCTAAACAGTTGGACATTACTTTAATTTATAGTTTTCTTTATCCAGTTAATTTTAATTTTTTGGGTGACTAATATATGAGAAATCTACATCAATATTTAATGAGCATTTTATACATGAACTTTTATATTTGATTTATGTTTTTTATATTGATCATCATTTTTTATAATTGAAAATACAGATGTTATCTCATAAAGGATAAGCCTTAGAAAGTTCCTTATCTATTTATCATGAAATTTTCTAATCAAATTATGATATGTGTAGTTATTCTAACTAATTATTGTTATTAATTATAACTGATAATTATAATAATTATTAATGTATTAATTATTTTATTTAAATAAGACACTCAATCAACATAATATAATTTAATTAGATAATTTTATGATAAATATTTAAAAAAATTTACTTAAATTTTCTCCTCCTATAAAAAGCATTATTAAAATAAGATTGCGTATGATATATTGCAAAGATAATTCTGAGTATTTACCAGTTCTCTCTCAACAGATCGTCCCTCAATTTTTCAACAACTAAGGGAATAAATTTAAAGAGATAATGCATTTTTTTTTTTTTTGCAGTAAATAGATAACGCATAATTTTTCATTCTACTGGCACAGTTTCTCTTACTTTTTTTTCCTTTTTTTTGGAACTATGATTCGCTATTTTAGTATAATTTTTTATATATTTTTAAAATTTGCTTCCTTAATTTTTTTAAGAGGTTGATGAGATCTATGCATTTTTTTTTGGGAGATATTTTGATATGCTTTACTAATATGTAGATATTTGAATAAATCAACAAATTGGCCATTAAAAATAAATGTTACGTAAGTTTTTTTTGAAAAGTTTATTCTGTATCAATTAATCATAATTTTTTGAAAATGTGAGAGAATATTTATATTTTAAGGATGTATTTGATGTAGAAATTAAAAACTTATATATTTATATGATGTAAAACAATTTTTCGTAAAAAATATAATGTAACATCTATTTTTGAGAATTATTGTAGATATTTTTATTCCGTCGGGAAAAATAAATTCAAAGCCATGCAAACAACTTCATTTTTCGTTTTTTAAATTCACGTATCTTTCTCATACCATTTTGTTGTTTGTGTTCCTTTATACAGGATCAAAAATTTTATTTATTTAGGTCGTATTTTAGAATTTTGAATTATTTTTACAAAATATAGTTTGTATTGATGTTTATTTCTTGAGATGTTTTTATATTCACGTATCTTTCTCATACCATTTTGTTGTTTGTGTTCCTTTATACAGGATAAAAAGATTTATTTATTTAGGTTATATTTTAGAATTTTGAATTATTTTTACACAGTTTGTATTAATTTTATTTCTTGAGATGTTTTTATTAATTTTTCCTTATTTTATATGAATTTTTTATTTCATTATTCAAAATATATTTTTTCTTAATTTCATCTTTTATTTATTTAAAATTATTTAATTTTCCATATCAATTTGATGTAGACATTATAAAATTAAAAATTTTAAATAAGAGACGGATATAAATGATAAAAATATACTTTTCAAAAAATTATATAATTACATTTTATAAAATCAAATATGAATATTTATTCCATAATTTTTCTCCTCCTCTCGAGAAAGAGATGAAGTGGGCCCTGAGCAAGGTACCCTTTTGTCCTCAAGGGAAGAGGGTCCCCAAGAAAGCACCCAACATTGAAATGGGTGGAATCATACTGGTAGGCACCAGCAATGGAGCAGTGCAAAATGTGTTAACATTGGGATGTGTTATTTATGTGGAATATAGGCCCCGCTACACGCACTTTCCCCTCATTCTTCCTTTGCTTAGGAACTCCCACCCTTCACCACTTCCAAGTATCATTGCCCTCAAATATCCCCCTCTCTTGTCCACACTGTGAAACATATCCACATTATTAAATTTTGGGGTTTAAAAAACAAATCCCTAAGCCCAAAAAAAAGCAACATAACCTTGCCCATCCATCATCCCCTATTCCTTACCCCTAATCCACTACATGTCTATGCGTGAGAAATTTGGAGATGAGTGAAATTTACAAACCTATCCATTTATATGCCACAACAAAACAAGCCCATGCTTCCGGTAAACCAAGTCTCTCTGCATTAAATGTGCTATGCGATCTTGGGAGCATGCAGCCAAAATCATACGTGTATATAATAGGGTAATGGGGTATTTTAAAGATTAAAGGGAAATGAAAATTTTAATAGATAAATCGTTTTTATTATGAAATGATTTATTATAAAATTTCCCACCAAATTATCTTAAGATGATTTTGAAGAGATATTCACTCCTAAGAGGTGAAATTTTACCATTACATTATTTATTTTTCAAATACTAAAAGAAATAGTTTAAGTGAAAAAAATTAAAATAAAATTGATGATTCAATATTAAAAGCACTTAATAATTTAAAAGATAGAAGTTCCCATAAAATTATTGTGTAAAACCATAAGAATGAGTATAATATTCATGAGAGTGATTACTTGTGCATATTGCAAGGATGAAATTCTTTATTGAGTAGAAGGGCATTTCATTTTTAGAATCACACATCATTAAAAATTAGGAGTGGATAAATGACATGATTTACTTGGTGGTGACTGACGTGAATCTCATTACTAGTGTCCACTAGTCTATCTAAACCTAATTTGGTATCATTATATAATATTACTAAAGATTTATTTATTTAAGTTGTAGAATTTTATTATCAAAATAATATTCACATGATATTGTTTAGTCATATATTCAAAATATCTATACATTTCTTTCAAAGTTCCCAAATCCTTTTACTCTATCTTTCTATTTACTATCATTGGCTGCATATGACTCTCTTATTCCTATATTATTGATAGTGGTTGTGGAGTTTCAACTTAAGTAGCTAAAAAAAATTAAAATAAAAACAATGAGACTCTAACTCTCAGTAAGTAAATAATTTACTTATCTCATATATTCATCAACAATTCCTCAATTTATATTGTATATTTCATATGCATAATGCAAAATATATATACATATCGCATTTACCACAATCAAATATCAATCATAGCAATCAATAAATAATTATCCCTTCTTAGGTCTCGCGATATTTCTCAGTTATAACCCCAATCTTATTCCTCTTGATACCCACCGGTAATAATCATTTGATATAGATTTCAGGATATTTATTGCAATGACATTCATACCATTTAAACAATATAAAATGATTCATAATCTTAGCACATATTAAGATAAACAATCAAGTAACATGGGAAAAGAGTGATAATTGATAACCAAATGTTTATTCATTATTAATATGATTAAACTTACATTAGGAAACTAATTCATATTGATTAGAATGGTAAATTATAAAATTATAAAATGAGGCTTTATGAATCGATTATGCAATTTATTCATGATGGATTATTTCGATTCTAGATCTTAAGAATTGATTATACAATTAATTTACTTACTTGGGTTTTACCTACATGCAAAAAAATTAATTGTATAATCGATTCACTCAAGAACAATTTTGGATTTTCAGTAACTCAATTGTGTAATCAATTCTTTGAAACTAGATTTGCCTTTGGATAGTGAGAATTGATTGCACACTTGATTCTCTATTGCTGATTTCTTGCATTCATGTAATTCTTACTCCTTGTTTAGCCATAAATACTACCCAGCCATTCTTAATGCACCAAAATCTTATTACACTCATCAATACATGAAAATAGCATACCATATTAAATTAACTCATTCTAATTATAAAATCATAAATAAACATTTTATATAATTAAATGAGTAAGTAGATCATTTACTTACCTTAAATTAAAAGAAATGGATGACATCGAGTGGTAACACTAAGAAGATGAGTTGATTACTCCATTCCCTATAGAAACCAAGGTTGAATCTCAAATTCCTAATTCTCCTTATCATCAAAATTAATACATCTAATCTTAGAACTCGAAATCTATAGAACAATACCTTAATTAAGAAGGATTAGATAATGCTCTCTTGTAAATTCTAGCTTAAATCTTGCAAGAATCTAAAAGGAAAAAGTTAAAGAGTGGAGAGGAGTAGCAAAGGAGGAGGGGATGAATGATGTTAAAGGAAAATGGAAAAAAGGGCTAATTGGTTTTCATTAAGTGGGGAGGCATATTTTGATCAATTTTACTTTATTCAAAGGTAATTTAACAAATATTTTTCATAAATCTTCTTAAGGTATCCTATTTCAGTTCTAATTTCAAATAATCTTATGTTTAATTCAATTACACTTAATTTCATATTAAGACTTCATTTATTACAATTAAACACCTATCTTAATCCTTCTTATAACTTTTCTAATTACTAATATGTTTATTGAATTATTGGTTACATATACTTAAAATATAATTTTATAATTTTAGGGGCATGACAATAAATAAGGTTTGACCTATTTTTAGGTTCAAGCCTAACTTTGATGACTTAGGGCTCGAACTAAGTAATTAGACCTGTAGGTCAAATTGAAGCAAAAAATTAAGCCTTGTCTATTAAATGGGATAGGTTTAGGCATTTTAATAAAAAACTGGATGGGCCTAAACCTAACTTGATTTGTCTATGTCATGACTTAACCTTAATCATGATTGACATAGAACTTGCTATTCAATTTTCACCAGCTTACTTCACACCCTACTCCATCAAGTATAAATGTGTATAAGGATTCACGAAAGATATCATGCATTAATGGAAAATTTTGGCATTTCATTTGTCTAAAATGGAGTTATTTACAAGGGGAGTAAGCATTAGACCTTTTCTCCCTTCTTGCCTAATATAAATAAAGGCTTAAAAACATCTATAACAGAATATCTCAAATTGCCCAAGCCATATCATATAGGCTCTTATGAGCTTGACACTAAGATGATGGGCTATTCAATCTAAGTATCTACAAAGTTAAACACATGGAGGTTAAATTTAAAGCTTAATAAGTAAATACTTTAGCATAATTAAATATGGCAATAATAATAACTTTTTAATTGAATTTACCCACTTGGAAACATAAACACTTTAAATCACATCTTTCATAACATAAGTTTTAGTAGTAATAATTTGATTATTTATAATTATTTGAGTTCATTGATGCCATTATTGACATCTATGCCATAATTCTCATCATGTCATGTGCATAACAATTAAGTAAGAAAAAATGAATAAATATCCATGTGACTCTTAGGTTAGCCTTATCCCTTTGCAAACTTCAATCTTGTTCCTTCAAAATCTATCTTATCCCTTCATAAATGGTTACCAATCTATTGGATTCAATTTTCAAATTTTCCCTATCATACTTTCTTATAACCCAATTCCTTATTTAAACTCTTTCTTACATTATAACTCAAGCAATGGTTATTCACTTTTTTACATAACAATATCATGCCTTAGTATATAGTCACGTAACTTAATCAAATTCATAACTAACATAACAATTTTCATTCTAATCATATAACATATTTTTTCATTATTCAAACATAATTTCATTTTCAACAAAATTTTATATTTTAATATAACTAATCTTACTTATTTATCATATTTAATTATACAATGCTACTCATGCCTCATTTCATGACCACATGACTTAATTTCTTCTATTAACACCATATCAATTTCTTTTTTCAACAAAATTCATACATCATAATACTACCATGCTTTATGGCATAGCTACATAACAAGCATTTAACTTTTATTCATCATATAATGTCTTATCTTATTATTAATGAACATTAAGACACATCTTGACCCCTTCCATATTGTGAAACCATTAATTAAATTGAGTATAGTAAAAAATATATTCGACTATAAAAGCCTTGAGAGCAAAATTAAGGACCATAATTAACTATTTAATTGATTATAGAGGGTCTAGAGTAATTTCGAGTGCTTATAGTTGACTATATAATTAACTATTAACATTTAAAAAATAGTTTTTTGGTTAATAATTGACTACGTAATCAATTATGCTTGCTTAGAATGCGTATTTTGGGGCACAATCAACTATTGCCTATTTTTTTAAAGACTTTTTTCATAATTTTTACGTTTCATTCACCATAATTTTGCATCCAATGCATTCAACTTATTACTAAACAATACCATATCTTAAATACAATCTTATAGCACTTCCTTAAAGCCAAATCCATCATTAAATTAAGACAAGCATCATCTACCAACATAAATTTACATATTCTTGCACATAAATAAGAAAAACCTAAAAGTTGTGATCAACTTATTTAAAATTTCATGATTCTGTCAAATAAAACTAGAGTATTTATTCACATAATATGGAGAAAGTTACTAAAAAGAATATTTTTAGGGCCCTTAGTTTGAAGGTTTCCATTTTCTTATTAAAAGCAAAACACTCCAAGCCTTACCAAAATTAAAATGAATTGTTAGGGGAATCTAACAATGAAGAACTCCTTACCTTGATTGAATGAGAAATTTAATGTAAATTAACTTTCCCTTACTTGATTTAAAGGAAATAAGAAGAAAAAATTGAGGGAAATGAAGGAGTAAAGAGCTTTATAGGTAAAGGTTTTAGGAAGATTTAAGAAAATGAAAAGGTTAGGTTGACCTTTGGCCTTAAAATGAGGAATTATGACAAGAGTATTTTTAAAAATATTTTTTAAATCTCATTTATACTTATATACTTAATTGCAATACTTAACACCTTTAGTCTTTTTATTCTCTTAACTCTTTTGTATCGATTTCTTATAAAATCCCTATTCCAAATCTCATTTAGATTATTAAAATTTTATTTTAGCTAATATTTCTCTCATATTTACTTATCAAAATTCACTCTTTCTCTATACAATTAAATTCTTATTAAAGGTGTACAAGTCATTTTAATTATTCCTATCTCAAAATAAATTTCTTAAATTTCTATATTTTAAAGAAGGCATAATAGTTTATATTGAACAAAATATTATATAAATCACTTATTTACCACATTTTGAAGCATCTTAGGTTCCTTGGTAATTTTTTTCCTTTAGCCCAAATTTTTAGCTATTGTATTATGCTAGTCCATTATTTAAGTTATTTTCCTTTAATCTATGTAAGAGATAAAAAATAAGAAATGACCATAAACTAGGCCGACTTTAAGCCCTAAAAAATATTTCAAATTTAGGTCAAGCTTAGCCACCTTATTTCAACTTAATTTTTACATTAGGTTTGGCTCAAACCCTTGTATGATACCTTATCAAGAATTATAACATTTTTAAAAAGATATATAATTTTTTAGTAATATAATTCTTAATAATATTATATTATCATGTTTAAATCAATTGAAAATATTCCTAAGAAAGTTAAAATAAAATATTTTTAATTAATTTATATATTTTTAAAAATATTTTTAAATTATTAAAAATATCTTCATGATAATTAAATGGCTAACCATAGTGAGTTATAATGGAAGGTCATCAATAATAATGGATGGTAACAAATAATAGTTAACGAAATTATGTAATGATCAATGAAAGTGAGTAGTAATTACTGATGATAGGCAATGACAAATAATTATCAATAGTAGTACATAGTAGTGACTGGCATTAGGCGATAGTCATTGATAATAAATATAATCATATTGATAAATAGTGGTGATGATAGCTAATGATAGTGAAAAATTGGTGACTAAAAAGGTGAATTAGTTTTCCAAAGCTTAGAAAACTTTTGTTCAATTAATTTTTTCTAGTTTAAAAAAGCAAGCAAAATTCTAAATGAGCAAGCATGATAACAAAGAAGCAAGTAGAAACTTTTTTTTAGTAAAAAATCATTCAAAAATATTTTGTACAAAAAGTAAAATATTAAAAATTAAAAAGTAAGATAAAGAAAAGTACAAACTCTTTATAGAGGTTTGATGGTCAAAAGGAATGCTTTTTAGGTTTACTTTTCTTTCTCAAACCTAAACAAAAGCTTAGAGATTATCCACTAGCTTATTCAACATCTTTAACAATCTTTTCATCACTTGATCTTTACTAAGAATTAAGTAATCCCACTTTACAATTCAAGGATTTTCACACTTAATCTATGATTAGGACTCAAGTACTCCTACCTCACAATCTAAAGATTTTTTACACTTGCTTTTTCACATATTACAAGGCATAATAATTAATTAGCTTCGAGGAATACATAAGAAAGATTCCCTATTTTCTTTCAATCCCAAGTTAATGGACAAAAGTAACAAAAGGAATATCTTAAAAGTTATTTAAAAGGATTTTTTACTTTCTCTAAGAGTGGACTTGCAATTCTAAAGCTCTAGACAAGATAACAAGACAAATAAGAACTTTTAGCTTAATATGAAAACTTGGAATTTGCTTTTGTTATCTCCTCATGCCTTTTTGCTCATCCTTTTATAGAAGTTGGATGCTTGTGATCATTAGATATTTTTTGAATCATTATAAGTTTTTTGGAGTGAAGTCTAAGTAACTTGATACCTTACATTTATCCTTTTCAGTTGTTTTTTCTTTTGCTACCTAGATTTTTCACAAAGGAGCACACAACTTGCTTGTTCATAGATTGAAGCCAACACAAGTGAACTTTTCTAGCAACTTAGTGGTGGCCAACTGTAATACATTATGCAACATATCAACATTTTAAATAAAACACATTTTAAAAGTATAAGTTAAAGAGTAAGAAAAACTTGGAGGTTAAAAAAGGCACAAATCCTATTAATATTCTAGAATACTTCATTAGCATTTAGGACTTATCCTAACTTACCAAGCAGTTTTTTTATTTAATTATAACTTAACCTTTGCAATAACTAACATGTATTCATTTTATCCAATAGTTATTTAACGCATCATTAAAACCTTTTAAAATATTTGAAATTTAAATATTTAAAAAATAAAAGAAATATTTTAATAGGTTTTTGGCCTAAAGAAATTTTAAATTGACTTCTTGAAATTGGGCATCACATTCTATTTTCAAATAGGCCTCTATAAGTGGTAAGGGATAATGGATGGTGATCATAGTGATAGGTGATAACTAACAATGATTAATGATGGTAGGTGATTATAAAATGAGATGTTGATGATTAACTTTAATAGAAAGGTAAAAAAATAATTTACTTCTATTGCTGAACCATTCACATGTTACAGGAATTTAGAATACTCATCTTTCCTTGGGGCTAAAAAGAAATTGAACTAACTTATGAACCACTCGTGATTTAACTTAAAAATAAACTCGATGAGTTAAACATGAACCCAAAAGATAGGTTCATTTTCTAGATTAGTTAAACTCAATTTATAGTTATTTTAACTCATTTGGTTTATGAACTAACTTGATAAGTTAATTATATATATAAATATATCTTAATAATATTTATGAAATAAATTATTATATTAAATATAATATAATATATTATGAATTGTATTTGAATGAATTTAAATAACATTTTTTTATAATTTTAAATTAAATGAACAAAACAAGCTGAGTTGATGAAATAATAATATGAGTTGGCTTAGTTTATTTTGATTTAAATTTGTTCACCCGATATTTTGATTCATTTGATTAGATTAAACAAGTTATTAGGTTAAGTTAGATAGATCAAAAGTTTAATTTAAGCTAAATTCAGATAAAAAACTTTAGTTTATTTGAATATGAGTTAAGTTTCAAGCTGACTTAAGTTTATTTGAGTGAAGTCTCAACTCGACTCAACTCGTATCCTTAACTTTCTTATGAGAATATTATATGAGAATATTATGCTAAAAAAATTCTCAAATACATTTTTTCCTATATTTTGTAGTAAACAAAAAAATCTAATATTCCTTTTAAATTTTTTTAGAAATGTGGAAAAGATTTTATGAATCAAATGTATTGATATACAATAAAAAATACATATCTCTAATTTAGTACATATAAAACTAAGATAAATAACCTAACAAAGTTATGATCGATATGGACATTGATACTAATTTCCACTAGTCTAATCTATCTTTCTTATTGAAATAACCTAATAAAAATTATAAATGAGGAAGAGACGTACAAATGAAAGGATAATGACATTTGATTCATAGCAAAGATCCATTTACAAAAGAAGTTAGTCCTTCTTATAGTTTATTTCCTCTAAGCCAACCTAATTAACCTTGAAAGAATAGCTTTTAAGCTTCTACCCATAATCTATACAAGATTAGGCTATAAAAGACTATCTAAATCAAAATATCTTATACTATCTAATTATGCTAGATGATTCTTTAAAATCTTAGCTTTAAGATAGTGGTAGAGATGGATTAACTTGAGAATTTATAAAATAAAATGTAATGATATAAGTCTAGGTTTTCATAAGTAAATATTCTAAAATAATAGAACATAAATTATGATTTGAAACTTACCTACTAAATTTACCCTTCTTTGCCTAACACTTAGTTCATTCATTGCACAACTCAACTTTAATTAGTACTGTCATATTCAAGCATGATTAAACAAGCTCATCTAAGTTAATAACTAATCTACCTATGTATATATATTCATACCACAACATTATTGCATAAGCATAGATAGTAAAATAAAAAAGACATTTAAACCTCATTGCCTTTCCTAATCAGTTTTATTTCTTTCACAAATTTAATCTTATTCTTTCAAAGTCAGCCTTATACTATTCATAAATGGCTACTAGATCTAGTGTTTTCGATTTATATTACCCTCATCACAATTCACATAATTTCAATACCATTAATCTTATTCATGTATTATATTTTATAATACAATGTCATCCATGCTTCTTTACATGGCCATTTAGCTTGATTCATTTCATTTACAACATGATAATGTTATTTAATCTTATTTAATATTGAATACATAATTTTTGTATTATGGCACTAAAGGTTTGAAAGAGGGTATTAGGGGTTTAACGATTAACTGTTACCCTCTAGCGAGAAGTCTATCTAATAGGTTAAAAGTTTACTATTAAAGGTTTAACAATTAATTGTTAGCTACTGGAAACGGAATGTCCAAAATTCTAAACCAATGGTTGACCATTGGGGACTAATAGTTAACTATTAGGTTCTAACAATTGAATGCTGCTATAAGATTTTATAGAATTTCTAGCATGATTTATTATTCATCATGTCATAAATATGCATTTAATGCATCTAATACACTACCAAACTCTACCTTATCATAAATATATACTTATAACACATCATATGCCTTAGTTTTATCACCAAATTAAGTTAAACATTGCAAAATTCACACAATTTGCATATAATCCATAGGAAACATAAAACTTGAGTTCATCCCATATTAAATCCTTGAAATTAAATTAGAATATTTACTTACCTAGTATAGAAGAAGTTACTAAAATGTAGATTTAATATTTCTTGACCTTAATCATACAAAGATTAAGAATTTATTAAGTTAGGGTTCAACTTCCACATTTAAACCAAAATACCTAATTTCCTACCAAACCTTAGGGAGAAATAAAGGTTTATCTAATAAAAAGGAAGATTTTACCTTGATTATAGGAAGAAATTAGTGAAGATTAGTGTTTTCCTTGCTTGATTTAATGAA
Source organism: Sindora glabra (assembly GCA_020226215.1). Classification (NCBI taxonomy): domain Eukaryota; kingdom Viridiplantae; phylum Streptophyta; class Magnoliopsida; order Fabales; family Fabaceae; genus Sindora; species Sindora glabra. Next base: position 44,667,164 of record CM035232.1, on the reverse strand, counting down.
AGAGTGAAAAGGAAGAAATTGGTAAGATGGAAAAATAAAACTTACAATATCATTACTGTAGATTTACCTTTAATATCATTACATTAACACTAGTTATATTGAAAATCGTTGTATATAATGGTATGGTGGCATTTTTTCAATTACAAGCAACTTATAACATTAGTTCTAATAAAAAATTGACATAATAAGTAGGCACAATGACATTTTTGAAATTAAAAGTAACTTATCACGTTGATTGAAATAAAAAAAATAACTTTGAAAGTCATTTGTCGATAAGTTAGGATATCAATTTCCTATAATCATTATCTAAAAAGCATTTAAATCATCTTTTTAAGAAATATAAAAATATTACATGACAATTTTTCTTTAATAATTAGTGTCTATTGTTGTTCCTATTATCTATAAATTTTTCTTTCATTCTATTTTTTATTTAAGTGGTATAAGATAGGAAAACTAATAAGAAATTATAATTAGGAAAAAAATATATCTATTTTTATATTGAAAAGCTTGAGTTTATTACAAAAATAAATATGCTGCTTATTCTCATTATAATTTATGATTAGTTTGACACTATCTACACTCTCTAAAGTTGTTTCTATTAATCATTCTAAATTATAGCATTTAAGTTCCATCTCAAGAAGTACGTTTAGAAATGTTAAGAAATGCAAAATTGAGAAAATTAAAGAGAAATTATAATGAGAAGAAATAGTGTGGCCATTATTACATTAGAAGGCTTAAGTTCATTATAAGAATGGTTATGCTACATCTCTTTATTATAGTTTATCATCAGTCTACATCCATTTACACTTTCCAAAGTTGTCTTTGTTGTTTCATTGTAAATTACAGTATTTAGGTTCCATCTTTAGAATAACATTTATTAAAGATGTCAGTTAAATGCAAAGATGAAAAAATCGATGAGAAATTAAAGTGAGAAAAAGCAATATAACTATTTTTACATTAGAGGATTTGAGTTTATTGTAAAAATGCTTATGTTGGTTCTTTTCATCATAATTTATCATCACTTTTCATCTATATTCTCCAATTTAGAAGTCCTCAATTAATATAAAGGGATTACAAGAAAAGGTATCTTACTTTTTCTTTTATTTAAAGTATGTTATTTATTGTAAATTATAATTTCTCAATTGTTTTGGTTATTCAATCTATTATTACTTGTGTTTGTTTAATTGTATAAGAAAAATATTGTAATGCAAGAAATAATTTTAATACTACTAACTTTACTTAGATTAAATTGAATTAAAAATATAATTTATCAATTTACAAAATGATGTTGATTCTTACAAGATTTATGCTAAAATTATAAAATTATTACTTGAAAGATTATGGAAAAAGTTAGCTAAACAAATGATTTTGGTTTATGATGTCAATTTATATTTAATAATTTATGAGTAAAATTCTATAATAGAATAATATTATTTTATTATAAATGTTATTTTTTTTTACTTGTAACCAACATGGAAACTTAAAGTAGTAGTGCAAGTTGAATATAAAAAGAGTGAAATTATGGAACTATTTGTAAATTTCATCACGTAACTTTTTTAATCATAAAATGATTCTCTATTTATTAAGGCATGCTTATTTTCTAACCTTAGGATGATTCTGTTTAACTTTGTGTTTATACTTGCTAATTAATTTGTAGTAATATAGATCTATTAGCCTATTGCTAAATTTATAGGGTTATGCACTCATTGGAAAAGCACCCTCATATATAAGTAAAGACTTTTTTTAGTTTTTATGTTTATTTGTTCTTGTAGCTTAGATTTTAGTTTCATAATTGATCATATTTTATTGCATTTTATTTTCATATAGCATTTATAGGTTTGTACATGTAAAAAACTTAATTTTATTTATCTTTTTATGTAATTTTATAGATCAAAATTTAATGAATACTTATTGCAATTGTAAATATTAAATTCAAGTATACTTTTCTAAGGAGTGCTAACCTTACGTATTGATTAACGAGTATTAAATATAAGCTTTCACCATTTTCATTCTTTTGTTATAGTCTTTAAAATTGTTGAAATTAGGATTATATAGTGTTATTAAAGATGTTAACAGTTAGAAAGAACCAAACTGGGAGAAATTACAAGGAAAGCCAGTCTTAGGAGGTGGGCATAATATACAACATTAATTATTAAAGGAAAATTGAAGTTAAATATATATATATATATATATATATATTTAACATCAATTTTTTTATTAAAATTGACATTTAATATTGTAATATACTTTATAAATGTGCCTATTAATGAAGAAAGAATGATAGTTCTTATACATATAGAAATTGACATTACTGTATTTTCCTCTCGTTAATTGTGAAATTGAGATGGAATCATTTGACATGCATCGATTCATAACCAGCATCAAATGTGTCTAACAACTAACATTAATTAGTTATTTTATAGTAGTATTAATGAAATTGTCTTTTGTTAATCACATATAAAATAATTAAAGTTAATAAAAATTTCTTCAATGATAGGATGTTTTATAATGGCAACAAAAATGGTGAATAAATTAGAGAGAGAATGTTAAGTAACTTTTCTAAAACTAGCATAAATTTTCTTTAATATTGAAAGAAACTAATTACATAAGAATCACATATTAATTTTTTTTTAATATCCTAAAAGAAGAATTAACAGGGACAAGGGTTATATGCATTATTAAATAAATACAAGAGAGTAAATATCACATTTTAATGCTATGACAGGTAAATCACACATTAAGAAAAATACATCAGGATTATGTATAATTTACTCATAAAATTAAATACACTTGGTTTAATAAAAATGTCACATGCAACACATGCACAATAATCTTTTGTTTATTTCTATACCACCCTACCTAATGAGATTATGGTCCACATGTCAAATGAGTTGGTTCATGGGTTTTATGTTGACCAAACTAGAGAGAATTAAGCCTATTAAAGTTAGAACTAAACATATTTTGTTTGGCAAGTTATGGACTAAAAAACTAGCCTAAATAGGATTAGGTTAGTTTGCAAGCTTTTTAAAAAAAATTATATTTAATAATTTAAATAATATTTATATTTAAAAAAGTAATCCATTAATTACTTTTACTTCAAAAATTCAATATAAAATAAAATTTAATTGTTGAAAAACTAAACATAATTACTCAAAATAATTACATATAACAAAAATATAAATAATTAATAAAATTAATAAATATAAAAAATATAAATATAAATATAGAATTAAAAAATATAAAATATAATAAATAATAAAAATAAAATATAAAAATAAAAAAGAAAAAGAGTCGACATATAGATCGGTTTTGTTCATTATAGAAATTGACTAGACCACCTTCTCATGGGCCCATTAAAAAAATAAGCCTAAACAAACTAAGTTTAGACAAATTTGGTCCACATAAACTTTAGTTCAATTCAATCTATACATTTAGCATCATTACCAATTAGTTGAAACTAGTGACAAAGTTTTATAGGGGTAATGTAATACCTAAATCAATATTAAAAATTCTTTTAAGCATTTTTTTAATTTTTAAGATTCTATGTTTTTATTCTAGTTAACAATATTATTTATAATTTTTATATTTTAGAAATTTTGAATTAAAATAAAATGATTATTTGTATATTTTATTATTTAAACATTTTTTTACCTTAAGATAAAATTTTAGAATTTAATATTTTTACTGATATTATAATTATATTTATATTTACTCAGCTAGAGTGTTGTTTTAAAATTAATTTAAATGATTTTTTAAGGTCTATTTTTCATAAAATTAAGAATATTTAACAATTGCAAGTATACAGACTTACAAGAATATTTATGTGTGTTTTAAGAAATGATCTTTTCAAAAATTTATAAAATATTAAGGAATTCACTTTTTTATTTCATAAATTTATTAAATTATTATGAAAATTACTAGGAAAATGAAATGGTGAAAAATTAGCATTGATTAGTACAGGCTTAATGGCAATGGAGTTGGTAGGAAAAAAGGGGTGGCTAGGATTAAAGTTTTTATATTTAACTATTATACCTTTACCATATTATATCTTTCTTACAATCTTCCCATTTCACTTTATATGGAATCAATGCTTGTGATTCTTTTGCATGAGCTTAGATTACACTTGAAGCACCCATTACATGTTATCAACTCCTTTGCCACACATTACAAAATTTTCCTAACCCTTCTCTCACTTATTCCCATTTTTCTCTCCTTAAATCTTGGCCTCCCTCTTTTTTGTTTTTGCTTATCACCATTTTTGTCCCTTTTTAGCCACTGCATCTTTATACATGTCTCTTTTAACCACTAGTGACTTGTGAGTGCCCAAAAAAGCTACCATTCATAGCTATGCAATTTTTGCCTTCTTATCGTAAGCTAAGTTATTGGTGGCCACTTTAGGAGGAGGTAAGCCTCTTTAAAGCATAACATTATAATGTTTTTGATTGTATAGGCTTGATCCGAGAATCTTCATCTATTGGTATATTTATAATTTCTTATTTTAGCTTTAGAAAAATAAGAAAGTGATGATCTAGTTCATTGGAGTGGTATGATTAGGCCTTAGAGTAATAACTTTTAGAAGAAAAATAAGTAGTATTAATATACTTATAGTTTATCATTGTAAATAGATGAGTAGGAGGAAAATAGAAAGATGAAAATGGATGCTCTAGAATTCTTGGAAGGAATTAGCATTTTAAAGTGAGTGTATATTATAGCTTAAGTAAATATTTTATTTTATTTTACATTTTCTTACACACGTGCACATATATAGATCATATATTCATACATATATGTAATTTTATAGATATAGTTGTAAAATCCTAATATGCTTATGTATAATGGACTTTAATTTTTATTATCTATTGTTGTTTAATGTATTATAATGTTTGATGGCATAACTTGCATATTCTTCTTGTGAAATGCTATTAATTACATTCTTGAGGCCACGCAATGAAGGTATGGCATTATTATTACTTGGTTGTGTTACCTTATAACTCCATGTATACAAATTGTTGATTATTATGGTATGGATAATTTGTAACCATGCAAGAAAGGCGTATAATTGCTATTTATAATTTTATACAAATCATATTAGGGATGAACTATGGTGTAATTTATAATTTGTGATATGTGATGAAAAATAATGCCTTATGCATGAATGATGTGATGAGATAAGGGTAGATATGATTATTTGATTAGTACCAGATTTAGGAAATGATTTATAAAGAGGATAAGGCAAACTTTAGAGGGATAAAAATATGTTTTTGAGGGAATAGACTTAACTGGGAGTTATAAAGAGATTTAAATTATTTTTCTTAATTTTATCTATAATTTATATAGTTATATATGTGCTGATGAATTGTAAATGCATTCATGATGCTAGATTAAAGGTGTAAATTGACACGATAATTTTAGTAGTTAATATTTCATGTATGTGTTACTTTTGGATGTTTTAGTCTATCTTGAACACATCATTGATTTTTTTACCCTATTTATGTGGATGGGATTTTTAATTGTTAGACTCTGGAAACACTTATAGGTTCATTTACTTTTTTATTTAGGATAGTTTTGAAATAAATATTGATAAAGGAACATGATAGTTAAATTTTTTTGTAAGCCAGAGTTCAGGTATAAAACATGGCATGTTTGTTCATTTTATTTATTAATTTAACTATTGACTTATACTTTAATAACTTTAAACATTGGTTTTAAGTAGATATAAGTTGACTAAATTTTTATAACTCATTTCTTCTTTTATTTTATACATTTTCAAGATTAACTTAAATTATCAAATTATATTACTTTCATGGAGGCCTAAGGCATTTTGATAAAATAATTTGACAATTAGGGAAAGTGCCAATTATATGTTATGTTATCTTAAACATTATGTGTAAAGTTTTGTTTATTTTTCATGCACGGTTTTACTGTTAGTATGTCAAGTTATAAGTTTGTATGTTTAAGAAAGTAACGCTTATAAGTGTCCATAAACAATAAAAACTCTATTTATTTTTAGATTTGTATTGCATTTTAATCCCTATAAAAATAGAGGTATTTTGGTTAAGTTAGAGTTTGCATAGTTAGTCAATAAGATTGATGAAAATCGAATAATAGACCCTACACTGATCATAATTAATTTGAGTTGTAATAGGTAAATAAGATTGACCTTTTAAAATATTTAAAATTATGTATTAATATTTTAAATTCATATAAATTGATTGAATAATAATTTTATATAAATCATTTTGTTCTCTCAAATTTTATGTAAAAACTCATTGGTGCCTGAAATGTGCATTATGTGCATAGTTTTATTTGTTGTAAGTAACTGATGAATTCGCTAATAATTAATAAGTTAATTAATACTTAATAGTTGAAAGCTTATAACTAATAGTTGATAAGGTAATAAATGTATTAGAAGTATATGGTAAAATCTACCTGAAAAATATAAAAGAATATATTAATATAAATAGATATGAGTTAAATTAATTTATATTTATTTTAACGTCAAATTATATTAATGTAATTAAAATATTTAAAAAATATATAATTATTTAAAATTTAATTAATTTTATTTAAAAAATTATATATTTATTTTTTAAAATAATAATATAATAATTTAAAATTTACTTAATTAGATTTTATAACATCAAATATTTATTTATTTAGATTGAATTAATGAGAATACACTAAATATTTATTTGTATAATTAGGATATAGATTGTCATTTAATAAGAAGAAAAATGGATAAATTAGAAATTTTTTTACAAAGTTATCAACTTATAAGTTATAGACTATCTTGCAAAACTTAACAAATAAGAGCTTATTTCTTTTAAAATAAGTTAGTGAGTCAAATATTTTTAAAGGTTAGTTTATAGTTTATTAACTAATTTAATAAATTATAAGTTAACTTATTTATTATACTAAGTATATGCATACTCTTTGGCTGTTTCTATATAAAAGAGATGGAAACAAAATTCAAAAAAAGACAAAGAGTAGAAAATAATGTTTTTCTTTACTTGATTGTAGGATAGAAAATGGATGAAAGAGAAAATGAGTAAGAAAAAAGAGTTTTGACCACAAAAAATTTTTCTTAGCATATATAGATAGAAAATTAATTAAAAACTAATTTATTATAGTTTGATCCTTGATTTTATTTAACTTGGGAATATATTTTTGTAATTTAGGGGATAAAATTATTATTTAACTTAATTTAATTTAATTTTTTCTTACATGTATATCTAAACAAGTAAATGAAAATTAGGTTCTTCTTTTTATTCTTTCTCCTTATTTTTTACTATTCAAAGAAGATAAGTGGCAACTTCTTTCTTGTTGTTTTTTATTCTTATTTTATTTTTCTTTTTTTTCTAGCTTTTCTTTCATCTCATTGATACGTGCATCATGATATAATCAAAATTAAAATATTGATTTGATAAAAAAAATTTACTATAAAGATAATAAATTAGGTCAAACCCTAGTAATCTACTTGACACATATTATCATAATGACTTACTAACTTTGATTATAAGCAAAATATAGGACAAAATAAGATGCAAGTTATATGAAAGAATTTAAATAGAACTAGTGGGGGGTTTGAATTCAAAATTTAAACAAAATGTTCTAAAAGAAACCAAATGGAGAAATAATAGAAAAAGTTAGAAAATCAATACAATAAAATAGTTGATTCAAGAATTTCAGAGCTCTTGTGTGAATTAATTACAAATTAAATATATTTAACAATTTCAATTGATTTATTACTCTAGAATTATCCAAAACCCTGATAATAATTTATAAATTCTGTGCTAAATAACAATTTAGAATTTAATTAATTAAAATTAGTAGAATTAAATAATTGTTATAATCCATAAAATTAGATTAAAATTGATTTGAAAAAAGAATTTACTTGAATTGAAGGATTAAACTAAAAACTTTTAATTTAATCATTTAACTTTTTGATTAATTAATTATGATTCAACATGAAAATAGATAAACATAAAAAATTATAAGGTTGAATACAAATTATATCAAATCAGCATTCAACTCATACAATTCTAAGAAATTAGAATAAAAAATAAAAGATAAAAATTAATTAGAAAAATTGATATTATAACTTAAAATCTCATAATCTAAATAGAGACGAGCCTCAAATTTCTTGAATCAATAAAAAATTTAACTTTCCATGGCTAGAAAAGAATAAACTTAAAAAAAGAAGAGTTGCTATCTAAAGTTATGATGAAGTGTTATTGCCTTTTAAGACACCAAACCTTATATGTGATTTACTATCTTTTAAAATCTAATGGACCAAGATCATATACCATATGGTTACAAAGAATGTAGCCTTACTAATTTTAGAAGCCTAGAACTTAATTTATGAAAAAAATACTACAAGAGTTATTATATTAAAATCTTGTAAATATGACTTCTAGTTATCTAAGATCCTTAAAATTATGTAATTTTACTAAACCACAAAATGACAACTATAAGGCTAGGTCTTAGAAAAATTTGAGTACTAGTTTTACATTGATTGGATATCTGAAATTTTAGATATAGCCTAAAATTGAAATTAGTTTAACTTGAATAAAAATAAAGCATTAACTTCTCAGCTAAACTTGACCTTTTAAACATTTAAACTTGACTTTGGATAAAGCATGAAAATTATAGAGCTTCCTTTAAGTTTTTCAATAATATAAAAATTATCCAAATCCAATATCAAAACTCAAGTTATAGCCAAAAACTTGAAATAATATAAAAATTTAGCATTAATCAAATAATTTTTAAACATTGGAAAGTTAACCCTAAATCACATAATAAGACTATTTTTATAAAATTAAGCTTATGTAATACACGAAGAGGTGTAAAATAAGAGAAAATAATATAAAAAAATCTTACACATTACTTAAAGAAAATGGTGGCAATTATAGCCATCATGCACAGAGGCAAAACATTGAAAGGATAAGGGGCCACAATCCTAAAAAAATATACTAGTATTATGTAATTATGTGTGAAAAATTTTGTATATATAATTTGCCCCTTCAGAATATTTCTACCTTTTTTATATATAAAATTTGTGAATTTTAAAATACATAAGTATGATATTTTTTGAATCTAATAACAAAATAAGTCAAAAAGTACAAAATAAATTTAAAAAATAAAAGCTCAATATTACTTCAAAAGTAAATTTTAAAGCCATAAAGCAAATAAATAAATAAATAAATAAGTGATGGACCCATAAAAGTCCATCAGCCAAATGATAAGAAACTAATATTGAATGAAAAAAAATCTAAAAAATAACAAGTCTACTACCTTTTGAAAGTGACTTCTGATTTTACCTTAACATCTTCCTTAGTAGGTATTATATGTTGCAAAAAAGCAAATGAAATAGGTTTGCACTTCACAACAACTTTGGCAGTGATAAAGTAGAAGCAATGTGTCCACAGTTAGTAGTTCTTCAAATGAGAGGCAAGCTTTAACTTTTAAAATTAGTTTATATTTTACTTTTGTTTATAAGAAAATGAAATGGATGATGTAATTTTAGGATTTATAAAATAATAAAGATGAGAACATGATCCAAATTGGTAAATGGATAACTTGTGTAGAATGTGAAGTATGTCAAGCTTAGTGACCAAGTAATTAAGATTTTAACACCATTTTAGTGCAAAAATATTTTTTATTACAATTGACAAGCAATTGCTATAGTTGAATAACATGTTCAGTGACTAAGTAATGTACTTTTAACACCTAACTTTTGTTTAGTTCCTAAGGGTGTTTATAATATTGTTAACATTGATGACATTTGCGCTCTTGTGCACAAATATTATCCTATGGATATCACTAAACAAGAGAAGATAAATTTTAGATTTCAACTCAAGCATTTCATAATTGATGCTATTAATGATTTGATTTTGAAAAATTATTCTACTATGTTTGAATTGTGTCAAGCTTTGGTTAAAATAGGGAAATTTAGTACTTTTCATTTGATTGATAAATTAATTCATCTTATCCAAACTCTTCCAATTTTAACAATTACAACAAATTGAGAAATTTTCATAATAAAGATAATCAAGATAACATTATGAAAGAAAATGTAAGATGATTTCTTACAAATAAAGTGGTGTTTTATATTAAATGAGAAATAGTTGAAATTTTTTATTTTAATTCTATTATTTATTATTGAAGACTTTATATTCTTAAAAAAGCAAAGGGCCATATTTCGAAAAAAGGTAATTTCTAATATTTTAATTTAATAACTTAACCACTTTTTTTAAAATTTTTTTAGTAATAATTAATTATAAAATTATATTTAAAATATTTAATAATATATAAAATACTAAAATTTATATGCAATTAAAACTTTTTATCCATCAAATATATTTTTAATTTGATCCTAAAAATTTAAGTGAAAATCCGCTACCGACCTTGCACTCTTGATACTCGCAACTGCCCTGTGTTCATAGCAAGTCTGGGGCCTCTTGCCACAATCCATCGCCCCTTGTTTGGGAGGGTTGGAGAAGAAGTTCGCTTTCAAGTTTCAACAAAACAACCTTTTTTTTTTGGGACCAGCAACAAAGCAACCTTATTAGTATTATCCGAATGCAATTATGATAGTTGAAGGTAAAAGTTTACCGTAACGCTAGACATATTCATTATTGTTTATGATGTTTCACTTATTATATATATATTTATGAAAACAAATAATGCATTGTAGTGTAGAATTGATTGCCGATTGAACTTTGCTTTCCCTGAAAAGTTGGATTGACTCGATATTCAATTTAAAATTTGTTTGAAAAAGCGTTTGGGAAAAAAAAAGTTGAGGCGCAACAGTATATCTTAAGACATACTGCGCACAAATAGAATTATATTGTTAAATTTTATTTAATTTATGTAATACTGTGTATATTAATAAATTTAAACCGTAATACTGGTGTATTTTAGATGCTTCATTGTTTGAAAATAGGGTAAAAACAAAAAAAATATGAAAAATCATTTTTGTACTTATTATTTCAACATAGAAAATATATGGAATAAAAATATTAATTTATATTTAATTTGATTGAAAAATAAAATAATATAAAAGTAATTTGTTATATGATAAAATTACTTTTATTATAAGCCAACAAAATTATCTAGTGGATTTTACAAAAGAGCAATTTTGACATTATAAATTTTCTACCTTTTTTCTACACTGAGTTCGTGAAATCTTCTTTCCTGATTTATGAGATTTTTTTTAAATCTTTTTTCCTTCTACCATTAATTTTCTATAATATCTAAATATTAAAAAAAATTTATCTTTAACTTTTTTTCTCTTTTCACGTACTTTCATTCTACTTTTTTTTTTCATTGATCTAAATAAAGGATTAAAGATTATCAAGAACTTTTGATTTAAATAATATTTAATATTTTTTTAAGGATTTAATGCGCTCGTTTGCATTTAGAATTTCACCCTTATCCTCACGTGTTCTTGTATTTATGTATTTATTATTTTAATTACAAAGTATATACTTGAAACTCATTTAATAACCCTTGTTATACGGGTTGTAGTGGTATGTTTTTAAAAAATAATTGTGGGTTTTTACAAAAATTTTAAATAAATTTATAAGATTTGTAAAATTTATATATTTTATAAGTTTTAATAAATTATAAATATATCTATAAATTTTACATGGATACATAAAAATTATAATATAAATTTACTAAAATTTTAATTTTTTAAGAATTGTAATATTAAAAAACTTGTAAAATTTAATATGAATATATATATTGATACATCCTCTTCAATGAGGAACCAAAACATAACTCTAATTTGTAACTTTCATCTTTTTCTCAATATCTATAAGTTATATGACTGAAACTAGTTTTTTTTTAATACATTAATAATAATAAAATTTGAAATTAAGATTTTTACTATATTATTCAAATTCTTTGCCGCTGATTTAGGCATGGCATGAGAAACATGGGAGTCTCATTATGACTATACAATTTACATCACTCATTACTCAAAGTACCTTGCGTGTGGGTTCTTAAATCTCGAGGTCAACAAGCAATAATCCTAAGACCGGATTTCTAATCACAACCTTCCAAATTACAATCGAGCGGGCTTTCATCAAAAGTTGTTGCTTTCCCACCATGGATATGATTTTAAGTGGGACCCAACCAAGCTCCAAGTCCTTGGATGTCATCATAGCCAATCACTACTTTACTAAATAATTTTCAGTTCTTCCTTGCAACAGTTTTCCTTTTCCATAAAAATTACATAAGCTCGGCATTCAACATAATAATAATAATAATATTATTATTATTAAAAAAAAGAACAAAAGTAAAACGGTAAAGTTTACACAATTTTTTAATAAAAAATAATGAGTCATACATCTGCAACATTTGTTATAATAATATATATGTAACGTTTTGATCTCAAATTTAAGATATTAAAAAATTAAAAATAATTTTGAATACTGTTACATAAAAATAATTAATAAAGTAATAAAGATTGATTCAATAAAAAACATATTAATATTACATTTGGCATAACGAATTGAAAAATGAAGAAAAGGAATAAAATAATCACTTTATAATTATATTTGATATAGAATAGACGTTTCATTTCATAATTATGTTTAGTATAATAAATATTATAGGAATAAAATAAAAAAGGATTCAATAATGATAATACCCTAAAAAATTAAAAAGAAAGTGAAAAATTGAAATAATTAAAATTGATATTGCCTTTTATTTATTTATTTATAACTCTTTTATAATTAAACCTAAAAAATCATAATTGTCAAATTTCTATAGTAAAAGTATAAATATTTAGTTTACCAAATTTTTTATTTTAAATAATTTTTATAAAAAATTAAAAAATATTTTATTTTAACTTTTATTATTAAAATATAGTTATTAAAATATTTTAATAACATAATATTAAAAAATAGATGCTATTTTATTATTTAGTAATAAAGGCTATTATTGGAACATATATAAGATGTAAAAGATAAGAGTATAAAAATTTATTTTATAAATAATAAAATGACTATATCATCACTTTTGTCATGGTATAGCAACAACTTACATAAGTGTTGAAATAGGATAAATCCTTCCCTATCATTCGAAAACATACACGGAGGGGGAAAGTGAACAAATTTAGCAACTAAACTGATAAATAACAAGAAGACATTAAAAGTTATAAACAAAAGATTTACCCTAATATTAGAAATTAAAATTTTGAATACTTCAAATAAATTTTTAAATTCCAAACTATTGTTGTCTACTAAAGATCTAAAGTTTCTAATAATAAGCCAAAATCTTCTATTTGATTAGTTATAAATGTTTTTTAACAAGCATTAGTAGCATTAGGTTGTATGAACAAAAAATCTATTAAAAAATAGGAACACATTCCAATTGATTCTTAAAAGATACAAAATTTCATCAAATTTTAACTAGTAACTAATTTCAATATTGAAGTATTAAAAAAAACTCAAATATGCAAAAAAAAAAAAAATCTAGTATCCTTGATCATGATTGTCATTATAATAAGAACCAAAATTTAGATAAAAGTAACTAATGTTGACTCAATAGAAATTAGTGAATCAATCAAGTGATCAAAATTTGAACAAAGATCATAATTGATAGTCCAAAACCATACATATTAACAAAGGCACGTGGCATTTATTTGATGAATAGATGAATTGATTAAAAAAATCATAACTATATTTAACAATAAAATACTAGGAAAAACCTAATGTGATGAAGAGATTTTGTTACCATCATAGAAAAAGAAAATTCTCATTCCTGTCAGTATAAGAACTAAAAGTAGAATGAAAAGTATAATTTACAAATATTGATATCTATATTCTATAAAAAATACAAAAAAATTTTCTTCTCAATATTAATGAGTTTTATTTCTTATTTAAAGGTTTTAGCTCATTTGAAAGGTTTATTTAATAAAAGAAAAATTAAAATATGCAAAAATTAAATAGAATTATCTATTCTTAATTATTTTGCATCTTTGTACAATAACTTCAATCCAATAAAATAATTAAGGTTTTAAAGAATTAATTATTTGCTTTAAAAGAGTTTTAATTTTCTTAATGGTAAAATTTAAGATTTTTAGAGATATGTTTTTCTATTCACATATGAATGATTTTAATGTCCTTAATGAAATTCATGGTTTTAAAGAATTAATTATTTATTTTAAAAGAGTTTCAATTCACTTAATAGTAAAATTTCAATGGACATGATTTTTTATTTATGTTATAAATGGTTTTAATATTTTTGATAAAATTTATAATTTCAAAGAATTAATTACTGTTTTAAAATAGTTTTAATTTATTTAATAATAAAATTTTAAGAGAAATAATTTTTAATTATGACTATGGATCTTTTTATATGTTGAACTTAAGGATTAATTGAGAGAGTTTTTTTAAAAGAAAGAGTCTATTTGTTTTGATAGGAATTTTTGACTGCTTGTATAGATATCATAAAGATATTTGTATGAACTTTGTAAAGCACTGACCTTTGGACGACATTCGTGATCTATCAATTGGGTGTTTGAAACAAGTCCTATTTATGATTAGATCACTTATGCTTGGTGATTAGACACGGCTTAAGTATCTCTGTGAGCATTCATGCTTTTTGAAACTAAATGTGACTTCTATCTCCATTCGTAAATTTGTCACATTATGATCCATTATCTTAAAATCTACATGCTATAACTAATATTGATTCATGTTTCTTTTGTATGAATATTTCTTTTGTACGGATATGTTGATATGTGTTTTTTTACATTCGAAATTTAACAGTGATGAAATGATCATTTCTAAATATTTTTATTATACAATATTTTATTAAATAAGTTTCATTCCATTTCATATAGTCAAACATCAAATAATTCTATCAATTATTTGTTTGTAATAGATACAAATACAAGGAGAAAAAAAAAAGAGAAAAGAAAGACAAACAAAAGTCCAAATCTTAAAAATAATAAGAGGAGAGTAAAATAAAAATCAAGAGTTCAAATCTTAATATGGTAATTTTTTTGAGTAGAATAATTAATACATGATCTGATTGAAAAATGTTGTCGTAATCATTTTAAAAGTTTTATTTAAATTTTGTCCAAAAATCAAAATAATTTTGGGTAGTATTTTCTTCATTTCTTTTTATTTACTACACTTTAGAAAAATTTTTATTTTTTATTTATCGCTTTAAAATTTTAATAAAATATTAAATATTTTTTTATTTTATATATTTTTTATTAATAAATATTTTATTATTTTATACTTTCAACTCACTTATATTTATTTTATCATTTTTTTTATTTTTAATTATTTTAAGTTTTATATATAAAAATAATTTTTATTAAAAATAAATAAATAAAATTATTTTATTAATGTCCATAAAATCAGTTAAATATAATGAAGGAAAGAATATATTAATCAGCACAGTACAAGAAAATCATCTCTTTTGTCCCGTGACCAATAATCCAATGATTAGCGCAAGGCACATCCCCACAAAACGCAGCCAAAGAATCATGATCAAGACGCCCAGTCTGGTCATGAATCGCATGGCATAGGATCAGTAGGGCCCAAGAGGAGACGCAATAAGGTGGTAGACCTTAAAGCACTGAATCAAAACCAAGTCCCAAAAAATGCAGGCAAAGAGTAACACGAGGAGAGTGGACCCACAGACCCAAAGGCCATTGAATCGACCGTTACGAGGCTTACCCAAGCAAAGCAGTGTCTCACGAACATTTATTTTTCTGGGACACTTGCATAGATTGCAGATAAAAAAGATGGAAGAAAATTTTAAGAGAGAGAAAATGAAAATAAATAAGGAGCACAAATGGGAGCAGCCTGCAATAGCGAGCACTGCAAGTTCGAATTATTCTTCTTCCTTGTATCATTGCTTTTATAATCCTCAGTAGCTGTTTTGGACTCATTCATTACTCCCCACACCCCTGTCCTCTCTCTCTCTATATGTGTATCTGTTTCTCTCTCTGTATTAGCCCATGTAATATTTTAGATTTTCTCTTTTGCATCAAATGGCCAAGGTACATCCCCGAGGCTGCGCGATCAAGGAGATGGAGAGAGAGAGAGAGAGAGAGTGGAGGAAGTGAGAGAGGAGAGAGAAAGAGGGCAATTTAAAGGCAAAGAGGGAGCAGGGCCTTACAAAGGCTTTTACACGTGATAAAGAAAACACCAAAAGCACTTTGCATGCGTGTATAAGATTCATCATCATCATTATCTTTCTTTTCTCGTCAAAACCCAGCGAGCTTTTCTTCTTCTTCCTTCCTCCATTTCAGAATCCTCTACCAAATACTCATAGCTTTGTGAGTTCTTCTTTGCTATAAAACGGTGAGTTTCATCTGCACTTTTTTTTCACTCCCTCTTAGCTGTGGCTTCACCAAGTGAGCTGGTTGGTGTGAGAGCTTACTTTGTTTGACTTTATCTAGAGCTCAGTGCATTAAATAGAGAGTGTTTTGTTGCACAGCATTAAATTTCATTTTGTTCTTCTGGATATGTCTTCCAGATAGTGATCTTGCTTCCCCTTTTCAATGTTTATTCTTTTGTCTTAAGATTTTGTTCTTGATTTTTGTTCTCTTCTGCTTGTTTTTATTCTCTCACAGAAGGTGAGTCTTGTAGGTTTCAAATCTGTCCTCACAATCCCTTCTTATTTTACTTTATTCATTCAAAAAAATTTTCTGGCTGTATTTGTTCGTCCTCTTTGTGATTTTCGGTTTTGGGTAGGGGACAAGCGTACGGGACTAGTTTTGTCTTCCGGGTATTTCCATTTTCTGGGTTTCCAAACACGTCTAATGACATTTTACTATTAATTCTCCTAGAAGCCTGATTCATGCTTCCCGCTTCTGGGTTTTTCTAGGTTTTTTGCACTGTGATATTTCGTGTTAGCAGGGCTCCCAGTTTTTACTGCAAATTCACATTGGGGTTTCGTGTCTGCCAGCTTGTTTTTGAAAATTTGAGCAGAACAAGAAGATAATGTTGTCAAAGTTTTTTTCTTTTACTGCCTCATTTGGTTCCATCATCTTTCTACCATTGTAGTTGAAAAAAGAAAATAACTGCAACTGGTTTGGTTGGAACTTTTTGATATTTTTGGGGTTTGCTTACTGGATAGTTCTAAGTACAGTTTTTACAAAAGAATAGTAATGCTTGTAATCTAAACAAAAGCTATGTTTTTTCCCCCCTTCTTATGCTTTAACTTGATAATATAACCATGAAGCATTTCTCATCAAGTTACTTACTTTTTCTTTCTCACTTCATAACAATTACTGCTCAATTTCCTGCATTTTCCATCTTTGCTACTTGTAATCTTAGCTGAAACAGTGTGTACTGTGTAGCAGATATAGGCAAAAACTAAATCAGGAAAAGCGCTTTTGTGCAATCGGCGTTTGCTGCATCTTGCCACCTTCGACGAGTGCGTTTCTATACAACCATTGTTTTCAGAACTCAACGAAAAACCAGGATGCCAGTGAGGCAGATGAAAGAAAGCTCGGAGCAACACCTTGTGATTAAAACTCATATGCAAAACTCCATCAATCCACTTAAGAAATCACCCAAAACCGTCCAAAACGGCAAGGGTCCACCGCTGCAAGAACCTCAATATGCCAAGCCGCATACTCAAACTTCGCCTCAGGCTAAGAACAGAGGAAGAAGAAGGGGTAGAGGGGGCAGAAAGTCCGATCAAGGTGAGATTTTGATGCGACCCAGTTCTCGTCCCTGCACCGTTGCAAACAAGCCAGTATCAGTGAACTCAAATGAGGCTATGCTAGCAAATTCTGCAAATGGGTATGTTCAAAATGGTGGTAACTGTGATATAGATATGGCTTTTCCCACTTCGAGCAAGTGCTTGAGCTTTGCGCGTAGGCCTGGATACGGACAAGTTGGGACAAGATGCATTGTGAAGGCTAACCATTTTTTTGCAGAGTTACCTGACAAGGACTTAAACCAGTATGATGTAAGCTCTTTTCTTTAGTATTGAAAATGCACTGATTTCCTTCTGTGAAAATTTCTTAAGGACAGTAAGTAAGTTCATCCTCTGATTTCCCCTTCGTACGTTCTGTAGAATTCAGATGCAATTGAATGGGATCGCTGTTTTTTGTCTTGTCGTTTTACGGATGGGACCATAATGAATGTTCATATTTGGCCTGAGATTTTGTTCTCATTGTTTTTCTGTTGTTTTTAACGCTTATCTGTATTTCTGTGTTTTACAGGTTACTATTACCCCTGAGGTGTCTTCGAGAACAGTAAACAGGGCCATCATGGCTGAGCTTGTGAGGCTGTATAAAGAGTCTGACTTGGGCATGAGACTTCCAGCCTATGATGGCAGAAAAAGCCTGTACACAGCAGGGGAGTTACCCTTTGTATGGAGGGAGTTTAAGATTAAGCTCCTGGATGAAGATGATGGCGTAAATGGTCCCAAGTAAGAATTTATGGCTTCCATTTTCACTTGCAGTAGTTTTCTTCTTTCCTTCCTGTTGTGCTGTAAGTGCCCATATACTGCATTTATTATTTTCATGAGCTGTTGAGGACAGAAAAATTTAGAATTAGAAAGAGTAATCTAAATATTTTCTTAGGACTTTGATAAATAAAGTGATTAGCCTTGGTTTTGAAATTATGATAGAATTTTGAACGAGGATAACGAGTTCAATTTTAATTAACCCTTGAATCATATATCATGTTTCAGAAGAGAAAGGGAATACAATGTGGTGATCAAGTTTGTGGCTCGGGCAAACTTGTATCACTTGGACCAGTTTCTAGCTGGTAAGCGAGCTGATGCTCCACAGGAGGCACTTCAAATTCTTGATATTGTGCTAAGAGAACTATCAACAAAGAGGTAACATTAGTGATGTGAATCTGTCTTTTTGAACTTCATTATAGTGGAGTGAAACTTAAATTTTTTGGAGGGAAAATTTGTGTAACTCAAGTTCTTCTTTATCTCACAAAGCCTGAATTCTCTTAAGGTATTGTCCCATTGGGAGGTCTTTCTTTTCGCCTGATATAAGAACACGTCAACGGCTTGGGGAGGGCTTGGAATCATGGTGTGGATTTTACCAGAGCATAAGACCCACACAGATGGGCCTTTCACTCAATATTGGTAAGTGACCAAAAATTGATTACCTAACGGAACATTCAATCATAATTTATTTGAATTATAATTTCACTTCTTCCAATGATTTTTTTTTGGGGGCTTTGCTTTGCAAAGATATGGCTTCTGCTGCGTTCATTGAGCCTCTTCCCGTAGTGGAGTTTGTTGGGCAGCTATTAGGAAAGGATGTGTTGTCACGGCCACTGTCTGATGCTGACCGTGTTAAGGTGTTCTATATTGACAATGTCTCAAAAGTGAAAATTTCCTTTGTTGATTATTAAGTCAATTTTAATAGCTACTTTAAGATGTCTAACAGATTAAAAAGGCTCTTAGAGGAGTTAAAGTTGAAGTAACACACAGAGGGAATGTAAGGAGAAAATATCGTGTTTCAGGGTTGACCTCTCAACCAACAAGAGAACTTGTGTAAGTTCTTTTTCATCCTCAAATACGTTGAACTTGTTTGCTCCTACACAACAGTGAGTGTGAACCCTTATTTCATATAGAGGGAGAGCTTAGGGCATACTAAATGAAGATATAGCAAAGCTATGGAGTGTGGCCCTTAAAAATCAAGCTTAAAGGAGGTTTAATGCTTTTATGCTGGGTGCCTAACTACTAAATGAAGATATGGTGAAGCTATAGAGTGTGCCCTTAAAAATCAAGCTTAAAGAAGGTTTACTGCTTTTATGTTGGGTGCCTAGCTACTAGCTACTAAAGATATCTATGTATTCAGGTTTCCTGTTGATGACAACTCAACTATGAAGTCAGTGGTTGAATACTTTCAAGAGATGTATGGTTTCATCATTCAGCACGTTCACCTTCCTTGTCTTCAAGTAGGAAACCAGAAAAAGGCAAATTATTTACCTATGGAGGTAGGGGAATTTCTTGGTGATTGATGTAACCATAATATTCTTTTTCAGTCATTATCTGTGTAATCTTACATCATTCTGCTTTGCTAGGCCTGCAAAATTGTTGAGGGGCAACGTTATACAAAAAGGTTGAATGAAAAGCAAATTACCACTCTGTTGAAAGTAACTTGCCAAAGGCCCCGGGATCGGGAAAATGACATCTTGCGGGTATTATTTTTTGAGCTTTTGTACTCAAAACATTTCACTAACACAATGTTTAGCAAGAGATGGATTTGTAATCATATTTGGTCACTTTAGCTCTTATTGATTGCAGAGTGATTGGTAACAGATGGGACATTGAGTTTCCATACTTACGACTTTTTTCTATTCACATTTTTATGCAAACAGACAATTCAGCATAATGCCTATGATCAAGATCCATATGCGAAGGAGTTTGGGATTAAAATCAGTGAAAAGCTAGCTTCTGTTGAAGCACGAATCCTCCCTGCCCCTTGGGTAAAGTTCTTTGAAAAATCTATTTTGTAACATATAAAAGATGGAATCAGATTCCCAACCCCCCCCCCCCCCCCCCCGGCGCGCGCCCAAATTTTCCTTCTCTCTATACATTGATTGTGGCCCTTCTGCCTTGCAGCTGAAATATCATGACACTGGGAAAGAGAAGAATTGTTTGCCCCAAGTTGGTCAGTGGAATATGATGAACAAGGTATTGTGCACTGCAACATAATATTTTTAAATGGAAAAGCAACTTTTTTGCTTTTCTGATTTTGAATATCACTAGTACAGATAACTTTTCTTTCAAAATTAACAGTGCTATGGAAAGTACATATTCACAATGAGTTTGCACCTGGTTTGGTCTCAGTTTTTTTGTATCAATGAGTAGGAGCAGTTTTCAGTTAAGAGAAAGCTTGGTATATCTTCTGTAGAAATATACAGATGGAAAAAGTCAAGAAGAAAATACTGAGACTGCCATGTTATATCACCAATATTGTAGTCTTTAGATCTTGCATTGATGGTTAGGATTAAAACATGTTTTAAGGTCACATAATTACTTAAAAAGGTTATATGATCACTTAAAAAAAATCGTATGACTTCATGTTTTAATTTTAGCTATTCAATGGTAGATCTAATGACTATGATTCACTTCTCTTATTTTCATATAAAAATACTCCTCTCACTTGATATACTCCTTATTTGGGGATTGCTAACTTTCACATCTTTATGTTGAAGGGTTAGCAACCCTCACTTTTCCAATTAGACCAAAAAAATCATATTATAAACTTAAAAATAATAAAATAATAAAGGATATTAAAGTTAATTTGCCGTCACCACCACTGCCGCCGTTGATTAATGAGTATATTTATTATGGAGATGAGAGAATGAGTAGGGTTAACTTAAATATTTTAAATTAATATTTCTTCATTTAAATTATTTAAATGACCTTCATTTTATTATCATTAAATTAGTAATATGATTTTCTCGTTTAAATGAAATAAGTGGAGGTTGCTAACCTCCTCATATGGTTGTGGAGGTTAGAAATCCCCTACACGCACAACTGTCTTATTTCAGAACTCGTGATGAGAAAAATTAGAAGGAAACTATTGATCCACCAAAAAAAAAAAAAAAGGGAAGAAAGAGGAAAAGAAAGGCTTTTAATGATTCCAGTAGTATTCTATTCACCTTTTTGGTCTAATATTTATGTTGGTTACTAAGCTTGAGATACTCATTTTTTTTTTTATTTCAATCTTCGTAAGGTACTGAAACTGATATTTTTGTCTCCTGATGTTCAAATGACACAGAAAATGATTAATGGGATGACTGTTAGCCGATGGGCATGCATTAATTTTTCTCGGAGTGTGCAAGATACTGTTGCTCGCAGTTTTTGCAGTGAGCTTGCTCAAATGTGTCAAGTATCTGGCATGGTAGTTTTCCATCTATTGTACTCTTATTATGGGTTAGAATGAGAAACTTTTTGAGCTCCTATTTTAAGGCATTTTTCTCATTTTTGTTCACTAGGAATTTAATCCAGACCCTGTAATTCCAATCTACAACGCAAAGCCTGATCAGGTGGAGAAAGCTCTGAAGCATGTTTATAATGTGTCTGTGAACAAAACTAAAGGAAAAGAATTGGAGCTATTGTTAGCAATATTGCCTGACAACAATGGATCTCTATATGGTTAGTCAAATATGTGAATCATAGAGACACATAACTGTTGTGCTGGTCACTGATCCCAATTTGATTCAATTAAAACATAATGTGTAAGAAATGATCTTGTTCAAATTTCTAATTTTGATTTCTTTTATGGCCCAAAAACAATTTTTTTACTTTTGTTTGCAGGTGATCTCAAGCGAATTTGTGAAACTGAACTTGGTTTAATATCACAGTGCTGTCTGACCAAACATGTCTTTAAGATCACCAAGCAGTATTTGGCTAATGTGTCTCTGAAAATCAATGTCAAGGTTTGTTGACTCATTAATACATACAAGTGCTCCTACACCTCCACAAGCTTTACATTGTCTCAGTTCTTTCAAATTTCTATTAATGTCAAGGCTGTTAGGTCCTTTGTTTCTTCATTGTAATACCTTGGATAACCTGAATTTTGTATGAAGGACACTGGGTTCTATTTACATTGCATGCTCAGAACTTGTAAAATGCACTACCGGGGTAGTCACAGTGGGCTCCAATCTTGTGGACATGTATCTTGGAGTAACTTTTTACTTCTAAATAAGCTTCTAATATTTGGTAGATGATAGCATTATATCCTGTTGGTGCAGATGGGGGGTAGAAACACTGTTCTGCTTGATGCTATAAGCTGCAGAATACCATTAGTTAGTGACATACCAACCATAATATTTGGAGCGGATGTTACTCACCCTGAAAATGGAGAAGACTCGAGTCCCTCAATAGCAGCTGTATGTTTATCTAATCAATTTCCCCAGTCTCAGCCTTCATTAATGCCATTGTTAATGAGAAGTTAGCAACTGATATTATCCAACATATAGGTGGTGGCTTCACAGGACTGGCCTGAAGTTACAAAATATGCTGGTTTAGTGTGCGCTCAAGCGCACAGACAGGAACTTATACAGGATCTGTACAAAACATGGCAAGACCCTGCTCGTGGCACAGTTAGTGGTGGCATGATCAGGTAATGTAATATTACTCTCAATTTTCTGATACGAAATCTTATTCTAGGTTAAATTATAGCTTCATTTGCTTTAGGATTCACTATTTATTTCTTTGTGCAGAGATTTGTTGATCTCCTTTAGGAAGGCAACAGGACAGAAGCCACTGAGGATTATATTTTACAGGTCTGTATATTTTATTTATGATGCTTATTTTTCAAACAATTTTTTGTTCTAACCTTGCACCCCCATTAAAACATCATTAGTCTGCTATTCATGTGTTATATTAAAATGCTTAAAATCTATCTGCTTCTCCACCCCAATAGTATTATATGGTCTAATTTATCCATGAATTAGAGGCATATTTGAAGAATTTGACATGCTTCCATTCTAACTTAAAAAGTTCACATGCATGCAATAATTGCCTGCACCTAGTTACCAATTACTGATGATCATTTGAGCAGGGATGGTGTAAGTGAAGGGCAATTTTACCAAGTACTACTTTATGAGTTGGATGCAATCCGCAAGGTTAGAATTGACATTATACCAGTCTTATTATATTTATTGCAAATCTCTTATAGACAAAGGCATGTTCTGATGCAGTTTTTATATGCAGGCGTGTGCTTCTCTAGAACCCAACTACCAGCCACCAGTAACTTTCATTGTTGTTCAAAAAAGACACCATACCCGGCTGTTTGCAAACAACCATCGGGACAAGAGCAGCACAGATAAGAGTGGGAACATATTGCCTGGTAAATTAAACTCTCCAAAATGCTTATGAAGTTGACTACACATTCAAATGTAAATCGATTTTTTTTTTAATAAAAAAATGACTCTATTTGACACTTGCCCTTCACCCTTATTTCAGGCACCGTTGTTGATACTAAAATATGTCATCCGACAGAATTTGACTTTTATCTATGCAGCCATGCTGGCATTCAGGTAGAATATGGTTTTTCTCTCTTCAATGCTTGAGTGTGCCAATTGCTTCAACCCCTAGTTGCCATCGTATGATGAAGCTTTTTTGCAAGTCTCTTTTAATCTATTCACGAACCCAAAGCTGCATTTAATTAAAATGCTCTTTAATATTTATTTAATATTTATCTGCGGCTGGAATCCCAATGGCGAAGCTCCATTCTTTTATGTGATATGTTGGGGGGGGGTCATTGCTGACAACCTATTGAGCCAAATCGCTCTGTTAAGTGGAGATTCTGGGTATCGTAACTGGGTTTGCTGAAATATCATTAGAACAACATGTGAAAGTAGTAAGATATTGATATTTCGATGGACTTAAGTGTTATTGGCATATGTATATCCTCGAAAATATACTACATCTAGAGTGAATTGAAGATGATCCACCAGTAAAACTGAAGATCTTCCTAGTGATATATATTGGTCAAGTTTGAAGCTGCTAGAAAGCATAATTTTGTTTTTAATTTTTCTCTAATCTGCTCTAATTCTAAATCATATAATTGTTATTATCATATAGGGGACTAGTCGGCCTGCTCATTATCATGTTTTATGGGATGAGAACAACTTCACAGCAGACGGAATTCAGTCGTTGACAAACAATCTTTGTTATACATATGCCAGGTGTACTCGCTCCGTATCTGTTGGTAAGAACATTTCATAAATAGATTTCAATTTTTGGCTGTTGGGTCTGTCCCATTTGCCTCGTTCATATCATCACAGCCGGCTGCCTTGAATCATTATATTGTCTTGATTTAATGATAATAACAATTTGTTTAAAGAATGTATAACTGAAATGGCTGTTTACCTCATGAGCAGTTCCTCCGGCATACTATGCCCATTTAGCCGCATTTCGAGCTCGGTTCTATATGGAACCAGACTTGCAGGAGAATGGCTCCGCCGGCGGCAATGGCTCCAAGACCACACGAGCAGGTGGGGAGTCTGGCGTCCGGCCATTGCCAGCCCTGAAGGAAAATGTGAAGAGAGTAATGTTTTATTGTTAGAATGCAGGACACAAACTTCTTGGAAACGGTACATGGAGCAGACTCCCAAATGATACGAGTCAAGAAATGCTATGTTTTACTGTGGAATTACCTGTACATTGGTATCGATTTGGGCACAGCGACAAGTTTCCCGTTATAGAGCCATGATTATGGTTCTAGAAAGTAGTTTAGGGTTCTAGAAGAATTTTAGCAAGAACATGGGAAGCAGAGTCTCCCAGCGACGAACATGATGTACCAAAGTAGGTGTAAAGAATGTTTAATTAATCAACATATATGTAGAAATTTTTGCCTTGTTAGATGTTGGGGGTGTTTGGCAAACAGCTTTTTCATTAGCTTTTAGCTGGTTTGACCAAAATCAGCTGGTTGACTTGCCAATAAGCTGATTTTGGTGTTTGGTAATCAGCTTATTGAATCAGCTGATTGGTTCCAAAAAGTTAAAAACGAAAAAGTTAAGAAAAAGAGTCTTTTCAATTAGCTTATCTGAAAAATGATCAAATTACCCTAAATAAATTTTCATATTTTTCATTTTATCCTTTCTAAAAATTCTTAAAAAATTTAATAATTATAAAAAGTAGATTAATTTAATTTTAAAAAATATTTAATATATAATAATATATTATTTATAATATATCTAATAAATTAATAATAAATTATAATAATTTTAAAATTTATTTAATAGAATAAATATATAATATTACTTATAAAAATTATTTAATTTTAAAAATATCTAATAATTTAATAATAAATTATAATAATTTTAAAAATTATTTAATAGAATAAATGTATAATAAATATATTGACTAATATATAAAATTTAAAAATATTAAAATAAAATACTCAAATAATTCATAAAATATACTCATACCCTTATATGTCATTTTACATACAAACAGCTAATATAAACAGTTAATTTTACCAAACACTCTTATTCAAACAGCTAATATAATCAGCTAGTCAAATCAGCTAATACAATCAGTTATAAGCTAACAGCTAATCAAACCAGCTAACAGCTCCAGCTATCAGCTGTTTCCCAAACAAGACTGTTAATAGAGCTGAATTTCCTTGCACCCAGGCCTTCATTCAACATACAGTATGATTTCAACTATTTCCATGAGCACTAGAAACTCTTATGGCACGCATAGAATTAATAATCGGGGATTGATTCTGATCTTGAGGACTTGCAAAATCGGAAGACAGATGATGATTATGGGCTTTGACTGTCTCTAAGCCGGTTGGGAACTTCGACTGACTCTAATCCGGTCGGATATATAGGGTTAGATCAGGCTCTAATCCGGTCGGGACTTAATCCATTGTAAGGATTGTATAGTGTGTTATTAATCATTAATGTTTTTAAACAAATGAAATCATAGGTATTCATAATTTTACGATGGTGATGGAAGAATTTTTTCTTCCTTGGAAACAAATGGTTTTTATTAACTAAAAATGGCTAATTTTTTTTTTCAATTACACTAGAAACATTGCATAAGTATAAGGAGACCGACCAAAGCAATCTGAAAGAAACAACAGAGAAAACAAACATATGAAACTAGAAACATAAACTAAATTTCGTGACACACCCAGCAAAGCTATAAAAAGCTGAAGGAAATTCTTCAATTCGAGTTGTGTAAAAAAATGTGCAATGTTTATTTATAGGGTGTGGGATTGGAGAGGAAAGTAATAGAAAATAATTACAACGCCAAGGATTGGGGAATTAATTTACTAAGATAATGCAACATAAATGCTGAGCAATTAGTTATGGAAATCAAAATTTGTATATTTTAGGGAATTCTAAAAAAGATAAAAAGGAGTTGTGCCATTGGAATATCATGATCTTTTGGATTTAAGCTGTTGTGTCTTCTGGCTTGTAGTTGGAGACTAAATCTCTGGATTAGAGGCAAACTCACCCTTGAGTTTTATTTGCTTTCCTTGATAAAGGTTGTACTTGAAGTCTTTCATTTTAGATGAAGAGAAACCTTGAGAACTTAACCTTCATTTTTGTTTTTTTTTTTCCAAATAGCTTGATGATTTGACCTTTATTTGTTATTTATCTCTTCGGAATCAAACTTTCGCCTTTTCATGTAATGTTGGGATCATAAGTAGTATTGCAACTATTGGTGTATGCTAATAATTACATTTACAGATATTGATGTATGTTTTCTTTATATATAAAGGCATTTTGGTTGATTGTTATGTTTAATGTTATATATGTATAATATAAATACATATAGTAATTATTCCTTAAATAATTTATATTATTCTTAAAAGATCCCTAGTTCAGTATTATTGTAAACTGAAATAATAATAATACATATGTTGATTGATGATCATAATTATGAATATGAGATACCAAGTTAAATTATAGATATATGTTAAAGAACAAATGTATTGGACTAACATGCCATGAGAATGTTACATAGATTGTTATATGAGTTTCATAAATAATTTTTATAATGACAATAACGTAGGTAGTCTTTTGATATGAAATCACTATAGTTTCTTATATGAGAAGTTGTGTACTTTGATACCATTTAAAGCTACTTGTAATAGGGTATAACATGAATCATATGGAAGAATGTGAATAATCCAAATAAGATTTTGTCTCTCTTATGTAAGAGGAGTAATATTTGTGGACTTCTTAACTGAGTAAGATTATGAAATGCATGACTGTACTCAAATAGATCAATATGTGATATTAATATATTTGTTTTTAGTTAGTCCATTTAAGAATCAAGAAATACATTGATTAGACTATGAAAAGGTTGACTTATTCCATGCCTTAAGTTTAATTTGGATATCTAAGACAAAAAGGATTAAAATACATAGAACATTAGTCATGCAAAGGTTATGTTGAATTATTGATATTCTTACTATTAAGGTGGTAGTGATATATTGTTAAAAATCACTCATTACTTGTGATATTAAAATAAGATTTTAAGATCACGACTAATGTAATGAGAATTTAAAAGGTCATACATAAAGAGCTTATCAAATATTGGAGTCATAATGTAATCAGAGACTTTTAGTCAAATTAAGGCTTCTAATGGACTAGCCACAATACAATTAGGCTTCATTAAGTAATAGTGTAATATGATTGGGCTATACTTAAGAGACACTAGATATGAGTTGATTACGAACTAGAGTTATATTTAGGTTTGGTCAATAATCCAAACCAACTCCTTTCTTAAAATAGTTCTGGTTGGAGATCATAAAGAGATTTTATCTATAAGATAAAATAAATTAGTTAGATAATAATCTTTAATTAATATAAATTAATCTTTTAAAAAGGAAATATGATTGAGATATTGATCACGTGATTTGATAAATATCTAGCTAATATTAAAAAGATTTCATTTATAAGGCAAAAAAATAACAAAATTATTATAAGGGTATCAAGAAAGCGATTAAAACTAGATAACTAGTAATTAGCACTACATTAAAAGAGAGTGTGATCACGTTTGATACTAATTAGAGATTTGAGTGCTTGTATGAATACTATAGAGACATTGGTTATTCAGATGACATTTTTGTGATTCGTATTCCAATCTATGTGTTTGTGCAAGTTTTATTTGTGCATTCTTGTTTGGTTCACTTAGGGTTGGTGATTGGTTTGTTGAACATTGGTAATTAGTTCGTTCATTAAAAGCAAGCATAATTTATACCTATGTTGATGAATTTAGATGTAGCAAGATTTAGACTCTTCTTTAGTAATTCAAATCATGCTACAAAGGTATACAATCTAACACTGATTTATGATCTTTTATATGGATCTTTGGTAGGTTTTAGAATAAATTTTAAATTTTTTAGCCATGCTTTTTTATTTGAAACCAAACAGGATCGTCAATAACATACATGATAAGATTTAAACAAAATAGATTAAACCTAATAAACTCAAACATTTTTCCAAATCTTTATGCTTAAAAAATTATGATATTTAAAGATAATTTTCCTTAGTTTTGCAAATAACATTGTTGGTTTCATTTCTTCTTTCAAATTTTTAGTTTAAATGATTTCAAGATAATTATCATAAATTGGAGGTAGATTCCAATCTACAGAATTATTTTCATTATTTAAAGGCTTTTGGACATTCTTCATCATTTTTTTAATAATTACTTTTTTATTTTATCTATTTCTTTTTATTCTTTTGTTTTCTAATTAATAACTAATACCTTACACATGGCATTGACATGGAATGCTAATTAGGTTATTCATTGACATGTGCAGCTTATGGTTAGTAGACCTAATGACATGGAAGTGATATGTAGCAAATGAGGTGGTCGTCTAGTGGCACATGGCCATAAACGTGGATCGCTGACTAAACAATTTGAAAACATGTGGTTATTTCTAGTTGGTTGTCTTAATGACATAGAAATGACATGTACCAAATGATGTAACTATTTGGTGCCATGTGTGACTTTGGTATGGATTTTTGTTTGGGCATTATTTATAGGCATTAAATTTTGCAAATCAACTAATTTTGGCCTTTTAAACTTATCCGTGATGGCAGTTCACTAAAAAAATAATCAGAGGTGGTTGACTTATGCATAACTAAATGAGTGATGTAGGGAAGTTAGGATGTTATGAAAAGCTTTAAAAAGGTAATGGAAAATTTTCAATTCAAGCTGTGTATAAAAATGGTAGATATAATGTTTATTTATACATTTGAGATTGGAAAGAAAAATAATATGAAATAATTACAATGCCTAATTATAAGCTTGGATTAAGGAATTACTCTACTAAAATAATGTAACATAAATGTTTAGTAGTTATTCTTAGGAATTAAATATAAATGCTAAGTAATTATTTGTTTATTTTAAATTAACATGTTCTTGGGAATTTTAGAATAGATGAAAAGGAGTTATGCTATTGGGATGTTATGGACTTTTAGAATCAGACCATTACATATTTTAAGCTTGTAGTTCCTGGCCAACTCCCATTGAAGTTTTAGTGCATAAGAAGAGTCTTGGACAATGAATTTACCATGTTGGTGGTAGATAGCATATGATAAGATGGAACTAGAAATTAGCTATAGCATATGCCTCTTGTAACATAAAGTTTATTTGATTGGTTGCTTGAAACATTTATGATAAGGTTATGATGTTATTCAAAAGTGTTTTTGATAAGATCTCCCTGATGGCTGTGAAATATTATCATTAAACCTATAGGTTAAGATATTTGTGAATCCATTTCCATTGGTGAATCAGCTTGACACTTAACCAAATCTTGTTAAATAACCTTATGAGAGTTTAATGCCTTAAGTATATGATAATTTAGACTAGAATTGATATTCTAATTTTTTTGCTTAAGTATGTGAATCCTAACTATCTAGATTAAAGGGCAATATGATAGTTGAGTTAGCTTGAAAACCATATGAAAGGGGTTGAGTTAGATTACCATGCGAAAGAGGTTCTATAGGACTTTATAAATAAAAAGGACAATGATGGAGATTAGAAACCTGTCCTTTGCTACAACTTGATCATGTAAATTGTGCATGAACATGTCCTAGCTAACCACATTTAGTATAAACCTTCCTTGCCTTTTCTTTTTTAAACATCAACATCATAATATAATCCTTATAAGAAGAAATAAACACTTAAAATCACTTAGTAGCAACTAATTTGTTAAGATTATTGCAAATAAGATTGTGATTGCTTTGTTTTTGAAGAATTTGCACTTAATGTAATTCTACCTTTTGAGATTCCAGAAGTTTTATTTCATTAGCAAGTGCATTAGGCCTAACAGCTAAATCGCTAACTCATAATTTTAAGCTTTCATTTTTTGATTTCAAGTTCTAAACTTGACTTTCTAATTTAACAAGCTTATTCTCTTTCAAAATCTACAAGCTGAACATCTTTTCTCTAATATCTATTGTTTAATATGATTGTTAAAATATTTAAGAAATTGATTCACCATTATATGAATAATCAATAACATTTAACATGAAACCAAGCTCATCGAGGCAATCATTTTCAATCTCTTTTAATCCTAAAAGTAGTTGAAATATAAAGGTCTCCAAATCACTAAAAACTAGTTGCTCAACTTTAGAATCTAATGGATGTTTTAATTTCTTTTCTCGTTGCAAGCATTTCTCTTTATCATTCTTTGATTTTGAGTTTTGACATATAAAACCATTATAAAGTCCTAAATAGTTTGCTTCCTATATTTATAGCTTAGTAAGCAACTTAAATAAAAGCCAAGAACAAGAACTAGACTAGCAAACCATCGACTAAACTTGAGACACATTAACAAAATAATAATAGTAGGCAAAAGGACTCCTAGCTACACACAAAATACAAGATCCTTACACATCTAACAACTAAAATAAACAAATCAAGGCACATTAAGGTTTTATTTGTTTCAACGAAAAAAATACTTTTTGTAAAATATAATTATAAAATATTAAAATAAGAGAAAAAATTTTATTTATTTATTATTAAATATAAAAAATTTAGGAAAAATAAAATTTCTATTTCAAAAATAAATTTGCTTTTTTTCATTATTATAGTTCTATATATCAAATTTTTTCAAATATAAGTTATATATTGTATTTTATTCTTTTACCAATATATATGTAAATGATACTTTCATACAAAAAACACTTCTTTTTAACATAATAAATGGATCTTAAATTTGAAGCCAAAATGATTAATAACATGGAGCCAAATTCTAAAAATGGTAGTATAAAATAATATTCAAATTCACAAATACTTTTACAAAGGATTCAAATTCATAATTATAAATAGCAACTAAGAGTTAGGCTCTACTTTACATAATAAATAAGTTGAATTATGTCTAATTAACTTAGTTAATAAGTTATAAGTTAGTCTTTATAAGTATATCAAGTATTAACTTATTGAAAAAAAAACTCTAATTTAATAAATTACTTTGAGTAATTTGTAACTTATAAATTATTACCTTTTTAAATTTTTTCCAAGTATATCTTATTCTTTTTTATTAATTTATAACCCATACCTTTCATGACATAAATCTAAATATTATTTTTTGTAAAATATAATTAATTTAATTTTAACATAATTATATCCTAATTTAAATAATAAACATATAAAAATATATGTAAATAAATATATAATATCATAAAATATAATTATGTAATTAGAATTTTGTTACAAATTAAGTAATTATAATTCTATTATAAATAATAAAATAAAAATTATGTAAATAAATATATAAAATAAAAAATATAATTAATTAAATATTAGATATTATATTTTTATTTTTAAACACATTAATTATATTAATATAATTTAATCTTTAGATAAATATGAATTATTTTAATTATATATCTATTTCAATTAATATATTCTTTTATATTATTCTATAGTTTTAGTTATTTTAATAGCTAGTTTTGCAAAGTTGCAAAGCACTTCTTAAATAATTAGCTAACTTTTTAGATATCAATTATGAGTTATAAGTTATTAATTATTAGTTAGTTTATTAACTATTACTTAACTTATCAGTTATCGATTAATTTATTAGTTACTTGTGCAAAATGGATCGTTAATAGCCTAAATATTTATTAGAAAGTAATGAACATGGATGATGGCATAAGCAACTATGGAAGATGCGGGCAAATTGCAAAGACATAACATAACTAACAAAGATTCACAAACCAAAAATAGAGTTATTGAACAAGTAGATCCTTTGCCATCTAACCAGGAACACAATGAAAAACTTAAACTAGATAGTAAAGAGGAGAAGGAAAAGGAGAGATTAAGAGGGGATTGGAATGACACCAAAAACAATGTTGAGAAGGATTGATGGTGAAAGTTAAAAGTCTTCCTTATGGTTATTTTTAGTACATATATATCATATACGAGGCAGAATTAGTAATAACAAAATAGAGTTGGTTTAAGAAATAACTAATTAAATTAAGATTTAAATAAAAACTAAATTAATAAAGTTTATAAGAAATGATGAATATATAATAAGTATACTATTTGTATAGTATAAGGAAGAAGTTAGTTAAGTGGTCAAGCTCTTTCTTGTCATCCTTTGAAATTTAGTTCAAGTCCTTTTTGGTGCAATTCTTTTAATCATTATATAGTAGTTTAGATTGATCGAGTTAAATGGGTTAGTGATTGAACCTTAAGTCTGACCAAGTTAAAGTGGCTTAACATAAGTATTTCTCTTTTTCAAGTTTCATTAGTGATTCAATTTATTTGAGATCCCAGGTTCTAATTTCGATTCAAGTGGTTGAGTTAGGTTTCTAATCACTATTTATTACAAATGTAAAAAATATTTAAACTCATATATTTTATATCCGCTTTCAATTTAATTTCACAAACAAAAAAGGTGGGATTTAATTTTGAATCCCGCTTATTTTATGGAGATATTTGGCACACAACATATTAGATAACTTTTAGCTGGTTAAACTAGATTTGACTGATTGACTTATAAAACCAACTGATCTGGCAGCTTGATAAATATTTGTTCCAAATAGTTTTTAGCCTTAAATCAGTTGAAATAAAAGATGCTGCAAGTTATAGTGTTTTGCTTTAGCTATTTCTTACTTTAGCATTTTAATTGAATTACCCCACACTAACTTTGGATAGAGCATTCTTTCTACTTTTGAATTGTGGGATTTTACTTTAATCACTAGGATGGGTTTTCAAAGGGAATTGAGTTTTTGTAATATTAAGTTATGCCAATTTAGCCTAGCGTCTAGTAGTCAATCCTAATGTGCAATAATAGGTGCATTATAATGTTTATTTTTATATAAAAATTAAATAATTATAATTATTATTTTTTCATTGATAAATTTATTTACTATAAAAATTATATTAATTTAATTTTAAATAAATATTTAATTTATAATAAATAATAATAATAAATTAATTATAAAAAATTTAATCTGCTAAATAATATATAAAATGTAAGATATTAAAATAAAAGAATATTTAAATAATTTATAAAATATACTTATACTTTTATTTATCATTTTACACATAAATAACTAATCATAAACATCTAATTTTATTAAATATTTTTATTTAAATAGTTAATGAAATTAACTAGTCAAATCAGTTGACACAATTAGCCATTAATCAACAGTAAATTGAATCAGTTAACCACTATAACTATTAGCTAATCATTAAATAAGGCCTATGTGTAGAAATAAGTTGGAAGTAAGTACATGAAATGTAAACTTAGCAAATATATTACAAATAAAAACTTGCAAAGGATATGAATCTGATTGTAATATACCATTAAAATAATTTAACCTAACAATGAGAGAACTAATTACTCAAATATTGTTGATATGTTGTTATTATATGATTGTTTCTTATGAAATCAACCATTCTTTTAATGCCAAAGATCGCATTTGTGTTTTTTAAGTACAATGTTACAATTATAACATTTTATGCTAATAATTACATATTTTATTGATAAAGATATCTAGAAGAAAAGAAGATGAAATTATGTGTTCAGAATAATGAAAAAAATTGCATTATCTTTAAAGTGTATTTATCTTTGTTAGTGACTACAAAGTTTTAGGAAAATCGAATACTATCCTAAGCACCTAGAGTTTGCCAATCGATAAATTTCAAAAAACTTTCCTTCCAAAAGCCTATTAAATGAAATTGAGTGGTTACAAGAGAGTGGTAAGAAGAATTTCCTTTTTTGCATCATTTATTTCATTTGGGTTTGATAGATTCATATTTATAAATTATTAATGCAACATGTCTTTTAAACATGAAAAAACATGTTTCTCAAACATGATGAATCAATCTTTAGAATCATAAATTTAATCACGAACCATCATTTTTCTTCTATAAAAGAATAGATGGCAGGAGCAAATATCTCATTATTATTCATGTATATATATACAAGTGTGTTGTATAATTTGAAGATACTTATAAGGCAGCTGTAA
Source organism: Sindora glabra (assembly GCA_020226215.1). NCBI lineage: Eukaryota > Viridiplantae > Streptophyta > Magnoliopsida > Fabales > Fabaceae > Sindora > Sindora glabra. Next base: position 44,632,233 of record CM035232.1, on the reverse strand, counting down.
CAACCTATAGTAGTTTAGGAAAAATATATTTCCTGCCTAAAGAGTATATCCAAATAAGATATAAACACCATTTTAATTAGAAAGTATATCTAAACAAGGATATTGAGAAGATAAGGACACTGTCCTAACAAAAAAGTATATTTAGATAAGGTTATTATCCTTATAACTAATGAATATACAATGTATAAAAATAATGTAAACATAATGCTAATTTAAATTTAAGTAAAATTGCACCTCAATATGACCCTAAATGCTTGCTTACAATAATTTCAAGTGATGAGCTCTTTTAAAAGTAAACATATGAAAAAGAAGTTTGTGATTTTTAGTTGATTGACAAGAAACACAAGCATTATTGAATAATGGAAGGCATATAATATGTTAACGTGTTGTTAGGTGAAAAAACATGACTTAAAGGATGATGAAGATGTTAATGCCAAGTATTAAAGAAGATTTCATAATGTAAAGACCTTGGGGAGTGGGGTGGTAGTATAAAGAATGTAGTTTGTATATATCATCTTTGTTTAGTTTTTGAAGCAAAATTGCCTCTATGCTCAATTCCTTAATAAGGGAAAAAAATTAATTCATAAGAAATATTCTTAGTTTTGCATAGTTTTGACATTGAAAGGAAATTGTCATAACCCTTGCATGGCTATGATTAGTGCAAAACTATTACCAATAATCTTACAAGCCTTCCTTAAGCTTAGTATGAATTTAAAAGTCTAATGAAGCTATATGTTTTCTGAAACCTGCTAATTACTTTAAATAAAGTTTTAAAATTTGAGAATATTTTCAATACATTCAAATTAGTTTAGAATATATACAAAATACTTCAAAAGAGAACTTAGACCAACTTATAAACCTAGAGTTCTATGGAGAAATAAGTTAGCCTAATTAAAGCTTTATACCAAGCATTCTATTTCTACCTATTTATGACCATAACCCCATATTGGAAAGTTTAGACAAGTATTATATAATTAATTTAATAAAAAAATACTTTCTAGTCCACAAAAGAATGGAGGATTCATATTGTGATAATCTTGCTTACCATAGAGGTGGTGGTAGTGGAAGATCCTTAGTTGAGGCATTTGAAAATTTACACCATAGAAAAGCAGGTTTGGAAGTTTAGTGAGATAATATTCTACTTAAAATAGATAAATTTATTAAACAACATTCAAATATTCACTTTTTGATTTAATCATGGAGGTATCAAGCTTTCGATTATGCTTACTTATACGTAATCCCACACTACAACTTACTTAGTTGCCATTGGAAGCAAACTTGAACTTTGTATCATAATACTAGCCTTGCTAGAAGAAAATTAATGCGAAGCTTCGACAAGAAAGAAATTAATACATAAAAGCATTAAATTTGCATAGAAGATTTCAAAGTTGAATCTTACAATAACAATATCAATATCAATAGAAGATTACAAGATAAACAATCCTTCTTGTTCTTTTCGGTCATTTTTGTTCCTTCACAAATTTCATCTTTATTCTTTTAGGGTCAACTTTATCCTTTCAAAAATAGGTACATGGATTCGGTATATAAGTCATAACATGAGTATCAATCATCCCTACCATTATAACCATTTACTATCCAATAAGATCATTTATCAACATAAGGTTCATATAAGAATAAATAAAGCATATAAAATCCAAAAAAACATGCAAAATTTTGAATGAGAGTAGGGTGAATGATTAGAGAAGTGGTTTGGGTCATATAAAAATAAATAGAGCATATCAAATCCATAAAAACATGCAAAATTTTGAATATGAGTAGGGTGAATGATTTGAAAAGTGATTTAGGTCATACAAATACTTTCTTTATAAGTTAAATTGATTGAGGGAATCGATTTAGGCCTTATAGAGAGCATTTGTTATGATTGAGTTGATTAGGGAATTGATTTAGGCAATTCAAAGAGTAACTCACTCATGATGAATCAATTCAAGCCACCTAGAAGTAATTTTAGACTTGATGAATTGATTGATTAATCGACTCATCTATGAATTTCTACAAATTTTGCATGAATTTTATTGTCATCTAATGCATTTTTTCCCCAATTTTACTCATAACTTTACATCTTTCAACCAACCTATAAAAATTCATGAAAAATGCTTACCAACAATTAGATCCATCATAAAAATCATCATTTTTCAACCTAAAACACAAAATCCATCAAAATTTCTTTAATATTCTATAATATTCAATATTCAATAAACTAAATGAAAATTAAGGTAAACATTAAGTAGAATGCTACTCATAAGTTAAAGGAGAAAGGTTTTAAGTAGAACTAGCTAACAAATTGAGTAGTTACGTATTAAAAAAGTGCAATCTTAAGTTAGGGCATGAGATTTTGTAAGTTTCCCTCAACCACATCTTCAATGATTTTCTTGTGAGAATAGAAGGGATTTGGCAAGAAATTTTTGAATGATTGAAGAAGTTAAGGATTTCTTACCTTGATTACTTGATGATGTTGAAGGAAGTGAGGATGAAGAGAGGTGTTTCTTGGTCTCTTGGTGCCTTAGAGTAATTATGAAGGAAATAAATGAGGAAATGGAGGGTTTTTGTTGAAAAGGGACCGGCTGTCTTTCTTTGGGGCAAAATGGAAAGAAGGGTAATCAATCTCCTCCAATCTTCTTTAATTAATCTAAGTTTTCTTATTTTATTAAAATCATGCACACATATTATAACCGGAGAAATAATTAGCATTAACCACTTGTGCCCTCTCATAAGATGCTCATATGTTTTATAATAGTTCAACAAGAACTTGCATCTTTACAAGTCATTTAATAATTACACTTAAAATTTTCAACTCAAATCAACAATTTCAAGCATTCCTACTGTCATAATTTATTGCATCTCTACTCTATTATCCTAAATATAATTTATATTATCCGGTTACTATACTTAATACCACGGGATGTAACAGAAATTACGTGACATGTTTAGAACACAGAACATTTGATAAGTGCAAAACAGTAGTGGAAGTTGATAAAATAGTAGAATAAGTGTGTGTGATTGGCAAACCTGCCTTATCCTCCACAAAAATTTGATCTCTTCCACGGAATCGAATAGAAGTTGAGTTTTCCATGATAAGTTCCACCCCAGTGAACCAACAAATTGTTTGGCGTTTGTGTTTGACCGAACATTAGTAGCAACATGAGTCCTAGCAGTATTGATTATAAGGAGTGGTTGGCTATTTTATGGAGTTTTTTTAGCTAAATGACCAAACCTATCCCAGTACTGACATTGAAGCCTTCCTTATGACCACTGAGGAGTGTGAGAGGCCAGATGTGGTGCTCTGGAAGAGTTAGGACGCTGCAGTGAGTAGATTGAGTAGTGGAGTGGCTAGAACGTTGCTAATTGTGCCAGTAAGAGGATCTTCAAGCAATATTGGCATTAGGAATCAATAGTTCAGCATGCATATGATAAACGCGACGCAAGTAAATTGATATCAAAGTCCATGAACTAGTCATATAGATGTTTGAAAAAGATTAGGGTGTCACGAGCACAAATACCCGTTAAGACATCACGATAATTAGATCTTAAGCCATTCAGAGTATAAATGACAAGATCCAAGTCATTCGAAGGATCGGAGAACTAATAAAGGAGAGCTCGTCCAAGATTACTTCAATTTATTATTTGCATATATTCCCCAATGGGCATGGTGCCTTTGTTGGGGATGGAAAGCCATTCCTTAAAAGACATTATATGTAAACGAGAACGATGGCATAAATTCAAGAGGCAGATTCAAGATTGATGACTTCTTTATCATTCTAAGATAACATAATAAAGAGGCAAGTTTAGACCCAATCGAGAATCCCATTATGTCATAACAAGTAATTAAAGAGGGCATTGTACTGAATGTGCCAAGTGGGATAGCTGTGGCAGCATTGATTGTGATAAGGGAGATTATTGGACGTTAGGGACAGTGGAGATGGCTACATTGGAAGATATGAGATTAAAAAAGGGATAAAATATGATATAAGCTATACAACTGTCTAATTTAATACTATATAATACTCCATTTATTTCTTATTATTTGTCGCATCTCTCTTAAATTTTTTATTTCTTTTTATCTATCATTTTAAAACTTTAATGAATATCGAATATTTTTTTCTTCAATTTTATCCATCTTTTTCAACAATAAATACTTCATTATTTTATACATTTATATTTGAATATCCCAATAAGTTTATTTTATCATATGTTTCTTTCCATTTTCAACCATCTTGAATGTTATGATATAATCATCTCTCTACTCTTTATCCACTTTGAAAATAATAAAGATAAAAAAACTTAAGTTTGATAACAAATTTCAAGATATGAAGCACCATTTAATTAAGGTTAATCTTAAAAAATTTATTAAAAATAAATAAATAAAATTACTCGCTTAATATGTGTGAATTCAATTAAATGTGATAAATAATAAGGAACAAAAAAAGTTTTGTACAAAGAGAAATGAATGGCAAGAGCAAATATCATATTTATTGTTTATGTATATATACAAGAGTGCCAAGGATATAATTGAAAGATAAATACAAGACAATTCTAAAAATCGAAGTTTCTGATAAAGGTACTTCCTAACTAGAAAGTAAATCCAGAAAAGGATGGTATCCTAATGATCAAAGAATATACGATCTATAAAAATGATCTAAATATAATGTGAATTTGAATTTAAATAATTTTGTTTCTCAATAATCACTATTACAAAATTGTAAGTAAATGTTTGTGGATAGACATTGGTCAAAGTTATCATTGACATTTATTTTGATGCAATTATATTTTTAAAATTTTATAAAAATTCAAAATGATAGTTTACAAATATAATTCATATCTATTTGAATGTGATAATATTTTTTAGATTTTTAGGAAATTTTAACATGTTAGTTTTATTTATAATTGAAATGTTTAAAGATATTGCAGCAAGTTTAGTAAGAAAATATCAAACGTTAATATGTCAATTTTTTGCTTAATTGATGTCTAAATATATTATATTTATGAAGTTATGAAAAATCTTGAAAGCTTAAAATGTCTATTTTATTCATAACTGTTGTTTAAAGTATTACAAACCCCTTGTTAGAAAATGTAAAAAATTAACACATTAATTTATAACTTAACTGACATTAAATAGTATGACAACTGCTTGTTTAATTGCAAAATGGTGATATGTACAACATCGATTTTTGTTAAGAGTCAATGTTTATTATTTATTTTTACCTATAAATTTTACTCTTACTTTCTACATGACATATTTCTAAGATACATTTGTTATGAATCTTGTTGAAGCAACTCATCTACTCTTTAATATCATTTTTAGGGAATAGATACAATGCTTCAAAAATTTTAATAGCGAATTTATAAATTTCCACCCAATTTCTAAGTATATTTTTCATACATCTAAGTATTTGTAAAATTGTTATAAATTTTCCTCTCACTTTTTAAAATATCATAGAATGATTGAAATCACTACTGTATGATTTGTGACATTCTTGAATGTGCAACAAGAATTTGTGAGTAATAAAGCTTTCTTCACAAGGATGAAGATTTTGGAGTTTTAGGTGATATCTTTCATTGAAAATTTCATTAAAACATTCCATTCATTCTTTGAAGTTTTTGATGCTTTATGACTCATGATTTCTAATTCAAAGTGTTTAATGATCCTCCACTTTCATCATTAGAGTTTGTGCAGAAGAACTAAATTACCTTCAATTTTTTCATGCATACTCTTATGATTAAAATGGAGAAAATTAAGTAATAGATTGAAATTTGAATTGAGAATGATTATTTAGTTACAATTAAGTTGTGTAGTTTAGATATATAGTGGTTTTGTTACAAACATGTATATTTTTGTGGAGTATATATGTACAAATTTGGAAAGAAATAAGGTCTTAGTATAAATTTGCAGAATTGTTTATCTTTTTACTTATTTGTTTGTACTTTTATAATAAATTGTGCAAAAATAATTAAATTTTACTCTTAATTTGGATTGCAACATATACCAACTAGAAGACATAAGAACAAAAATAAGTTTTTATTTAAAATTGTTAAAAAAATACAAAGTCTACCAAATAGAAGACATTGAAACACTTATAATGTCGATTGTTTATAGAACTAATATTTAAAGATATTCATATTCCAATTATCTTTGTTGATGAAATGTCAAACTTTGACACATTGATACTGGACTTAACCAATGTCTAAATCTATGGCATTTATAAGGTTACAAGAAAATCATAAAAATTTAAGACAGTAATTTGGTACATAACTATCATCTAAAGGCAATTTAATCATCTTGTTAGGAAATATTGAAAGTTTACATATTGGTTGCTTACTTATCCCACATTTTAAGCTATGACAACTGCTAGTTCATTAGGAAATAGATTATACTTAAGATGTTAATTTTCTATTAATAATGAATGTTTAATATTTTGCGTATACTACTATAGAATAGTTGATAGACATTAGGTGTTTAGGGAATTACTTATTGGACAATGTCCTACATATAATCGAGTGTTATTGTAAATAATATTTCATATTAATTTTAAAATAGTTGTAAAATATTACAACAACATTGGTTATGATATAAAAAACTTGATGCCTTATCTTATGCTAGAGATATGGGAAGAAATTTTCAACATCGATCATTTATAAATAATGAACGTTTAATTTTAATATATCATTTTAACTTATATTAATAGCTAATATAGTATATTATACTCCCACTTAATCTACTCTACTTCCTTGCACCTTAGTTTTTCTCTCCCAACCTTAACCTTCTTTGCTAGTACCTTTTTCTAGATTGTCCTTACATCCCTTGCATTCATCTTTCTAGAATATTGTACCTGGAAATAGAAGGCAACATTCCATATGAAATGATAAAAAATATTCCATATGAAACAATAGAATACTAATGACAACTATTATTAATAATAAATTTTGTAACTCAAAATTGAAAATTGAGAAAAGTTATATAGAATACTTCAATTGTAGATGGATGATGCGCTAAATACTATCTTAATATCCATTGCTCAACATGTGAGGTTAGCACACCTTAGAAAAGCACTGTTGAATCTAATCCTTTAGGCATTTATTAAATTTTGCAAAAATAATGATACACAATTCATATAAATGGATTGTAGATAATACAAACAAAAGATGAAAAAGATGAATGAAATTATATGTTTGACCTATACAAACCTATGAAAACCACATCATGATGAAAGGCAATAAGAGACAGTAGATTATGAAATTAAAAGCTAAATTGCAAGAATAAAAGTAGAAACTAAATAAATCCTTACATTTAAATTGTTCATTTTTTTAGTAAACACACAATCCCATAGATTTAGCAATGGATTAATAGATATTTATTCTAGAAAAGAATTTTGTGAGTAAAAATATAAAATCGAAGAGAATCATTTTCAGGTTAGAATAATAGCATACCTTGTTAGAGAAAGAATCAATTTACAATTAGAAAAGGCTTAGGATGAAATTTACAAATGGTACTATCGTTTGACTTCTTTTATTTTCTACTCACGCGCTAGTGTCTTAGGTTTAGACATTAGTTATTTGTAAAAAAATTTGACATGTAAAGTACAACAATGTTATCTCATTAATAAATAATTGACATTGATTATTTATATAACAACTGATGTTATAAATTAAAAAATGTCAATTTTAAGTAGAAAATCAATTTTTTTTGCACATCAAATTTTTTTAAATGCATGGAACTAATTGACGTATAAGAAATAACCAATTAACACAACTGTGAAAATATTCAACAATTATAATGAACTAAGATAGGAATTGATAATAACACAACCAATTATATGAGTTTTTATACAAAATTTTTGAAATCTAATTTACATATCAAAATGCAAGTTACAACAATTTATTTACAACTACGTCAACTATTAACAACTAATTTACAATTAGTTATAAATACCATTAATATTTAGGAACACTTAAAGCCTTTTATTGTAGTTCAACTTTGATCTTAAGAAAATATTTTACCTAAAGCTCTCTCACCTTATCAAGTTATTCTCTAGTGTATGGTTAGGGCTTTTCCTTGAAGAACTACAAATTATACACAACTAACATGTTATCATTAAGGCTAATTCAATTAATCAATCTTCCATGTGAAGTGTTGTAGATAGCAAGTGATTACCTCAGTGGAGAGTTTATGAGCAGACAACAAATTAAACATGTAATGTATGATATAGTAGCCACACTCCATATTTTCAAGTTATTTTAGGTACTAGAATAAAATAGGAGGTTAGTTTGACCTCATTAACGTATAATCTTCTTTATTAAACATGATACAATCTTATTGTTTAACACTATGCCTGTACTTTTTTCCATTTGAAAGATTTACCCAACCCAGTTTCAAACTTTACTGGGAAGCTATGGTTAGAGCTCTTTCTAAGAAAATTTTCAAAGTGGATTGCATTTCTTCTAATAAAGGATCCATCTAGTAGATAAGTATGCTCCTTAGCATTACTAGAGCAAGCATCCAATGGCTACCTCAATACCATGTAATTATCAAAACCTATTTAAGAAAAAAAGTATCACAATTGAAACATAAATGAAGCTTACCCTTTGTGGTGTGACATAAAATAGGAGTTTTTCTTGGGCTAATGTAGTAAAACTTTGACAATGTAATTTTGCCTTTTATCCTCTTCTAGCATGGATTGTGCATTGAGTTGATATGGATTTAAGAATCCATATGTAATATTTGTTGATGGCAGCATTTTAAAGCAATTCTTGTAAAAAGATTGATGTGAGCTAAACTTATATTTAAATAGTAGTTCAATTAATTTGTATTTAGTTAAAGAGGATAACATAAATTTACCTGATCTATAGTTGGATGCAAGTTATATCAAGCATTTCACACTTTAATAGCTGCTTAATAGAAGTTTTTTTAATAAAAAAAAATTTTAATTCCACTATCTCCACTCCAATTTAGAGTATAACCTAGGAATTGTTGCCCAGAATTTATCGAGGCAGCGTATAGCTCATTTCAAACAAGATTAAGAGGTTCTAGCTTTTTCTAAGCATGATCAAGAGGTTGTTGAAACATAAATAATGATGATTAGTAGTCTCACACAACCACACTAAAATAAATTTAAAAAAAATATAAAAAACTTTATTAATGTAGGGGAAAACATGATGATACCTTTACTGGGTATTGAATGAGGTCGTTGGCTATGCGATGAAGGTTTCATAAGTTTTATCTATTGTTTAAATCATATTATTTGGCATCGACAACTTAACCTTACAGACCAAGGACTTATTGACCACCACATTGACTTGACTATCAGAAAATGGTTGATAATGTAGTTAATTACTTACTAAAATTTACTAGTTTGCAACTTTTTGCCGAGGTGAAGCACATTGGCTCCATCTTATATAATATGAACCTTTACCATAGGAAACTTAATTCATGTATAGATATATGAAAAAGTTTTAGGGTTAAATGTAACATAATTTAAGTACATTCTTTAGCATTTTTTTTGCTATGGTGGTTAGCACTTTAAGTGTTGATGTGTCCTCCCCACTGATTACAAGAGGGGTCGGCACACCCTATCAATTAGGAGTTTGCCTAGGTGATAAGATACTAGTCACAAAAGCTATCCCATTTGTAGGAGCAATAGGTCTTCGGGCTGATTGGACAAGCCTTATGGAAATTGGAGTTGCGGTATGTTAGTTAGGTACTTATTCATGTAGGATGCGAAGTATATCACCTTATTACTATAATTGTTATTGCATATGCTCCTACTTTTGCAAGTGCTTCACAACCACCTACTGTAACCTTGCCTTAAATTCTATATTGAGTTTATGTCGCTTTACTGGTGACCCTTACTTTCATTTATGCCAAATTAACCATTAATTATCCTAATAGATGGTGCATCGCTAGGTCAAAAACTTCCTTATGGCTAACATCATGTTTGGTAGCTTAAACACAATAAGGATACTTTTCAACTCCTGAAACTCACCTTAGGAGGCCTACTATAGGGGACCATCTTGTAGCAACTAGTGAAGAATAAATCGTTAAAAAAAATTCAATCGAAATAAAATCTTCAAAATTAAATAACACATTTTAGTATAAATTTTAATACTTATAATCATTTTCACAATGGCTTGATTCTTTAGGATCATGTATTGCCCTTGCCTGGCTACTATTTCTTACTTCTATAACTCTTCATGAGAAATTAAAGATGTTTTATTGTTATCCTTGTCCTTCTCATCTTTAGCATGCTTATTGGCTAATAAGTCCTTCTTTACCTTCTGGTAGCCTCTTTAGGAGAGTTTTTGTGAGTATATATTTTTTGTTTGCTTCTCTTGGTTAGACTTAATGCCTATTGATCATAGGATATATTAGTTTACTATCACAAGTGATATACAAACAAGATATTGAAATGAACTAAAGGGTAGAAGGTAAAAATTTTACATTGAAATGCTTATCCTTGCATTATATCAAGAACTTCTCTTGCGATTTCTAGTCGAGGTAGTTCCATCACTATGTCAAGTCAGTTTTGTTATAGTTTTAAGATTAATGTATTCTTACTTCAAAGTTAAATTAAAGTCCTTCCACAAGGTTGCTACATGTTGTAGCACTTTGCTTTGCATCAATATGTTTTTTGTAATATTAAACAAGAAAAAAACATATGTGAAAGGTCAAATTATATGTGAGTATGTTAGAAGTATAATTTTCATATATATAACACAAATCTATCCAAATTAAGTATACACACTAAGACCTCTTCCTAAATGTTATCTTTTAATCCATTGGGTACTTTTTTCTAATGAGGAATAACTATTGATACTTTAGATCATATAATTACTCCAACATAACTAACAAATTAGTTGATGTTTTCTCTATCCGATTACCATTTCTTATTAAACTTAATAGGTTTTACCTTTGGTTCATGCTGCAATAATATTTTTCAAGGTGCCATTTCTTTTGGTAAGAGTAACTACCTCTTGAGAAGTATCCATTTTTTAGATTTAAAAATTAACGTAGTGTCAACTATGTATATGTAATAATTAAAGTAGTGTCAACTATATATATAATAAAGTTTTAGTTGACATTATTGAATAATAAATAAATTAGTAGATGTAAGATTGGTCTTCAGAACAAATACTACACTAAATTACATTAAAAAAATACATAACTTGCATGATAAATAATTAAATTAAGATTACGTTAGTTATGACAAACTACTCTACTAATTTACATGATTATGGAGCAAATAGAAATTATTGATATATATATAAATTTGGCACATTAAGAAGATACAATAATGGTAAGGATATTATCGTTGGATCATGCATACCACAACCATAGAACCTGAATGCAACTAAACTCAAAAAACATTATTAAACATTAAATATAGTATAATCCTAAATTTAGTGATGAATGAGACTTTCACAATGTCACTATACAAATACATAAACATCCAATCTAGATAAACCAATATTTAATCACTTAATATTAAAAAATATAATGAAAATGAGAAAGGAAAATATACCTAAGAAAATTCATTAATGACTAGAAAGACCATAAAGAATACTCTGAGTTTTGAGGAGATGTGATGATAAACTTACTGAAGAAATTTTGATAGTGAAAGTGATGCTAAGGAAATAGGTTCCACAAAGCAAAAATAATTAGAAATAGAGGAGTAAAAGCAAGTTATGCAAACAAAACAATACATGTCGATTTCTTACTAGAAAATAGATGTTTTTAATAAATGACATCAAATCAATAGAAAATAGATGCATAAAGTTAAAATAATGTTTACAAAAATATCACTAAGCAATCAATTTTAATGTCAATTGTTCTAAAAATTAACGTCTTAAGTTCTTTTGCCTTTTCAAGTGTAATAGTTCACATTCACTTATGATGTCGGTTATAAACGAGACTAACATCTTAATATTACTTTTATTTTCAAACATGTTAACCATGCCAAAATGGCATTGACTTTTTATTTAACCACCTTCTTAAGTTCACATGGAAATTTCAACAATGTCATTACATAATTATAGATATCAGTTTCTAATTTAAATATCATCTTAGGTTCCTAAGGAAATTTCTATATTGTTTTCACTTAACTATAGATATTGATTATTCTGGAATTGTCATCTTATTTATCTTAATAATTTTAAAAATACCACTATGTTAATATAAACATCAATTTTTCTTATGACCAATATTTGTCGGCTATCATAGAATTGTAATTATGTAGTAGTGATATACTTATAAATTTATTTTTCATTACCCATTTAAAACATCTCAGCAGTACATTAGCCTCTATTATCTAATTGTAGAGCTTGGTTTAGATATTAAAACTACTTCATTTGCATTTCATTTTGCATTTTTAGACTTGATAAATAATCTTATTGAAGGACTTTTCTTCTCTAATTTGTTTTGCTTTTATATATTGGTAACTCCTTTGAAAATAATCTTTCTAAATGTAAGATTTACTATTATGTGAAAGAAAAATATCAGAAGAGACAAATCCTTCTACAAGATACTCTATCATTTCTAAAAGTGCTAGATGAAATGGAGGGGAGCTATTTTGATACTCCACCTAAATTCTATAGCATAGATAATGCAGGTAAATGTATTACCTAGACTTGCCAATATGTGAAAAGACTTATATTTTTGAATAGAATAATATTCAACACAAAGGAATTAGTAGCGAGGATAAGCTAAATTTGTATAGACTAATATGAGGGAATTGGCAACATTTCTTGTCTGTTTATTATAATTTTAATTAGCGTATAGGTTGATTATTGAACATGAAAAGTCAATTATTCATTATAAATAATAGTAATTTTGGTGTATATGTTGATGTAATGAGATAAAAATAAATAAAATTGTAGAATATATTTTCATAATAGATTATTTTCTTTATCATATGTTTCTAAATTTATATCTAGTTTGTTACTATTAGTATCCTTTTAATTATATAAGAAAAACATTGTATTGCAACAAATAAATTTAATTCTTTTAATTTCATGCTTAGTAAGTTGAATAAAAAAATTGATCAATTCAAAAAATGATATAAATGTTTTTACCATTAATTTATCAAATTGAAGCTTCTAAAAGTATAAAAAATGTTTTCTAAACAAAATACATTGGTTTTTAAAATTATTTGATGTTGAAGTATTATAATATTGGTGTTTATTATATAATAGATGTTAAAAATTATTTAGTAGGATGATATCATCATATTATAGGTGGTAGTGTCTTATGAAAAAAATTAACATTTAATAGCTAATGTGGCTTATCTAACCTCATTTTGCATGTGGTGTTTTTTTTATAACTAATGTGGAAACTAATATGTTATCACTCTATATGACCATTCATACTAACAAAAAATACAAATGGATTAGTGAAATAATGAAAATAGAAGATGAAGTGGTTGTGCCATTTGTAGAAACTAAATTCCTATAATACAAAATTCTTTGAAGCTTTAGACAAATTTTAAGAAAATCATAAAGCACAAATTTTTCTTCTATTTTTTTGTGTAAACAAGGTATACTTACCAAAATCTTTAATAATTTTGTTGTAGCTACATGATATTGCTTGTTTGGTATTTATGTTTTTGCATGCAAAATCTTCAACTTAAGATGATTAGGATTGAGGTTAGGATGTATTACTAAAATATTTTTAATGCTCTATTAGCTTATTAGTATGTGCAAGAATCTTAGATATGAAATAAATTATGCACAGAAACGTGTAGGTAAATGTATGGATTTGTTTTTTTTTTTTTCATATGTGCTTGAAAAATGTTGGTCTCTAGATAATTAGGGTTACAGTTTTGATGTATATAAATATATGATTGTTTTTGGATTTTGGGTACATAGTTGAGGATATCTACATACATAATTGCTTGCTTATTCTAGTTTGTATGTCATTAATTATTTCTATTTCTTTAATGTAAGTTTCATGTGAAAGATAATCATAATGAATGAATAAGGATTTGAACATCTAGCATAAAAATATTTATGACAATTGGAAAGTAATTTAGGTTTTACTAATAAACCTTTTTTTGTGATTGCTATAACTACCAAATTATCATGTGCTTATTTTTTCCTTATAGTTTGAATTTTAGTCTGGTTATATGTAAATATTCAAGAGCATAATCTTTTGCAAGGAATTATTTAATCCAATGTCCTAATTGTGTGAAATTAGTATCATAAAAAATGTGGCCTTTATTTTAGTTAAGTTATCTTGTATTAGATTTAAGAATAAAGGATTGTATAATGTAATAAGAAATGTTGGTTTTTATTTCATTTAAGGTGTTTTGTATGTATTTTGAAATTGAAATATTGTAGAGTTAGTTTCTAATTTATTCAGGGATTTTGTATGTACTTGAAATTAGGAGTAGTGTAGTAAAAAAAATTATGAAAAGTTGTATAGAATGGAGAGGGTTATGAAATTGGGAGAACATGAGGTTTTGGGGAGAGGTGGAAGGACATATGAAGTTGGTTATTTAACCTACTTGGTATGGTATATAAAACACCATGTTGACTTTTTAAATTAATTAATGTTCAACATTAATTTTCAATGATGGTTTGATGAAAAAAATCAACATCATATCACATTGTATTGTATTTCCTACAAAGAAATGATGACAATTTCATTGATAGAAGAATTGATATTATCTTAATTTTTCACATTGATTGATATCATAATAAATATATAACAAAGCTTGATTAGGCCTTAGTCAGAAATTGACTTGTAATTCACTAAAAACCTAATGTCTATTTACATTTATGTAATAGTGAGTTTGTTAGATGTATATCAACATGCCTTTTTAATATGAATCAATATATCTTGTAAATATAAACCACATCATATATCTTGAATATAATTTGGCATGTCTTAAGATATGAATATAAACATATCATTTCACTTTTTATAACTTTCCAAATGATCTTTTGGATTTCCCTCATTATAAATATTTTACTCTTTTTATTTTAATGTGAAAATTTACCAAAACGTAATTCTAATTTACAAATTATCCAAAAATATTTGATATATTCTTGTATTTATCACTAATTTTAGAAACCATGATTGGAATTGCAATTCAAAGAGTAAATATAATATTTAATTAGTCCTTTACTTATAAAGATTATAATTATTATATTCCTTAAATTTTATAACTAGCATTATTAGTTCATTGTTTTTGTTTTTATTATAATTATTTGCCCTTCTTTTCATACATAACACTAAAATAAATAGTGAAAAGAAAGAACATAAATCATGCATATATTTGACATTACTAAGGTAAAATTTAATAATTAATTTTAATAATTTTCATTTATTTTAACATTATAAGTGAATGGAAGGATGAATATTATATTAAAGAAATAAAGAACCAATATTACTAGTTATGAAATTTGAAAAATGTAATAATCACTACTTTTAGAAATGAGAGAGTAAATGCAGTGTTTATTCAAATTTAAATCCATATTACCATTACAAAGTTACTTCTAGTTTCTCTTATATTATTTATTTCTACAGCTTTATTTCGCAATGATTATAAATTTATGTGTTTGTCAGTAATTTTACTAATTACAACCATAATTGTAGCCTTAATTTAAAATCATGTGTGATCATTACCATCCCAAAGCTACTTCTAGTTTCTCCCTATTTGTAGAAGCAACCTTTGACATTGTGACATAGGATGGAAAGTGGTAGTGGGAAGATATATTTCTAGCACACTAGAAATGAATAAAAATACTATAATCAAATAATTTTATTTATATTTGAATTGAATTTTGAATAATCAAAAGTCTCTAATGGGATAATTCTAGGGATATTACCCACCAAACTTGAGTGATGTGGGAGTTAACTTATTTATACTAATCCTTTAAACTCAAAACTCCTACTCCACTCGATGTGAGACTTTATAAAAATAAAATAAGATAAATACAAATAATTAAAATTTAAATAACATGATAAATCTAAAACTAAATAAAATACAATAATTAACAAATCCTTATCACATTTTCCTAGATTCAATTTTTTATAAGATTTTTTAACTTTTGTTCTTGTATCATTCCTTTTTCACTTGGAAAGAACTTCACTTTAAGTTCATATAAGAAAATTGAATTCTTTTGTACTACCAAAAACAAATATTTAGAATACTTTTGAAGTTTTAACTTTTTGAGGCATGATTGTTTCTAAAATAAGTCTTTTTTAAAAATGCTTAAAAATTAAACTTCAGTTTGTTCATAAGATTCATTAAGTGTTACATTTCATTTAAGTCAAATAATTCAAATCCAACAAAATCTATAGCTCTGATTTTTAAGTAGTCAATAGCTTTTGTTAATTATTGAATTATAGGCTTAACATTATCTAATTTTTTTAATATTCTATTAGGCTTTCAACAATTTATTCATCTTTTTTATTTTTGAAATTTTCTTCTATACAAATCTTTGAAGATTCTCTCATATCATTCTCTTGTTTAACATTATTGTCTTTTATAGTGGTCTTAACAAATTCTTCAAGATTTTTTGAATTGCCATATGTTAAACATATTTCATCAAGTTTGACCTATATTTATTTTAAGAGATCTTTTATCACAACACCAAGCATCTTTCATGACTTGAAGTTTTCTTTCCTTCATTAATTATACTTCTTGATTCACTTGCATTTGCATGATTGTCATTGATGTTGGAAGTGTTAAATTTAACAAACACTTGGTTTTTGTAAGAATGATCACCATGAATCCTATTAGTTACATGTATTGCTCAATGAGCTTAGAATATTTCTTCAATTCTATAATAGATTCTTCTAGTCGAATGTTTATTCTTGATCTTCTAAGTTGCATGATTCCTTATTGTATTATCTTATAAAGTTGGTTGATGAAAGTAGCTCTTTGTGGTTGGTTGAATATATCTTTGCATAATTGATGATTGTGGATAATGATGGTTATCCATGATTGATTGAATTGAATAATGATCTTGAGTTGACTCAAATAAGATCACATCATAATAATTTGGGATTTTTTTTTGGTAACATCTTCCTCATTTGCAACCATGATTTAATCTTATTTTTTCGTTGATGAGTTCTATGAACTTGTAGATGATTCCACCATGTAAATAGTCCTTCTCATGAGTTGTTAGCTATTATTTCACCTTCTTCTCTTTAGGAACATTTATCATATTGAAGAAGTCTTCTACATTGTCTATTTGGTTCAAAAATGAATCAATGCTGAGGCTACAATTGAATTTAGGAAAACCAAATTGCTATGATGATTTTTGTTTCTTTGAATTTGTCTTCTTGTTGCTTCGTAATCTTCATATTCAAATTTTGAATCATCATTGAAAACTTCTATCCGATAATGGTTAGCTAGATTATTATTGCATGGTCTTCGTCTTCTATCTCCACCATAAATATAATGTTCCCATTAGTGGTCCATTATTACTTTAGCTTTGTCTTAAGAAACTTTATAGATGGATTCTTTTTGTTGAAATGCATGATTATAATGGTGGATAGGTTGGCTACATGCACCATTCCCCACATAATTGTCTTTATCATCTTCACAAAACTTGTTGGCACCACTTCTCAAGTTGACGAGCATGTTATGGATCTCATGGTATTTGTCGGTTATCCTTTCTTTAGAGCTTGCATCGTTGCCCAAAGAGTTTTAATCTCATGATCACCATTAATGAAAACTTTGCCACAATCTCTACTGTCACCACTAACATCATCTTAAACCTTCAATCTCAAGCTTTGAATTATTAATTAGGCTTTGATGCCACCTAACATAGGATAGAAAGTAAACTTGGAAAGATATATTTCTAGCACATTACAAATAAATAAAATATTTAAATCAAGTGTTTTATTGATATCTAAATTAAATATTATATTATTAAAACTTTCTAATGGAATATATATATTAATCCTAGGGAATTACTCATTTGATTTAAGCAATGTGGAATTTAATTTATTTATACTAATTTTCTAAATTTAAAATTCTTACTTCACTTGATGTGAAATTTTATAAAAATAAATTAAAATAAATATAAATAATTAAAATGTACATAACATAATAAATAAAAAATTAAGTAAAATATGATAATTAGTAGATTCTTATTACATTGTTCAGAATTAAATTTTTCATAAAATTTTTTAACTTTTGCTCCTGCACCGCATTGATCAACAGGAAACATGAAAACCCCGGAAGACAATTTAAGCTATCTCACGTGATAAGTCCCACAACAGAAGCAATGCCACAAGAACTCATGACTCGTGAATTAAATATGCAACGGAGTCACCAGTCTACCTTCCCAAACACATCGACAGCTGTATATGAAGGGTTCTGGCCTTTAATATACCATTACCGCAACTGATAAGATGAAGAGAAAGGATATATATCATTACATCCTTAAATTTTATTATACATTAATTTTATTTTTTTTAAAGCTAAATATAACATATTATATAATAATAAATTAATAATTAGATTTGATGATATATTAATATATTATTACATTGTGTAAGCAGTGCACTATAAAATTTTTTAGTTTTTAATTGAGTGATGATTTTTGGACTTTGACTCTCACCCTAATTACTCATTTTACTTTTTTTAAATTGTCATATTAAAGAAAATTTTTTATTCCTATTTATTTATCATTTTAAAAAAATAAAATTATATTTATTATTTTCTTTCAAATATTATACATGCTATTTAAATAAATGCTTAACAATATTACTTATTAATTGATTTTTAATAAAAGATATATTAATAAATTATAATTTATCTCTATTAAAATTAAAATTATTTATTATTTTTTTAATCTTTGTACAATAATCTTAAACGATACTTATAATGGAATATAGAGAGTAATAATTATTAAGTAATCTGAAATTTTTATTTTTTAAAAAAAGTGATTTTCTTGATATATAATTAACTTGTTAAATCATAACTTTTAAATTAATTATAATTTTTCCATATTTCTCTTTTATATAACGTTATAAACTTCTAATTCAACAATAATTTTAAATGAAAAAAAACTGATAATAAAGAGGT
This sequence comes from Sindora glabra, assembly GCA_020226215.1. Taxonomy (NCBI): domain Eukaryota; kingdom Viridiplantae; phylum Streptophyta; class Magnoliopsida; order Fabales; family Fabaceae; genus Sindora; species Sindora glabra. The sequence goes on along the minus strand of CM035232.1, from coordinate 44,613,181 downwards.
TTTACCGGTAATCACCAACTCAAATTTTCATTATATATCAGTCATAGGGTGATCAAAATATATCCATTGGTTAGCTAAAAGTGGTTGGTATGCTAAATGGCCGAAATTAGTAAAAAAAATTTTGCAAACTTCCATTGGTGGGTTGGTTAAGAAGCCCTTTACCATACTAAATTAATACTAACGGAAATTTAAAAAAAAATTGTAAAATCAATTGATTGGTTAGAGGATTCTAAACTTTTATAGTATATATATATATATATATATATATATATATATATATATATATATATATATATATATATATATATATATATATATATGAATTTACTGTCTTTGTACTTTAAATTTCATATATGAATATTTAATTATTAATATCATATTATGTTTGAACAAAGATTCATATTTTTTGTTCAATGATTATATTTCTAATTTAATATTGAAATTTCATATTTTTTATAATTTTTTTCAATTGCAATAAAAGGTGAAAAAAATTCTAATGTATTATTAAGAGAAAAAACACCAACAGAAGTTTGCTTGATTTTTTTTCTTTGATGATGATGATGATGATGATGGACTTAATTTAATTAACAACGTTTACATAATAAAGTAATCTTCAATAAAAATAGGGTAAAAAAATGAGTGAGTTCCTTTTTTTTTTAATAAGAATATTGACTAATTTATTAGACATCTACAAAATTAATTAGTCAATGGAATCAGAATGTAATGGATGGCAAAGTGTTGTAGGATATGAAAGAAGAAACACCAGCAGATCTTTGCATGATTTTTTTTCTCTGTCATGATGATGATGATGATGGACTTCATTTAATTAACAACGTTTCCATAATAAAGTAATCTTCAATAAAAATAGGGTAAAAAAATGAGTGACTTCCCTTTTTTTTAATAATAATATTGACTAATTTATTAGACATATACAAAATTAATTAGTCAATGGAATCAGAATGTAATGGATGGCAAAGTGTTGTAGGATATGAATGACTATTTAAATATAATAAGGGTGTCAAGTACCAAGTATATGGGAACTCCGGGTAGAACCATGGCGAGTGAGGAAAATTGACTGAAATAATTTTTTCCTATGAAATAAAATATTTGTAATGGACTGTGAACAATGGATATACTTAGAATATTGTGGGGCAGTTGCTTCCACAGGCAATATTTTGTTATACATAAATATACATTAATAATATACATTGCTTCCATAAATTTAAGTGAAATTGCTTCCACACCTTATTTTATATCACTTGAAAAAGAGAAGATTTATTTGTAAAAATATAATAATATTTGAAGTTCATTAATTATGCATAATGAGATATTAAAATAAATTAAATTTATTTTTTATCTAAATATTCAAATTTTTTATAATAATCTTATTTTTATCTAAATTTTGAATCTGCTACTGATAGCGAAGGCTCAAATTTTGGCTTTTAGGGGTTATTATAAGACATTTTTTTGATAAAAGTAAAAGGGACAAGTCATTTAATACTTGAAATCTTAAATTCTAACGCAAAATAAAAACAAAAAATTCCAATACAATATATCTCAGATATTATTGTACTATTAAGATGATAGATAATAATAAAGATTTTCCTACATCATATGAGATTCTCATGAAGAAGCAAAACTCAGGTTGAAGTGCTAAACTCAACAGATGAATCCCTGGTCTTACTATGTCTGTTTCAAACAGTTACTACAAGAAATCAGTATCTAGCAACAACTTATTAATTGCTGTTAAAATGATCAAACGCATGATACAGCTTTACTTCAACCCAGACATTAATGATTTGTGCGGTCCAATCATATTGTCTCAGCCGTTTCTTTTCTGTATTTCATTTCTCTGGATCAATTTGAATTTATTTGTTTTGAAATTCTTGTCGTCTCCTTGGCAATAGGGAGAAGTCAATTATCTATTTTGTTAAATCTAGTTACATTAAAAATTATATTTTTTTAATTTTTAATGCATTAAAAATTATGATTAGCTTCTTTTTATTAATTGATAGTAAGGATACATGTTGTTTGATTTACACTCAAAATATCTCTACACTTTTTTTTAAATCAGGTATGTGATTAATCTCTTAATTTATAAGAATAGTAAACAGTAATTCATTTCCAACAAAGGCATTTACAGAGATCCAACTTAAGGCCTTTCACTGAATTTAAAATATTTTGAAACTCTGCTTTTTACTAAGTCAACTAATTATTAGTATAACAAGTAAAACATGTTGAATACTTTTTAAGTTTTCATTTTCCTCTCTTAAAGCAAAATTAATTTCAGCCATAGAAAGAGCTTATCCAAAATGTAAAGTAGATTAGTGGTGGGTCAATTTATCATTCAATTCCAATGAATAATTAACACATGAAGACACAAAGAAAGAGTTGGATCGGCAGAATACAACAGTGACCATTTATGTCTTTTTAGGTACTCACGGCAGGCTGAAAGCAATGTGGAATCTTTGCTAAGCAAGTTCTGGCTTCTCAGTCCAAAGGAAACCCCTTTCAGAATCGAATTGGAAGCATAGAGAAAGAGAAAGAAACATATATAGATAAATAGACACAAATTTCTACAACTACTAGAAGATAATAATATGTTGAAGACAAGTTCATGCGCTAGAATTTAATGTCAGAATTCTGCAGATCATGACAATGATGATATCATGCTTCTATGATTTTAAATTGCTGTATGCACATTCCTAATAATATTATTGTTGTGTTAGGCTCTCCAATCATGATTTTTCGCAATTTTATATATTTGTCTGCAATTTCACTAATTACAACGGGATTACAACTGGAATTTAGGATTATGGATGACATCATTAATGAACTGTCATCTTCTTCTTCCAACCAAAAATCAATTTTCAATAAAACAAATCCAAATATGCTAATCAACATTAATCTAAGCATCCTTGCAAGAGATATATAGATAAAATCATGTTAGCTATACTAAGCACTCTTTTAGAATCCTGCTTCTGGTCTTTTTGAAAGGAGGTCAGTCGGATTTTACAACAAATAACATCAACAACTCAACCTTATTTCATTAGATAAGGCCAGTTTTACGAATCATACAATGTCATTCACTCCAACAAAAACGCTGATTTATTATGTTAAAAAATTCTGAAATCCATTGATAATCAGCAATGTCCAATGAATTTTGTACGGATAGCGAGCCCCAGAAAAGCACTGGTCGAAAATAACCTCAATGAAATCGTTTAAGACAAGACAATTTTGTATTGTCTTTCTTATATATATTATCAGATCTTCCTTCATACCCCTAAAAATAAGTAAAAATAAAAAATAGGCGACAATTTACTTATTAATCCTCTCCATTTCTCTTACTCCCCAACAAAACAAATCACAGTCGAGAAAATTTGTCTGGTAGAGGATGCATATGGAGACACGAGACTTTCAATGTCACGTGACCAAGATCCAAAATTCAAAACCTAAGCCAGAAAGATGCAGCCTGCAGATCTAAATCAAGGCTTCTTGTTCTGAAGAAGATGCTGCTCAAATGAGACAAAGTAACTATTCCATTGCTGAAGTCATGATAGATTCTCAATATCTCAGGTACTTACCCCATCTTGCTGTTCTCATGATCCCCTTCTAGTTAGTGACCCAAGATAGGAAAAGCACACACAGAGATTACTCCATGGTCTAACATTCTCAATTATCTTGCCAAAATTGATTTTTTGCAATGTGATTTGAGTTTGAGGCACAAATTAACCTCATTAAGCTTGCAAGTTAAACACAAAGTTAAACTCTCGTTAGTAATCTAAGTTAAGAATAAATAGAAAAACTAAGTTTATGTGAATCCCAAAATCTAAAGAGAGCTGATTCACAGAAGTTCGGGCACCAGCAAAATAGAGAAAAAACTACAGAAAGTAATCACATGGCCTAGCATTGAGATGAGGCACCAGTATCTCGCTTTTCAGGACAATTCATACCACCTAACTCCAGTGGTTTTCATGTGTGGCAAATCTTGTATGGTTCTAAATTGCGATTTGATTGCGATTAGCAGAATCACAGGTAAATGCGAGAAAATCAGTCACTGTGGACCAAATTGTGGACGCTACAATCCACAATCGCAATATGTAACCTTGGTGTGTTGCTTAGCACCCCGCTATAAAACGTCTTGCAAAATCCATTTACAAAATCCATAAAGTACCGGACCTTGGAGCGTATCATAGTGGGCAGCATAATGAACCCTAATTACAAAATTTGCAAGCAACAACCCACTCACCAATATATTATGGAAACAAAAGGAAAGGAAGACAAAAGACAAACAACAAAGCCTCATTATAAAAGGGAACAGAGAATGAGCGCAAGAATTAAATGGTAAAACTCATACTTCTGGACCATGGATCAATAAAAACTGTACGGCGATATCAATGCCAGTAAGGCTCAATCACCAAAGCACAAATTGGATCTTGAAATTATTAATATACTGCACCGAGACCCACAATTCCTGTTTTTCAAAATCCTAACAATCATACCCTTAATTTTTTAAAAGCTATAAAGGTTATCCATTTATGCAGTGAAAGAAGAAACATAATTACAAACATGGTGATAATATTTTCTCAAAAATAAGAAAATCAGATAGAAAATAATAATCATGAGCTAGCTAGACAAACACACAAGAGCTTGCAATATCCAGATCAAAGAACAAGGAAAGAATGTCTTACTGACAGGCTTTTCCTGTGGTTGAACAAACAGACAAAGCAAACCCTAATTGGTGGCAAAATCAGAGAAGCCGAAACTAGGGTTATATATGTAGTTCATGCGGCCAACAACAGGTGAAACTGCCACATGATCTGATCTTTCCTCAAAGGGAAGAGGCAAGTTAAGATCATGCTGGCAGCTTCATCTGGTGGTGGTGCATGATAGGAAAGGGTCTGCTGCCGATGAAGACTTGAAAGAATAGGAATTGCTGGGCTTTTGCTGCCATTGGTGCTGGTTTTGCTAGGGTTTGGATGAGGAAGATGTGTGAAGGGCCACCAATATATAGAGGAGAGTTGAGGAGAGATTCTGAAAATTAAGAACCCTTTTTTCTCCTCTTTTAATTTGTTATCTAAGAACCCCCCCAAGGGCTTTTTATCATACATAATTATGTGGTTTTGCTTCCAACTTTGACCAATTCGTAACGGAAATAACTCTAGTGTTACTGTTGTAACGAAATTCTCAATAATATTATTATTTATTATATCCTGATAAAACAAAAAGTCATTCGTTTTTAATTCTCACATCTGTTTCATTATAAGATTAATGCATTTGACTTGTCAAAATATAATAGGGAGTAATATTGAAATTTAAATGTTACAATATAATTAAAATTATTTTTTTAAAGTCAAATTTTACTGTAAGCTGGATCTGAAATGTGTCTTATAATGTGAGAGTGCCTTTAAAGTTAGGAAAGAGATTAATTTCAATTCACATTGAAGATGGATCAAAGCTACCACTAACCCTAAAAGAATTTGTTATCTAACTATAATGGAATATGGGGGCCTCTAAATGCCTATGAATAGAATTATTAAATAAGAACAAAATGAAAGAGGCAAAAGGTGGTCCCTATAGTGATGCAAATTGAATATTGTCACGCCAACTCTACCACATTATGCAGTTTACAGACAGGATATGTAGCGTTTCTATATATATTGTGAGAACATTAATAACTTTTGTGTTGGGTCGGATCCTAAGAAAGTGGGGGACCCTTCACACATCTCTCGCTTACTTTCTCTCTCAATCCCTTTCTCTTTCTGTGTGATTGTAAGAAGGAAAGAAATTTAGCATAAACTAAAGGAAAAGTTATATGAGGGGACCATTTTGCATGGCTGCATAGCTTTGCATTACTTCACACCTCACACTCAGGAAGAATCAATCTCAACCCAACAAAGTTTTTTCATTTTTTATTTTTTTTACAGAATAATTGATACATCATCACTTAATATACATACAAGATTTTGATATAAAAAAAAGTTCCATAAATAATATTAGATATTACTATATTATTAAGAGTTTCGGCAATAAAATTCCTCTTCTTGATTTATTTAATTGAGTAATTCTATCGGAATTTGATTTCTAAGGAAATTAAAAATTTTATTATTGAATTGTCTTTTTATCAAATTTTCAATTGACTAAGTTAAAAAATAAATAAATAACAATTAAAAAATTAATTAACTGAAAATACTCGAACTTTTCAAATGTCAAATAAATTCTGGTAGAATTTCCCTTACTTTTATGTCAACTATGTATCTATTAGATGTCTACTATAACCATTTTCTTGCAAATTTGTCATTTGTTGTGTATCTGCGTCTGCTGCGTCTGGTAGTGCCAGCTGCATATATACCATTTATTGGAAAGATTTGATACTGGTGATTAGGGAAACGGCTTAGTTTGTTACAAAAAATAGATATGCTATCTGAAGAGTTTTACCTTGTTATAGTTAGAAGCAGTGACATGGGAGAAATAAAGTATAGGTGTCGTTGTCTGCATCATAGCTTGTGTGCTTCAATTGAATTACATCACAATCTATTTAGAAACTCCTTTTTATGTACATTTTTTTTTGGTTCTATGTACTTTTCTTAGGGTTTGGGCAAAGAAGTTTTATTTTTTGCTTTCTTATTAGTGATGTACTTACATCTAATTTTATTTTTGAATTTTCTTCTTTTAATGTGCTGATTTCAAATCCAGAACAGTGTATGTAAACAATTTGTTATTTTTACTGTAAAAATATATTTAATGGCGAGATTGTGAGTGTTTATTTATCATTTTTCTTTTTGGAAACTGAATCATATCCTTTTTAATTAGCATATATCTTATCTTATATAGAATATATTCGTTGTTTTTTTTTTTACTGTTTCAACTTTTGTGCTATAATATCAGGATTTTAGCATAAAATGAACTGAGATTCAATGTCACAGATGCCTTCTTGTTTGTATATGTTATAAACTTTATTATTGATTATTGATTTCTCTTACGGGTTTATAGATTTCCACTTTTTCAATAGTACTAAAAATAAGATTTGAAATTGAGTTATAAATTTTTTATATTTATTAAATTAAATTTTATAAATTTATTATATTATTCTGAATTTAATAACAACTGTTAATTTCTATTCAGAACTCAATTTTGATTTTGATTTTTTTTATATATAATATTATTTGTTCCACGTAATTAAAGACCCTAGAACACAATTTTACCTCAACAATTTGGGGAAGGTACATCAAAAGCATGCTATTTATTTATCATGCATGCAAAGCCTTGTATTATTTAACCGATGACCAAAAGAATTCATACGTCTGTGTTTTAGTATATGGGGTTAATATGTCTGAAGGTAATCAATTATTTTACTCACTTTAACTCACTTGAATTTCAAATATAAAAAGATATAGAAAATCACTACAAGTGATTCTTTAGTACCTAATTACGTGCTCAATTTTACCTTACATATATGTATCCTTCGAATTTAAATATATTTATTTTCATATTTAAAATATATGCTCACACATAATGACTCCAAAATTATAAACCCATCAGAATATCGATTTAGAAACAAAAAATTATGAAATTATTTATCTTCAACACTTCTCTTGATTTAAAATTTTCTTTACTTCAAGCCTTCTTCTATAATTTTCAAACCTAAGAGACTTAAAAAAAATTAAATTACAATAGAGAGGAGGCCAGTTCAAACAGGGCATATTCTCCCAATCAACTTTTCATCTCTGGTTGCGACATTTAACAACAATAATTGTTTTATGCTCTTCACATATTCTTTGGCATTCTTTTTCTTATTGAACATCCGTTCTAGTCCAATAGAATCGTAACTCTTGGAACATTGCCAAGTCCTTATCCTCTCAATGGCTTTGATCATCTCTCCATTTGCAACTTGCCTCCATTACATATTGTGTTCCTCTTGCTCTTCCATTAATTCCTTTTCTTGACATTGTTGGAATTGTCATAATTGTGGTTTTTTTTTTCCTTCTTCTTTGACCACGATTAAAATCTCTTCATTTTTAAAGAAATAAGGTAATCGTATATCAATAGTCTTATCTTGAATTTTTTAAAGAAATATGGTTTCTTCTTCTTCATTTCCAAAGAAAGAAGGTAAGTTATAAATTATACCTTCTTCTACTTTCCAATTCCAATTAGTTTCTTCAAACTCAACATTTCTTATTAAAAGTGATAAGGTCTTCTTCCTAACAGGACAAATTATAAAGATATCTCTTCTTGGGTTTTATATTCCAAATTGATTTGTCAATTTCAATATTTCCATTCCCAGGTGATTGGTGTCTTTTTCTTTCTCTTCAAACATATCATGAGTTATCTCTTTTTCAAGTCTATAATTTGAAATGAACTTTTCATCAAATTTAATATCCTTTTGGTTAATTTTTTCATGATTGCCATTTACTCTTCCACTTTTTCCACCTTATCTTTTTTACTTTTCCTCATTGGAAATCATTTTATAGATTCACTCAAGCTGGCTTTGCAGCGGTTACATTTGTTAACTTTTCAAATATTATTCGAACCCTAACAGATAAGCACGATGACTATTTGCTCATTCTTCCTTATTTTATTTTATTTTATTGTTAAAGCATTCTTTTCAAGGAGACAAATCAACTTCGTTATATAGTGGAGTACATCCTTTCAAACCCTCTAAAATACTTTGTTAACTAAGCATTACTTTTATATAATTATGCTAACTATGGTAATTTTTTCTCGTTAAATGACGAATCTGGAAAGGACACATTCCATTACTAAATATCTTCTTGCACTTAGGAACTAAGCTCTAATACCAATTTATTTTAGGAATAGGAATAGCTTAAGGTGGTTTTGTTTTGTGAGAGACTATATTACATTACTGACACAGTAATATACTAGTGGACTATTAGATTTAATTACACATCAAGTTTCTTTTTTTGAAAGTCAATTTTGATATACTATATAATAATATATTAATAATTAAATTTAGAAGTGCATCGATCATACATCATTGCATTGGTAGCATACTATTGTCATCTAATGATAAGAGCTAGATTTGGTATAAGATTTTTAGGGGAAATCAATTGCAAGAGATGTTATCAAGATCTTGCAAGACTATAGGAAAAAAATTTAAGTTTGCCCTTTTTGAATTCAAAATCCTAATAAGGATTTGCTACAAATTTGTTGTCAATTTTTTTTGGCTATGTAAATATGCATTAGTTTCAATGGAAATCTAGCAATTTAGCCCATTTTTGTATCTTTCATTTTCTTTATCTTTCTTCTACCTACAAATAGGTATTTAAGCCTTTTTCTCATTGTAAGAAAAAATTCCATGCTCAAAGCTATTGTTTGTTTAGACCTAATATACAATGCAAAGCATGCAAATAGATGGGGCATATAGGGAAAGTTTGCAAGAACAAACAAAAAGAGGAAACTTAAGTAGTGGATTAAAATCAGGAGGAGTAATTTTTTGTTACAACTTGTTTCTTTAGTAGTAGTTTAAGTAATGCTTGGTTGATAAACAGTGGATGCACTAATCATATAACCTTTGATAAGTCACTTTTTAAAGAATTGGATAAGCAAAAGGTACCAAAGTTTAGAATTGGTAATTGTTAGTTCTTTGAGATAAAGGGCAAAGGAATTGTTACAATAGAAGGACTAGCAAGTATAAAATTAATCTCTAATATACTATTTGTATATAAGATTGATCAAAATCTATTGAGTGTGGGATAACTTCTTGAGAAAGATTATTTTGTTAGTTTAAAGATAAAATGCATGTGAATGCTGACTCAAATAGTGGTGTATTATTTTCTATGAAAATGAAAGGAAAAAGTTTTTGCCTAGATTGGATAAAGGTTGTGTCTGATGCATATCCATGCACTTTGGATCAAGTTAAGTTATGGCATAAAAAGATAGGGCATTTTCATTATTCTTCTTTGGATTATATGCCAAAAAAGAACTTGTGTAGTGAATGATATTTAATGGAATAGGAGAAGCAATTTGTGGAGTATGTCAATTAGGAAAGCATGCAAGGCTGTTATAAAACTGTATCTCTAAATAGTACTAGGTATTTCATAGCTTTTATTATTAACTATAGCAAAATGTCCGGACTTACTTTCTAAAATAAAAGTTTAAAGTTGCTTGACTTTTTGGAAGTTCAAAAATTGGATTGGAAATTAAAATGGCTACAAAATTAAGATGATTAGATCTGACAACGACATTGAATACATTGCTAATAAGTTGCTAAGTTTTATGAAGAATGCAGGGATTGAACATTAACTCATTACAACCTATACTTCTTACTAGAATGGTGTTAGTGAGTGAATGAATAAAACAATTATGGAGATAAATTAATGTTTACTATTCGAAAAGGGAATGCCAAAGGAGTTTTGAGTCTAAGCAGTGAATATTGTTGTATTTCTACTAAATAGGTTACCAATGAAGGCTTTAAAAAAGAAAACTCCTTTTGACGCTTAGTATAATTTCAAACCCATTATTAGTAACTTGAAAATTTTTAGTTGCCTATGTTTTACTTAGGTTTCAAATGTGAAGGGAGATCAAAAGGTAGAATATAGAGTCTTTGTTGATTACAACAATGGCATTAAAAGCTACAGAATCTTTCAATCATTACTAGCAAAGAATATAGTAAGTAAAGATGTCAAATTTGATGAAGTTGTAACATGAAATTAGGACAAGGTAGAATAGGAACAAGTTTCAAAAAAGTAAGAAAATGGTATAATTGATAATGTGCCTATGAGAAGTACTAGGTCACTTATAGATATTTATCAAAGATGTAATGTGGTCATATTTGAACTTGCAAACTATGTTGAGGTAGCTAAAGATTTAAAATAGATTATAACAATGGAAGAGAAAATCAAAATGATTCAAAAGAATGAAACTTGAAAGCTAGTAGATAGGCCATAACAAAAGAAGATTATTGGTGTAAAGTAGGTTTATAAGACCAAACTCAATGTAAATGATTTTATAAATAAGTAAAAAGCAAGGTTAGTTATAAAAGGCTATGCTTAATTATTTGGACTAGATCTTTTAGAGACATTCTCCCCTGGGCAAGGTTGGATACATTTAGATTACTTCTAGCACTTGTAGCATAAAAAAAAGTGAAGAATTTATTAGCTTGATATAAAGTCAACATTTCTCAATGGCTACTTAGAGGAAAAAAATTTTGTTAAGTAGCTCGAGGGTTTTTTTGCATATACAAGCAAAGTTTATTTTGCTAAAAAAGGCATTACATGGCTTAAAATAAATTCCAAGAGTTTGGCACAATGGAATTGATGAGAATTTGTAGAATATTAACTTTAATAAAAGCCTAAGTGAATCAACTTTGTATATCGAAGTTATTCATGCTGATTTGATTATTATTTCACTATATGTTGATGACTTCTTGTAATAGGAAGCAATGTCGGTTTAATAAAGAATTTCAAGGCTCAAATAATGAAAGCCTTTGAAATGATTGATTTAAAAGAAATGGTTTTTTACTCTTAGGAATGGAGATTTAACAAGTGTAACAATGAATCTTCCTTGAGCAATAAAAATATGCTAAGGAGATTCTAAAGAAGTTGAATAAAGAGGATTGCAAGTTAATAAGCACTCCTCTAACTCAAAATTACATATTCAACAAAGAAGATGAAGCTGGGAAAGTAAATGAAGGATTATATAGGAATATCATAGGTTGTTTAATGTATTTGATAGCAATAAGGCCTAATATAATGTACTTTGTTAGTTTATTGTTTAGGTATATGTATTGTGCAAGTGAATTGCACTATAAAATTACAAAAAGTGTGCTTAAATACATAAAAGGTACTTTAGAGTTTGGAATGAAATTTGCAAAGAAAAATAAGTTGTTTTTGCATGGCTACGCAAATAGTGATTGGGTAGGATCATATGAAGAAGAAGCATAATCAGTTATTTATTTAGCCGTGGATTAGGTTATTTTAGTTGGAGTTCAAAGAAATAGGAAGTTGTAGTTTAATCTACCATTGAAGTTGAGTATGTTGCAGTTGTTGCTACAATCAATCAAACTTCATGGTTGAGAAAGGTAAATGATAGATTTAAAGATGGATCAAAATGAGGTAACTAAAATATTTGTTGATAACCAAGCTACCATAGCAATTTCTAATAATCTAGTGTTTTATAGTAGGATAAAGCATTTTAAAGTAAAGTATTACTTTGTTAGACGGGTCCAAAGAAATGATGAAGTTAGGTTGGTGCACTATAAGATAGATATTTAATTAGTAGATATTCTGATAAAGGAGCTATCCAAATCAATGTTTGAGTTCTTAAGTGAAGAAATTAGAGTTTATAGCAAAATTAACTAGGAGGAGTGATGATAAGAGTTGAATTTGTTACAAGAATTTTAGGAGAAATTAATTGCTAGAGTTGTTATGAAGATCTTACAAGATCAAGGAATAAAATTTAAGTTTGAGTTTATTTTTTGAAGTCAAAATCTTGACAGAGGTTTTCTACAAATTTGTTGTAGATTTTTTTTACTATTTTGCTATTTTTTGCTATATAATTATCCATTAGTTTTAATGAAAATCTAACAATTCGGCCTAGCTTTTATGCCTTTCATTTTCTCTATCTTTCTTCTACCTAGATCATCTTTTTTCATTTTACTTGATTATACTTATTGAATCCCTTATTTTATCCCTTAAATTTTAAAATTATTTTAAAAATATGTATATGCAATTTTTTTTTGAAAAAACTTATTAGCTTGGCCACTCTAAAAGCTAAAATAAATGTAAAGGATAGTATAATGAATAAGAATGTATTGAAAACTTCATTTTAGTACTTAATTCAATAGATTCAAATTTAAAATTAGTTTCTATTTGTTTGATTTGTTAATACTAAATATTAAATTAAATGAAAATTCATTGTATTCATTTGGTGGCTAAATACATTTAGGAGTTGTTTGTATTTTGATGGGATTTTGTTGAACGTATATTCATAATATTATCTCTATTTGTAGAAAAATAACTAAATATATAATATATATTATATCATTTTAAAATCTGACTTATGAAATTTTTAAAATTATAGTCAAGAATAATTTTGAAATTTTAACAGATCTTAATATTTTGTAATAAAAATTTTAAACCATTAGCTAAACTTGATACTTAAAATAAGAATGTATTCAAGCAATATACCTTAATTTAGTATTTATTATATTTTACATATAGAATTCAATATTAAATACTTTAATATTATCAAACACATTTTAAGTACCATTATATTTTCCTTTTTTCTGAAGAAAATTATCTAAAAATAAATAAGAGAGGGAACTATGAAAATAAATTTACTATCATGTTTATTTGATGAAAATAATCATTAAATATATTAGAGTTTGTTGAAGCCCAATTAGATTTGTGTAATAGTTAAGTTTGAACTTGAAGCTCAAACTCATTTATTTTTATTTATTTATCTATTTTTTTGAGCTTGAGCTCAAGCAAGATGTTTAATTTGACTTATCACATTTATAGTCCTAATTTTTCATATTATCAAAAAAAGTTTTAAACAAATTTTCAACTGGTGCCTTATGAATGGTCCCACCCTTGCCCCTACATAAGGAAGTTATTTTGAATGACTATTTTGCAACTAATTATATAAATATTGCCATGGAGTGATATTTTAATTTAAGTGATGTTTTTTTTTATAATAGTAGTGGTGATAATTTATTTAATACATATAAATTTTTGAATTCAAACCTAAAATATGATAAGATAAAACTTCTAAAATAATTTTAGATATTATCACGCCTTTAAAAGTATGACTTGACTTAAATAATATTTAATAATTTTTGAATTTTTTTAAATTTTTAAATAATTTAGATCTAATTCCTATTTTTTATGTGTGTAATTGAAGTGACTTGTGATTCCAACCTTAAAAAAAATGAGCATTGCCATATAAATCCCTCAAATTTAGATATACGCACTATAATATTCAGAATACATACCCATAACTAATGAACCCAAATATTATAATTATAAACTTATTACATAAAACATGTATTTAGGCCCATAAAATTTTCAAAATTATTTATTTTCAAACTTGTTTGTATCGAACCATTTAAAGGAAAAACTACTTAATCCATTGGAATTTCGTCAATTAATATAATTGGTATATTTATTTTAACAGGCTACATACTAACTAAGTCGCTGTAAATTTTTCTCAAAAATATGAAAATGATGGTTTTAGTACTAGGGTTATGCTTTGATACTTACTAAAAAAATTTGTATCGATACATGCCTTTGTAAATTTTTGAAAACATTTCATCCCTTCTGCAATTTTTTTAATTAGAGTATCAAAATAAAAAAAATATTTCAAATTTTTTATACAATTTTATATGATAGAATTAAAATTGTTTTATATAATAATTATTCATACCATCCATATACACTTGCAATTTTTGAGAAAAAATTATGAAATTTTATATAAAATATTGAAATTTTTATAATTTTTATGTTATTCTCTTGAAATTTTTTCTTACCCTAGGTGTCATGCTTGTACGATGCATGAATTATAAATTTACTTTCACCTAAATTAAATATTTATTTATATAAATATATTTTATATATTTTTATATTATAAAAGAAAATTACCATAAAAATGTTAGAATTTAATTTGTTAGGATTGGACTCATTTAAAATACAAAATGTATTTTAAACAATAAAGTATAATATCACAATCTTTGATAAAAAAAAAATCAATGAAGTGGATTATTACAAATTTAAAATTATTTTTAATTTTCAATTATTTATTAAATTATTAATTTCTAAATCTTTAATTTTTTAACAAGGATTGTGACATTGTACTTTATCCTCTAGAGTGTATTTTATACATTAGAGAAACTCAATTTTAATTTGTCATATTTATTATGCAATTATACATTTAGTTTTCTAAATAACAATTTTTGAATATATACATTACTTTGTACTAAATAAAAATATGCAAAATTAACTTCGTTTTGTCACCAAGTATAACATTCTTCATAAGTCCTTTACAATCTACATCCCTTGTTAAATGAAAAATTTTCAATGCAGAGGTATGATAAAGAGAAAATGGAAACAATATTTAGAGATTCTCACAATTTGTCTTATTCCTTCTCTATTATTTATTACTATAGAATAATTGATTAATATTAGTGAATAGACATTAGTTACCATTATAACTGATATCTATCTTGAAATGATGATTTTTTTTTAAAATTATATGAAAACTTAAGATAATGGACATTAATTATGAATGATGTTTATATTAACATGTTTGTATTTTTTGAAAATAGTGAAAAATTACTACATTAATTTTAAAAAAAATCAACATCTAAAGTTTCTAGTGGGACAAAGCAAAAACCTAAGAAATCAATTTTCTTTTATAACTACCATTCAGAAAGACACTTGAAGCACCTAAATGAGAAATGTAAAAAGTTCATATGTTGTTTTGGATTTAAGTGTTATCTAAAAGGTATTTTAAGAGTCTTAGGTATGGCAATTTCCAGTTTTATTGGAAATTGCTTATGCATAGGATGTTGATTTTGATTAATAACAAACATATATTTTTCTACTTTCTACTTATAAATTTTTGTGCAAACTCTCACTTTCTATATGAAATATTTCTAACGTCTTACTCACCAACATTTTGATGAGATCTTCTAACTCTCACTTTTTATATGAGATAGTCTTGATGTGTCACTTTCTAATATTTCAATGATATCTTTCTAACGATCCTCCACACTCATCGTTAAAGTATGTAATGGAAGAACCTGAAAAATAACTACTAGTTCTTCTATTGTACACTCTCATGATTTAAATGAAAAAAATTAAGCAACAAAGTAGAATTTGCATCAATGATGATATTTTTTCTATGTAATGACTTTCTTGTAGTTTTTATGTGTCAATGTAAACAAATTTATTTTTAGCATGTTAATGATTTAGTATACTTTTTGTATAGGTTATTATAGAATATATGATTTACCAATTTTGAGAAAAATGATTTTTGGATAATGGCAAGGGGAGCCTTGATAGTTAGGTAGGCAACAAATAATAGCTCAGAGCCTCCTTTCTTTTTTATTTATGTAATATTAATGCAAAATTGTATTTATTGATGAAATGATAAATTAAAATGAATAAAATTACACAATAAAATGGTAACTAAAATTTTCCTTTCTCATATTTTTATGAATTCATGTTTAATGTGCTAATATTTGTATTGGCACAAGAAAAATGTGCAAAAAAATGAAGTTAAGGTTATTATCTAATATCTAACATCATATTTATCTTTAAATTGAGTTATACTTGTATAAAAAAATAATTTATGGAATTTGTATCAAATTTTATAAGTTAGAAAGATGGTATTTGTAATTACTAGATTTGATAGAGTTTTAAAAAATGGTTTGTGTTTTTCTAATAATGTAATCTTCTAAAATTTAATATAGTCTTTAAGTTACAATAAAATAATTTGCAAAGAAATATTCACCAACTAAAGCATATCAGTTGTAAATGCTTATAGCATTAGTTGTTTATAGAACTGACGTCTAAATATATTTCAAAAGTCTCTTGTTTAGGAAATAACAAACTTAAAAAATGTTAATTTTTCACTTAATGGACATTTAAAATAATGAAAATCATGAATTTATGAGGAAAGTTTGAAAAACCTAAAGATGTATATTAAGGTTATAGGAAATCGGGAAAACTTAACATGTCATTTTTTTAATAAGCATCATCCAAAGCCATTTTAATCTTTATGATAGTTCATGTTAAAAGTTTACACATTGATGAAGTACCCAACTAGCGTCTTAAGGTGTGGTAATTGCCATTTTGTTGAGTAATGATCAAACTTAAGACATTAATTTTATATTAATAATCGATGTCTAAGGTTTGGCTCTTACTTATTAATATCACTCTTCTTGCTATTTTGAAACAAATTGGTAATAAATTAGTTTGTAACCTATCTCCACCTTTTAATGATATTAAGGAAAAAAATAAAGATAGGTTATAAATTGATGATAAATTATAATGAGAAAAAATAGTATGTCCATTTATACATTAATAGGATTGTAGATGTATGAATTATGATATTGTTTCTTCTCACTATAATTAATCATCAGTTTGCAACTCATTTACATCCTTTAACTTAGAATCCCTCATGTAATATGAAGGAATTATAAGTAGAGGATATCCACTTTTCCTTTTCATTTGCATTAGGATGCCGTATAAAGGAATTTTGAGTAAAGGATAATGTATAATGTCTTTTTTAAATATATGTTTATTATAAATGAAAAGTTTATTGTTCATCATAAATAATAATTTTTTACATTGGAAGGACTTATATCTATACTTCAGTTATGAACACAAGTATTCTATAAGGCATTTGGAAATACTTTGGACAAGAATCCTTTTAAATGCTTTGTAAAATTCTTATGCTTATTATTGAATTATGGGGACAAGTCCTTGAAAGGGACTTTAAAAGATTCTAGAACTTTCTTAATTACCTTAGTAATGTTGATTATGATGATCTACACATTTTCATTATAGTAATTGGACTCTATTATGATGACACCTATAATGAAGACAAATATTTAGTCATTTATATAGGATTTTTAAATATTTTTTTAAAAAAAATTACAAAAACTAGCTATATTGATGGCATGTCATTTGGATAGCTTACATGGGAAATTGACAACCAAGCATTGGTAGGAATTTTTGAAGGTATGCTATATAGGAGAAAATTTCATTAGTATAAATTTTTTTAAAAAAAATTACAAAAAGCTATATAGATGACTTGTCATATAGATAGTTTACCTGAAGAATACTTGTGCATTGCTAGTAGGAAATAGGCTATACAGATGACATGTTATCTATTTAGAATTTTTATTTTAAAAATTAAATAGCTACACTAACAATAATGTTATCCTGATAGCTTTGCAGCTCGAGTTCAAAGATGCATGTGCTTTCATTTAATCTGTACTGGCGACTGAATTAGCTATACCAATGACCAAGTTTTGTATCATCTAAATAGCTTTCTACCTTTAAGTTAGTGCTTAGCACCATTTTTTGCCATTGTTACATGCTTACCTTTTGCAATTGGAGTTTCTTTAGCTCATCGAGGTTAGTTTCTTGCCTTTTTCTTTATTTCTTTTACTATATTTTCTTTCTCTTTCTTATTTTCTTACTTTTATTTTGTAAAATGTTTAGATTGTGTTGCTATTACTTGATTCATCTTTTTTTGCCTTATTTCATTGAGGTAGGGTTAAAAAATTTATTGAATTTTTTTAAAAAAAAACTTAATAAATTGGTTAATAAAGGTACATTTGTTCAATTTAATAAAATTGTTATTTTGTATAGTTTAATATGTTTATTACTTTTAACATATGATGGTATTGATATAGTAAATGAATATGAATTTCTTCTAGTGTCTTGTTATATTGGTTGGTAAAATTATTGCTTTTTAGAATTTATTATGTTTATTATTTTAAACATTAGGCGAGTTTAATATAAGATACAAGGATGAATAAAATTCATAATGATTTCATGTTAGGAGTAATATAAATATTTTTTCAAAATTTAAATTATATAAAAAAAGAAAGTCATAAATAATATGATGCATCATGATATATGAGATCTTCCTAATGATGATGTTAGTGTCCATGGAATCTCTTATTTACATGATAATAACTTTACAAATTTCACACTTATACTTGACTTTGGAGATTTAAACTTGGTTACCTTATAGGATCAGAACAATGATCCTTAATATATTTCATCTTCTAGAAATGTTTGTCCAGTCATACAAATAATTGACAACTTCATAAATGACAATGCCAATTCAGAAGTTGAAATGATTGATAATTACATAGTGGAAGAGCTTTTAGAGTCCAATGATGATAATTAAATTGATAATGAAAAAGATGACCTTGCTACTCTCACTTATCGTGACTCATATTAGTGTTTACACTTTTTTGTTTTTCAAATTATAATTGAGATTTTAGGGTACAAATGTGATATTTTGTAGTAAGTATTATTTATATTACGTTATTGTAACAATTTCAAATAATTCACTTTATAGGTACAAATGTAATTGACCTTTTAGGGTAAAAATGTTTTTATAACAAGTATTATTTATGTCTTATTGTGATAACTATTATTTATATGATATTTTATAATAATGTTTGATAAGCATGGTTGAAATTATGTCATGCTATCATGGAGGAAACAGTAGATGTGACTTACAACGTGATCTTACTTGCATTCCTTTGTAGTGTAAGACTTATAAAATTGCTTATACTCAAATAAGTCATTTTTTATTTTTTTAATAAATATTATTATTAATAGTGTGTTATATTTAAAAGTTGCATTAACTTGATGGTATCATATCAAGTCAAGGTCTTTAAGCCTCTACCAAAAAAATCCAGAAGAGTAATGATAAATCACTATTGATCCATTTTGATAAGATAGATACATAGCTATTGGTGGATCCAAACTTGAACCATTTTGCACATGACATAAGAGTGCTAGTCAAGTAATATTATGAGCCCTTTTATAGGAATTAGAATAAATTACCTAAATAGTAAAAGGAACATGTTGTGTAATAAGTCTATGTAAGTATTGTTGAATGTATTTTTTATTATTTTATGTTTGATATTAATATTATTTGACACAATAATCATAATATTGTTACATGTCTTTTAATGTTGTTCTATTTCAAGTTTGTTCATATTTCACCTTACGAGTAGGGCTTTGTGATTTCTAGTATTTGGTGGATAATAACTGATTAATTCCAAGATTGGAAAATGATGTTCCATTAGCATTTCCTAAAGCATAGGGTTATGATGACATTCGCAATCTACATAACATAAGGTGGGCTTGTCCATCATATGTCCCATCAGATTATTAGGATAAGTTATGCATGCACTTTGATATTGAGGAGCATAAGGTAAAGCTGTAGTAAAAAAAATATAGGTTATTAATTTTGATTTGTAAATATTCATTCATGTAATTGTACATATTTTAATTTTAATTTGCAAGAGCTATCTAGAAGAAATATGAATAGTAGGTTAATAAAGGTGTATAATGATTGTCATCGATTAAAGTCCATTACGACACAATGAAACAAGAAGGTATTTTAAGTTAACATTCCTACATGGTGTTACTATTGGAGTTATTACTAATATTGTATACTTTATTTTAAAACTATCATAAAGAAAAAGGAAATAGGTGAGTTGTAATCAGTAAGAGAGAATTTTAATGAGCATTATACATTTTAGATAGAGGTATTGATGCACCTAAATGCCTACATTACTTATGTAAGTAATTAAATTTTTATTAAATAATTTTAATTATTATAAGGAAATCTTTTACTTAAACTATCTAATTTTTGTTGAAAAATCAAGGTTAAGATGCTGGAACTACTCACCTAACAATCTTTGTAGTTTAATGCTTCCTTCAGCATCTCCTTAGCAAGTTTGACATAGATTGATGAGCTTGATATTACTAATGAAGTGCTAAGCATTCATCAAAGGCATAGGAATGTAATGGCTTATGTGATTGCCAGGATGTCATATGGCACCTTAGACAGTAACTCATCCATCAGTTAGTAGGCCTTTCATACGTAGTAATAACATATTCTCTATTAAAACCACACCAACGGACTTGGATGGATCTTGCGAGGCTATATAAGGCTCTGGAGACTATAGGACTCAATTTGCTTTGCCTTACCTTACATTACCTCCTCCTTTTTAGATGATGGATGCCTTTACCTTGAGATTTTTGACTAGCTTCGCTTGATAATCACCATTGACTCTATAATTACAACAACCCTTTGCTTTGTAACTGTAATTGCAACTGCCTTTACATCTACTCCACCTTTCCATTCACCTTTTGATGATGATAAGAATGATATCAATGATTATTTGATTTAACTATTTTTAATATTGTGCATTCACTTTTTGTTAGTTATTTTATATTATTATGTATAGATGTTATGATTTTTTTATTACATATTATTTATGATTTTACTTTATATAATTCTTTTTATCTTATTTAGTCTTATAATTGATATAATAATATTTTCAAATTAATAATAATAATAATAATAAAATATCTAGGTGTTGTGTTTAAAAATAAATTCTAAAAATTATATATAAATTTTTTAAAAAAAATTAGAAAAATTCTATATAAATAATTTTTATCATGTCAATAGGTAGGTTTTTTTTTTTAAAAAAATCTATATGAATGACAATGTTGTTTTGATAGGTGTAGATTTTTTAATTTTATTTTTTTAAAATAGAAAGTGATTCTATATAGATAACACATGTCATCTTAATAAGGTGGCACTTATATGGATGACATATTGTTTGGATAGAGCTATTGACATTGACCAATCTAGCATAATACAATGACAACATTGTCATTTGTATAAGTATAACTTATAGCGATGACATTAAAATTCATCTTTATAGGTGGCAACAACCATGAGTTTATACCAATGAGTCAATATAGATAACCATGTTGTCTAGACTAGTTTTTATCAATGACAAACCACCTTGTATTAATGACTTTAGTTATTTATATAGGCCATTTCCCTTATAGTGTTCATCTCAAAAGCTATCTCTATTAAATATAACAATATATAAATCCCATAAAAGAAGGGTTTCTAATTTGGAAGATGTGGATCATCATATTCAACACCAAATTATTTATTGTGAAGGTTTTGGAATTAATCGGAATTCCTTCAAGGACATTTTGATGGATTCTAGAATCTTCTTAATAGCTCTTAATGTTTCGATTGTTCATTGTAAATCATAGCATTTTTTATGTATATACTAATGTACTGATATGAAAATAAATGAAATTGCATAATATATTTTTGTAATTGTCTTTCTTTTTTCTTATTTATTTATATATTTACATTTAATCCTTTACTATTTGTGTCAGTTTAATCATATGAGAAAAATGTGAAACTGCAATAAAAATTTTTAATGTTAATGATTTCATTTAGAGAAAAATAAAAAAGACTAATTTATAAAATGATGTCAATGTTATTATAAAATTTATTCTTAAAGTTTAAAATTATTGCTTGATGTCACTTGTAAAACCATCAATTGGATCATATGTGATAATTAAAATATTTACATATTTATTTTCCCTCATATAATGGATTTTAGGATGTTATTTTAGCTTGATTTAATAAATTTGGTTGTATTTTGTGAATGGGTTATTATTTTGAGATGAAATTAGATTTTTTTAAATAATACTAAATTTCAATGCTATTTTAGGTTTTAGGTCGTATTTGGAGGTCTGGATATCAAATTAAGTGATTCTTTATATGGATCAAAAGTTAAGAGAAAGCCTTTCAACTTTCATGTTGTAGCTAAAGCCCAATTCTATCTTTATGGTTTTCAAAATCTACTTAAAAGACGAAACAATAGTTCTATCTAAATATGACCTTTGCCCACTGATTTAGCCATAACTTGAGCTAAAAATGTCAAAATTGGTGTTTCTTGAGCGTATTTTGAAGCTAATATCTGGCTTTACAACTTTCATGTTGACTAAAAAATGTGAATCTATCATTTTAGTTAACAAAAGATAGCAATAATCCAAAAGTGTGGCTGTTATGAGGTCAAGATTGATGATTTGACAAGTTGAAATATTTGCACCTATTCATCTATAAACATAAAGGAGTCAAAGGCACAAGGGAGGGAAAATTTTAAAAAGGAAGTAGAAATTATTTAGAGTTTAGTTTTATGCATTTTCAGTTCTTCTTGCATAACTCTTCAAAGGAAGACTAGGTAGTCCTCCCATATTGATGGTTTAGGTTGCCACCTATATAGATGGTTTTACCTCCTATATGGATGACTATAATTTCAATTTTCATACATTTGTAATTGTATCTTTATGTTTTGATCATGAATATTATGAGGTTTTCATTTTATTTTGAGTTTGTTTTTAATTTTATTACGAACTAAATCTTCATTTTCCTAAGGTGATGATGTAACTTAATAATGATGGATTAAATTCTAATTTATTGAATCTAGTTTTAGTTTTCTTCTCTATGATTGAGTTTTAATTATTGTTTTTAATGCTTTCAATTAATTGACCACCTTTTGAATGATTTCAATATACATGTTGAGACTAAAAGGAGATGCATATGTGTGGATCCTATAATTAAAATCATAAATTGCATATGAAATAGAACTATATTCATATGATTTGTGTAGTCTTAAAGAGCTCCATAAATCATAATGTGTGATTAGTTGTTTTAATTCACATAAGAATATAGTCCATTAGCAATTGATGATAGAATTACTTGACCCTGGAAAAGGTTAGTAACTAATTTAGGAAAATTTGATTATTAATTAGGGGGATTAAAATTAGATTAGAGTAGATAAATGATTCAATTAAATTTATTAAGTAAAGTTTGATCCCTAGGGTTTTATTCATATTTTCTCCATAATCATTTTAATTACTATGCATTAATTTTTATTTAGTTCCTTCAATTCTCAACTAATTGATTTGCTAAATAGTATTGAGATTATTAATTTTGGGACTTAGTGAAATAATCCTTGTGGGAACAATACTTATCACTTTATTACCTATTTACAATAATGTGCATTTGCACTAATTGATAAATCATTTCACTCATAACAATATGTATTATCTATTTTGATATATACTTATCCAATAAATTAAATATAAATGAATTATGCTTTTGAATAAATTTAAATGTTGTATAAATATGTGATATATATAAATTGTGTTTTGGATTCTAGTTTGATGTGCATAATTGAATCAATTTTAATGTGAAAGTTATCAAAACAAAAGAAATTGATTTTTTAATAATCAATAATTAATTATTATGGTGTTGGATCTTGTTTAGTAATTAATATTAAACATTAGTTGATAGGACAACATCATTTTGTTAAAGATGATGATTTTTTTTCATACTTAACCGACATTTAATATTCGAAGCTTTATAAATGAGCTAATTTTAGACATTGATATTTTATAGTAGTTGACACGAAAACTTCTACCCTGGGTGTGTTTTTGAAAATAAAAAAGTCAATATATAGTGCAAAATGAAAAATGAAAAAAGTAAAGCATAATGCCATTTGTAATTTTTTTTCAAAACTCTTCTAATTTTAAAATGATTCTCTATTTAATAAGATATATTTTCTTTCTAACTTTAAGATGATTCTCTTTAGTTTTCTATTTTTCTCAATAATTATTTTGTAGGACTAAAGTTTTATTAGCTTGTGACTAAATATATAAGATTTGACACTCACTAAAAAACATAGAATATGAATGTAAGGTTTTATTTTACTTTTTATTTCTTCCAATTTAGTTTTTAGTTTCGTAATTGATCATATTTTGTAGCTTATAATTTTGATATAACTTTTTTGGGTTTGTATAGGCAAGAAATTTGATTTTATTTATCTTCTTTCGTATGTAATGGTATTATATACTATTTATTTATATGAAATATGTAATATCATACATCAAATTTTCATGAATACTTATTGCATTTACAAGTATTGAATTCACGAGTGCTTTTCTAAAAATGCAAACTTTATAACAAGATGAATTTAGTGAAGAACTTAAGTTTGATTAGGGTATTGTATATAATTTTCCATCGTTCTCAATATTTAAAATTATTGAAATTGGAATTTTGTAAAAACATATGAGATGTTGTTTTATACTTCTAGTTTGGATGTTTTGTATGAATAAATATAGGGAAAATAAGAAAGATGAGGGAGTGAAGAAAAAGAGGATAAGGTTAAAGTTTGGGATAGATGAATGAGTGAACAATACATGGACGGTGTTTGGATGAGATAGTGAGAAATAGGGGGATAGGGTTTAGGAGTGAGGGTTGGGACATATGATGTTGGTTATTAAATTAAAATGACATAGTATTTTAGAAATTACATGTCAATTTTTTTGAAAGAAAATAATGTTTAATATTATTTTTCATGACATTAGCAAAATAACTAATGTTAATTCTTATAAAAAAAAAATCGATGTCATTATTATCATTTACAATAGTTATATAATCGACATTAAAAATATATATATAATGATGCTTGAATAGATGCAAATTGAATATCAACATATAATTTTTAAAATACTCAACATCAATTATTTATTCTTTAATAATGATTTATAAATCATACTTCAAAAATAAATTAATTTAAAAAAGATCTTTCTAATATATGTAGAAAGACAATATATAATATTGATTTATATCACTACAAAAAAATTAATGATAGAAAAACCTGTCATTAATTTGGAAAATTTTATTGCTAAAAAATTAGTGATAAAACTAGTGATAGAAAAGAAGGTGTTGGTAAACAATGTGTCAATAATTGAATTAGTAATGGAAAAATTGTATCCATCACTTCCTTGCCAATTGGTGAGATAACAATGAAAGAAATGCACGACAGGCTAGAAATTGACAACGTATTTGTTTTTCGCTAAGTTTATGGACATTGACAAAATCTTCATCAATGAAACAAAATTAGTGATGAAAAATTGAGTTTGTTGCTAAATTTGTTGCTAAATATTAATTTAGCAACAAAATTATTTTAAATTATCGATATATCTGTCACTAAATTAGAAAATTCTAAGAAAATTAGTAGCGTTGTTTTCAAAATATTATTGCTAATTATGTTAGTAAATTATGCATTTTGTCAATATACTATTCATTTTTTAGCAATCCAAATAGTGAACACTCAGTCTAATTAGATTTCTTAAAGTCTAAACTATATCAACAATATAAAACTTGAATTATTTTTTATGAAATAAAATTGATTTATAAAATAAAATTAAATGTGGATATTTTATTTATATTAAGTAAAAAAATAATAAATTCTAATATATATTCTAAAAAATTTGAGGTTCAAGATCAATACTTATGAAAATAATATTAAAACCTATAATTGTAAGCTTTGGAACAATACATTAATATTGTGTTTATGCTACTCGATCATTAACTGCTAAGATGCAAGTTGCTATTTTTGAGCTATCATCCTTTCTCAACCATTTGTATGTCAAATTACCATTTCAAAATAAATAAAGATAACCATATTTCCTTTTTATATTGCTAACTTAATAGAGCAAATTTAAGAGTACTAGTAGTAGGACTTGCTTTAAGAATGCTATGAAAACAATCATTATCACTTTTCATTTCCTCTATTGTATAGCCATCTCTAAATGCCCAATTGTCTTCAACTTTTATTCAAAGTTATGAGACTCATATGAAGCTTCTTAGCTACTTATGTTATGAGTATGTAGAAATGCACATTCTTTCTACAATTAAGAAAGTATCAAATAATCATAATAAAGTAATTGACAATATTGTTAAGCTAATAAAAAAATATGTCATCCATAACTTACATATAATGTTGAAGATTTCTAATCTATAAAAATAACATTTCCTTTTTTAGCTTAAATATGTTATTCCATATCAAATAATGACTCATCTACTTCTTTTTGTTTTTTTATCTTGAACATGTTGTTTCACATAAATATTTATGACTCGACCTCTAGATATAACCTAAATCCTCCTATAAACTAGGTTTGAACCCTAAGGACGTACTAGTGGGTGTCCCTAACATATATCCGAATGCTTTATAAATATTAACAAATCATATAAATTAAACTAGAATCCAACAATATAAGTGCATTTGGTTTCCACATTTGGCAATATGTATTCTTTCCCATTTAGTTCTTTTAAAAAATAGATTACATCTTTACCGATTTTAGTGGTGGTAGGAAGAAGGGCTAATCCACAATCCTTTTTAACTTACTTATAGGTTGCACTTAGCAACAAATAACATAAGCTATACATTGTTGAAAACTACAATCCATATATGGGTGAAAAAGAATCTTGGATTAACTTTTACCCTTATCACTACCAAAATTGGTGAAGGTGCAACCTTCTTTTCAAAAGTACCAAATAAAAAAGAACCTATATTGCTAAATGTGAAAATACTAGATTTAATTGAGATGATTTCTACTAGTGATAAGTAAGAGTGAGGGAAGAAATAATGAATGAGTTGAAAAGAAAACTAAATGCATATAAGAATAATGAATTAGTGCTAATGCTAGAATTTTTCGTATATCGTATCTCAGGGAACTAAACTTGGTAAATTATAATAAATCAAAATAATGTGAATCTTTCACATTTACTTGAACAAAGCATATCTAATTAAGTAAGATAATGTTTCATTAATAGAAACTAAATAGAAGATAGAGTTTGAAATCCACAGTGGCAGGTAGTTTAAAAACAACCATAACACAACGAAACTTCAATGATAATTTTGTTATTGTAATTACAGATATGGAAATTGAGATAAGAAAAGGAATATAATTAAATAGTAAGATGCTTAAGCAACCATGTGTAATATAATCAAATAGTAAGATGCTTAAGCAACCATATGTAATATAATCAAATAGTAAGATGCTTAAGCAACATGTTTATGAAAACACATGGCAATATTCATAAGTTACATATAGCCTCGTTCACTAAAGCAAACAATTTAAATGATGATATTTGATGGACATCATTAGATAGTATAAATTCTTTGTTTTTTTTTATTCTTTCTTGCATCCAATTCATATTTTTAGAGTAAACTTAATTATCTATTAGATTTTTTTTTAGAATGAACTAGGAAGGATTATATTTCTTTTTTCAATAAGAAAGTTATAAAGGTAAAAGTTCACCTTCTAATATTATAATATTTTTCCTTCAAAGCTTAATTTATGAGTAAATCAAGTTCACAAAAATTTAAGTTATTTTTAAAATTTTGGGCTAAATGTTTTATCTATATACCGATCTTGATTGATAGTACAATAATTTGATTATGTGGTTTTACTTATTATAGGAAATGGAGACTTATTTTAGGTAGGATTAGATTGTAAGAATTTCTCTCGTGAAGTTGTTAACTTAAATAGCTAATTTATTATATCATGCTAAATTAGAGGCTAATTTGAGCAAATTTTGCTTTAAAAATTGGTACTTGTAGATTGTAGATTGAATTTTTTATTTTGTAGAATTAGCCACCTTGGATAATTTGGATTTAAGGGAAAATTGTTAAGTTTGTTATAAGTTGAGCGCATAATTATACTTTACCTTGCAATGACTAAATATAAATTTTACATTTTGAACAATATGCTTGTTTTATAAAATGTTTCAAAGTAAATTTATCTAAACTACACTTTGATATGATTATATAATTGTTTCATAATATACTTGAAAACTGATTTTTTGGTTGAATTTTTTTCCTATATATAGAATTTTTTTTAATTTTTAAAATATTAACTTTACCAAAGGGGAAATTTTGCAACTTTTTCTCCAACTACTCTTACAAAGAAAAAAAATGCAACTTTGTATTAATAAAATTTCTAAAGGAGATATTTTTTAACAAAATAATCAAAATACAACAATCAAACAGAAAAAATTCACCAAAACAACAATGAACAATATGACATATAAAATAATTACAAATCACAAAATAAAATTTAGAAAAATGCATCATTTTTCTGTATTATCCTAAAAAAAAATAGCAACTTTTTAGTGAAGAAATTCATAACTTTTTACAAAATAATTAACAATACAACAATCTAATAAAAAACTTCAACAATACAACACATAAAATAATTACAAATGACAAAATTAAATTCTAAAAAATAAAAATTTTGAACTTTTTTTGGACTAACCCTTAAGGAAAAAATTATGACTTTTTAGTAAAAAATTGCTAAAAGTGTTTTTTTTAACAAAATAATCAACATTATGAGAATTAAACACAAAAATATTTAACAATACAATTAATAATACAAGATATAATATGACCATAAATCACAAAACTAAACTTAACAATACTAAAAAAAGAAATTAAAAAACTACCTAAATAGCATAAAATGTAAAAAAAAATCATTAATTAAAAAGTACAGTAGTGCTAGGAGAATGCAACAACACTAGCAGATAACAACAATGAACATAAAAGGTGGCTAGAGCTTACAATCCATAATGGTGGCACTAGAGAGGAAGGAAGGAAAAGAGAAAGGGAAAGAAGAAAATAGGATTTTTGGTGCCAAGCTTTGATATATAATCTAGTTTGGTGATAAATTAATTCGTCATTAATTAATGTTTAATGAAATAGTACATCTTGATTAACAATGGAATTAGCTAGATTTGTCAAAATGGACTAATCTAATGGACAAAAACTGTATGTCAAGCTAACTTTAGGTCGGACTACTTTTTTAATAAATCAAGTTAAATTAGGTTGCTATAGTATCAATCTCAATCTCAATTTTAGTTTGACATTTACTCACTAGATTTAAGCAAGTTTTATAACTTATTACATTTTATTATTATATCAATTATTTATTATCAATTTTACATTATTAATTAATTAAAATATATTATTAAATGTAATTATATTTTGTTATTATTATGATTTAAAATTTCATTAAAAGAATCAAATTATATATTTTCTTAAATTTTAAAGAGATTATATATGAATTCTTTTAAAAAAGGAAGCAAGAAATTTTTTAAGTATCAATATAGTTTTGTTCCTAATTTCTTAAGATATACTAGTAACTTTTCAATATATTAAAATTTTAATTTGAAATCTTGTCACCTTTAATATGTGAAAAAAATATTGACTAAAAATAATTTGACCATTAGCAAAAAATTATTGATAAAAAATGTACTTAATTTAAATAAGCTAACTTTTAATTTATCATATAATATGACTTGTAGTTGTAACCAAAATCACATATTGAAATTTTTATGTGATTAATTAGTGGTAAAAAATTTTAAATTTTACATTAAAATTTCTTCCTATAATTATTATTATATATTATTGTTATTATTGTGATTAATCTTATTATTATAAAATGTAATTATATTTTATTATTATTTAAAAATTATTATTATTGTTATTATTTAATAGAACTAAAAATAACAAAGAAACAAATTAAGACATAAAAATTTCTAACGTAGAAAACTCCCATTAAGTTGAGTAAAAATCACAAGACATAATTTAAAAAAATTTTGTTATTAAATAAAATGACTATAAATATTTTGCTATCTAAATTTACAAGATATGAATATGTCACTATTTTTAGTTAATTTTTAATTATTTCCTTCACTTGTGATGATTTATATTTTTATAAATTATTTTGTTATTTATATTTTGTATCAAATTAATCCTTTAAACAAATAATTATTTTTAAGTTTTGATTATTCATAGATAAATACTTGTCATTTAAAATTTGCTCCCTAGGAAAAAATGTACTTTTTGATACTATTGAAGACATTTGAGGAGTTACTACATCATGTGCCATAAGAGAAAGTATAGAATATTATATCTTTTGTGCTTTTCCCTAATTTAAAATGACAAAAAATAAGTAAAAACTTAATTTATTATTAATTAAGGGAGTATCATCAGCTAAATTTAAGAAGTCATTATATTTTTCATAATATGAGATGCTTGTTCTTGAAGAAGATAAAAAACCTATACATAAATGCAAAGAATTAAATTTACTACTATATACTTAAAACATTTCTTATAGTAACTTATTTACATCATTTATGTAAGACTTTTAAGTCAAATTCATATTGCATATTTTCATGATACCTTTTTTACAATTTTTTCACTTTTTTTTGTTAAACTCTAAAATCCATAATTGCAATTATAACATATAAAAAAGAAATATTTTTAAAGTATTTATTCTATTTTGGTAAACATTTATTAATAATAATTTTAAACCCATTAATACTTTCAAATTTTAAAAATGTAGAATTATAATTAAGCAAAACACTAAGTATTGAGTAAGATGTCGGATAATAAGAATTAGATAAAAAAATGATTGCCCTATAAAATATTTATAAAAATTGTAAGAAAATTTGTGCTTTTTCCTATTCAATATTTTTAAGGTAATGATTAATTTAAATTTTTGTTGAATAAAAATTATTCATAACATAAAATTCTAACATTTTAAAAGTAGAATTTCATTGTGTATAAACATCTTGTGAATATGTCTTAGTTTTCTCAGGTATTTGGACACATAATTATCTCCAATCATACTTTCTAACTAGTGACGATTTGATATATAAAACTATATTTCTAATATTTTGTACATGTATGGAAATAACTTTTGATCATTTTGAATAATTAAATTTAAAATATAACATGCACATTTAAGATGAAAAATTGAGTTTCAAGAATACGATTTAAAGTTAGAATTAAAATTTTAAAAGCATTAATGTTAGTAGATGCATTGTCAAAGGTAATTGAAAATATTTTATCTAATAATGCGTATATATTACAAGTATTTATTATATAAAAAGTAATAGTAGATGCATCATATAGTGATAGAATTGGATTAAAATAAGTAATTCTTTTATATAAATAAAATTATCATTAATATAATGGGAAGTGACACAAATATAGCCTATTTGAGATGATAATGTCCAGATATTAGATGCAAATGTAATTCTACCTTTGGATTTAAAAAAAATAGCTAAAGTCATTTTCTATTCTTAAAAATTTTATTCAATTTATTTACACTAGTATTCTTACTCATACCATGCCATTAAGGATTAAAGTATTAAAGAAGGGTATTTAATTTTGGAGAACTAATTATATTAAAAGGCATTTCAATATGATAAATCTATTTATATAATTCATGCTCACAACTATCTTAATTAAATGTGTTAGAATTTTTACAATATTCACAAGTTTAGAAGAAAAATGGCATCTCATTGTACTAATACCACTATCATTATCATAATTATAAATTTTTGGATAATATTTGTAAAATATTTTAACTACATCATCCACATTGTTTTAGATTAAAATGATTCCATATTTTGGAATTCTTCAATTTTTTTGCTAAATCAGACGAAAATGTAAGAGTGTCTACATTTTTATGACTATAAGTACGTTGTTGAGAAGGAAGAGGAGATAATGTAAATTTAATTGTACTTAAAGGAGTATTTTTAAAATTATTATTTGAGAAAATAGTAGTTATATTTTCTAAAAAATTTTATTATCAAAATAATTTTATATATTATTAGGATCATTCAAATTCATAATTAAAATTCATTAACAATATGAAAATGAGATTAATAATATTAAAATTAATAAGAATAACAACATTTGAATCAACTAGAATACTATAAAAGTTAAAATATATAAAACCTAATAAAAATATAAAAATATTAGTAAAAATTAGAAAGAGTTGAAAAATATCATCAATACTTTCCTTTGAAATAAAAATTTCAATGCTTTAAAACTTCATACACCACCTCCACCTCTAATTTTTAATACTTGTAAAACAATGAAAATGTATTATAATTGAGAAAATTATGAGCATGAGGTTGAAGAAAGAAAGAAAGAATGAATATTTATTGTGTAAATTCAGTTTGATTGATATCAATATTTATAGTGATATAAAATATAAAATATATAAAATATTAATAAAAAATTTCAAATCACTTGTTGAGCAATGACTCTCTATTAGTGAGTCGTTGCTCAAAGTATCTTTTTTTGCCTGTATACACTAATATCTTTAAATGTTTATTTAATTGTTTGTTTGAATTGTTTCTTTTTATATCTAGTGTTTATTTCTCTATCAGTCTTTTGCTCTTTTTGCACGTTATATTCTCATTTCTCAATTTTCAAGCCTGATTAGCTATCTTATGTTTATAAAACATTATTTATTATTTATAGCTTTCTACTTTCAGAAAAAAGGCCACCCCTTAATGGGTTAATCGGTCAATCCTCTTAATTCGATTTAAATTTTATTTATTTTCACCTTTTTATTTATATTTCATTAATATTTTATTTATTACATTACATTTCTAATTTTATTCACTCGTATTGATTATAACTTAAAAATTAATATCATTAATATAAATATAATATAATATATTATATTTTTATTATAAATAAATTAATTAACTTAAAGAAGAAGTATAATAGAATAAATTAATTATATATTTTATTTTTAATAATAATACTTAAAAATTAAAATTACAATTATTTATTTAACTTTTTACTATTTATATATCAATTCTATAGTACTATATTTCAAATTAAATATGTCTCAATATCACTAAATACCATAGATATAGCACAATATATATTTTATTATAAATTTTTTAATTAAATTAAAATTTTAATTTGATTAAATTAATTAATTTTATATTTTATTTTTAACTCTCATTATTTTATAATTTATACATTGTTGCTCTTCTTATTTGCTCCATTATATTTTTTTTATATTTACTTTTATTATTTATGAGTGAGAGATTAACATCATTGAGTAATATAAATATAATATGATATACTTTATTTTTATTTTAAAATACTTAAATAATTTAAAATTATAATATAGAAGTACTAATTTAAATTTTAATGTAATGATTTATTTTAATAAGCTTATATAATAAATATTGATAATATTAAATATATAAATTTATTAATTTTAATATTAAAAATTGCATAATATTACTCATATATATAATTTTAATATTATATATTAAAATATAATTTTAATATACTAAAATTATTATTTATATATATAAATATATAATAAATTAATTAATTATTATTTAATACTATTATTAGGCTAACGAACTAATCTAATAACTCAATGAATTAATATTTATCGGTTCTAGTTCTTTAATCGATTGGGCTAACTAGTTCCAATTTTTTATCAAATTAGGCTATTATTATTATTTTTTATACCAACTTCAATCCAAGATCAACCTATCAAACTTAACTCATTTTAACACTTTTAGAATTAGTAATGGGTATAAAAAATTTGTTAACAATTCTATCACTAATTTTTTAAAAATAATAATTTAATTGTTAAATAAAATTTTAAATTTTTATGTAAAAATTTATTATTAAATTCATTAGTGATTTGACATCATAAATTTTTTGCTTCATTGCCAATTCCAACAATAAATTTTACTTATAGAATTGGCAATGGATATAGCCTTAAGCGGAAAAATTTTAGAAATCTAAAAAAATTAGTAATAGAATTAATGATAATTTAAAGAATCTGTCACTAAATTCATAATATAAAAATGATTCTTGAAATCTCATTTACTATTGAAAATTCCATCTTTAAATTTGTTGCTAAATGCTAATTTTTTGTTGTTGTGTATGCTTTTGATGAATTCCTGTTTCATAAAAAAATTGTGATGGAAAATAACTAAAAATTTAAATCACCCAAATCACATTTAATAAAAAATTTTGATCTTAAAAAACAATTGTTATAAAAACTTGATTGAGAATTCATATTCAAACTCATTAAAAGTTTTCAAATATCTTTTTGTGTTCATAAAATTGAGTATTTGAAAATTTTAAGTATAACATTTACTTATTGAGTTACTTTATAATATAACCAAATATAACATATATTTATATTCAAATATAAAAGTATTATAACGTATTGCATAATAAAAAACATAAAAAGGAAGTTGTAATTATGGACATTGGCATAATGATTACTTATCTTGTTTCAAAGAGCAAAAATGTTGGTGATAATAAGAAGAAAAATACTTGGTAGCTATCAAAAATAAAAAATAACGCTTATGTTAGAAGCTTTTTTTTTAAACTTCTTTTAGAAGACTACTAACACGTGAACTTTGAAAAAAAAAAAGTATTAGGCTTGAATTTTGATATCTAAGAAAATATCCACAAATTAAAGAAAATGAGACTTATTCTTAATTAATCCAAAATACTTTTGTTGAAATATTAAAACTTGATTATTTTTTAAGATATATTAATTAAAAACAAATTAATAGATTATATGTAAAACTTTGATAAATTTCAAATTGACTTAAGTGAATTTAATATGACATATAATCCTTGAAAATTGATATAAATAAAATACTACAAATTTGAAATATATAAATTTGATTTTATTTTACAAATATTTTTATTAAAAATAGAATAGAAATTAATTAATTGAATTTATACTTTGTGTATTATAGTTTTAGTTTATTTAAAATATTTTAAAATAAAAATAAAATATATTGTATTATATCTATACTATCTAGTATTATTTGCATCTAATCTATAAATAATAGGAGTAGACATGAAAAAAATAAAAACATACAATAGAATAAATAAAAGAAAGAAATAATGTATGGACTATGAAATTTTGAAAAAGTTTGAATTGATGTATGTTTAATTAAAAATTTGATATAAAAATACTGATAAATTTTTTGCTAATAAATTTGTTTTAATTTTTAAATGCTTTTCTCAAAAATAAAATATGTCATTAATACATTCAATTAATACCTTTTATATAAAAATTATAATTAATTTAAAGTATTTTTATATTCAAATTGAAACATATGGCATGTTTTATATTCATATAATCAGTAATATTAACATATAAGTTGTAAATAAAAAATGTGGACATGTAAAAATAAAAATATGCAATTAAGTAGATAAAAGGAAAAGAAATCATATTTAAACTATAAAATTTTATCAAAATCCTAGTTAATGTGTGTTTAATATGAAATATAGCACTTAAAATGCATATCATGCAAATGCTATTGAAATTTAAGTAAATAAATTTGATTTTAAATTTAAAATGTTTTTGTTAAAAATAGAATATCTAATTAATTAATTCAACTAATATTTTCTATATTGAAAATTTAACTTCATTAAAATATATTTACATTAAAATAAAATACATTGTATTATATTTATACTATTTAGCCATATAATCATTTAAACCATAAACAATATGAGTAGACATGTAAAGGAAAAATATGTAATGGAATATGAGAAAAAAATAGAAATAATGCATGCATTGTAAAGTATTGATAAAATCCTACTTAATGTATATTTATTTTGAAATATCATTTGAAAAGTGTTATCAAGAAAATATTTTTCAAATTTTAAATAAATAAATTTGAAATAAATATAAATATCTTCTAATAAAAATAAAATATGTAATTATTTCATTAAATTAATGATTTTGTATTAAAATTTTAATTTGTTTAAAATATTTTATATTTATAATAAAATATATCACATCATATTTATATTATTTAGTGACACTAGTATTTAAACTATAAATTACAAATATGGACACATAAAAGGGATAAAAAAACATGTAGCAGAGTTGATAAAAGGAAGTGAAACAATGTTTAGCCTTAAGACCTTAATAAAATCTTAATTGATGTGTATTTAATATGAAATATAACGCTTTAAAATTGAGGTCACACAATATTGAAAAATTTTAAATAAAAAGCTTGATTTTAATTTTTACATATTTTTATTAAAAACGTAATATTTAATTTAATTCTTTTAATTGGTGGTTTATATAATAAAATTTTAATGCATTTAAAATATATTTATAATAAAAATAAAACACATTGTACTAAATTTATACTATTTAGCAATAGAATCATTTGACAAATAAAATATAAGTAAAAAATAACGATAACATAAATAAATATCGGGTATTTAACAACTACACATAACCAACAAGCAACAATGCAATATAATTGTCTAACAATAGTGTAAATAGACATGGAATAAAGAATTAACTAAAGAAAGGAGGAAATTGACAAATAAAATATAAGTAGTTTTGGCAGGAAATTTTTTGTTAAGAGCTTGATATGTGTTAAAAAAATAAGGTAGTGACTACTAAGAAAACATTCTTTTAATAGTTATACTATTATAGAAATGTAAATAAACATTGGTTGTTTAATGGATTATACATTAGTTTTCAATAAATGTCCAATCAAGTGTTATTACATATCATTTTTTGACATAAGTTCTATAACAATCGTGAAAAATAATAATAATAATATTGATTATTATATCTAAAATAATTAATGTTGCTTTTTTTAAAATGTTGTGGGATATAACATTATGCATTATTTTTTTGTTAAAAAAAATAGACATGTGATGTCTTAAATACTACTTTGGTTTTATCAAATAGTCGATGTGGTATATTTTGCCCTATCTCTTCTTCCTTGTTATGCCCTTAGAGAATTTTTTTTAAGAAGATATTTGTTATATTTACTTTAGAGTTATAAAGTTTTAAGTTATGAATGAGTGATTAATTAACTAATGGACATGGTATTAAACTTTTGAAATGAAGGATTTAAATGGAATAAAAAATTTTAATAAAGGGAATGAGAATAATATATTCGAGAAAAGATCCTCAAATAAAAGAACTAAAAGTTATAAGTATTTAGAAGTAAGAATTTAAGTATAGAAGAGATCATTTGATGTCAAAGGATGAAAATGCCCCTATCCCTATTTAGCCCTAAGCTTTAATCCATTCTTATGTTAAACTTTTATGTTAAGCTTCAACCTACTCTTATATTTAACCCATATGGTATTAAACTTTTATGTTATTCCTCATTTTATCCCACTCATTAACTCTTCTTCCTCCTTCTTTTTCCCTTCAAATCTCTTTTCAATTAAGTTAGATAGGAGTTAACTTTGCAAAATCTTTCATTCAAATATGGTAAGACCTTCATGGCCACTTAAATCTCCATGATTTTCTTTGAATTTGAGGAGTTTTGAATATATTGCTTAAAAAGGGGAAGATAAACCCTAACATAGAATCTTTAGAATTTTGGTCGATTAGGGCTAACAAACAATAAATCTAGCTTTCCAAAACTTTTTTCATAATAAGTGAGAGAATATATTAATCATATTTTTGAAGATTTAGTTGAAATTATTTGGTTGAATTTATGTTTTGAGTTTTAATGAAAATATTTAAAATAAGGTTATATAAGATGCTTGCTCTAATTTAATGATGGAAATGACTTAAACGAAGTGTTGTAGTTGTGCATTAATGATCAGAACTAGGTTAATTGAGTAATAAACAAGCTTGGAGGAAATTAATAGCATTACAAATAGTGTTTATAGCATTAGGATTTTTGCAGAATCTTAACAAAATGATTGATCATTTAGCTATAATGGCTAACCATTATTTTAGAATTTTGGGTAAAGTTAACTTTAATAGAAAATAATTGATTGTTTTCCCATTGAAAGACTATTCCTCTAAAGCAGATGGCTAACTGTTAGGCTACTAATAGTCGACTGTTGGTTCCTCTGTTACACATATATATTGATATGAATAATAACACAATTTAATAGGCATAAGTTAAGATTAAAATGCAATAGATATAATCATAAAGGAATGAAATAGGATGTGTGATCTTTAGTTCCTAAACATCAAGATAAGGTAGAATGTGATAATTTTGAGTGAAATCATAAAATGGAAAATTGAGGTTTTGTGCCATATGATGTGTAATGAGGATACATTTATTGCATTGCTTATGAAAAGAAATGAGTCTTAGATATGTTGTGACATATAATATATGATATGATTGAACTCGTTTATGTATTTATAAGATAAGATGAAATATGTGGCCATGCATTAAGGTATGGCGTTGCCACAAAAATATAATGATTGTAGTTTAAGATATGATAAGAGAAATGAATAAAATGTTTAATGTGATGTGGAAAAATGTGATAGGGGTGTATTGATTATTCAAAAATTGGATTAAGAGAATAGCTTGTGAGAGTGCAAGGTTGACTCAAAAGGATCAAGAATAGAGTTTGTAGAGCTATAAGATTAACTAAGGGTCACAAGGAGTTTATTTATTTTCTTTATCTTGTTAATGTGTGAATGATATGATGAGATTATAGTATGTTTAATTGTGTGTACATGAATGATAACACTAATAAGTGTAGAAGATGACAACAAATGTGTTATTACTAATTAAATTTATGTGATGAATGGAAAACTATTTGTGATCTTACATATGATGGTTAATGAATTATAATGAGAGTAAGATTAATTTTTTTTCATGTGCTCTTAATATAGTAACTACTTAAAGAGGTCTTAGTTAGGATCCAAGAATATGTATGCATGTGTTGTATCTTATAATAGATAGGTTGAATTACTATAAAAGTTTTTCCCTTCCTCAACATAAATATAAGAATATGATTAGTTATTTTGGGAATAAATTCTAGAGTTTTCTTCCTAAATCCAAGTTTGATTTTCCATATCTGATATCTAATATTCAAAGTAAAAATTTCTTATTGATTGCAATTTATATACTAAGTTTCAAAGAAAACTCACTATTTTCTTTCTTTATTTACCTTCTTCAAGAATATTCCTTTTAGGTGTCCAGTTGTTATGGATAAGTTAAAAGTGGACTCGCTCCAAAACTTTGGCACTAAGATAAGCATTAGGATAATTGGAGTAAAATTGCATAATGAATTTCAACACAAATTGTAATTAAAATTTGAAAATTGCACACTTTTTAAAAGTATAATATACTTGCATATAAAATATTACATTAGATGCATGGTAAGAGAGACCAGTAAGTTATTGCCTATAGTTATGTTCGACATCGATCATGTGCCTTTGGGATAGGTTATGACATTCCTACCTTCTTAGTCCTTTTTATTCACCTTTTACTCCTCCTTACAGAACATCTTAACCTCTTCTATCTATTCCTTTTTTCCTAATATTCTTTATTCACCCTATATTCCTTTTTATATAATGCCCTGATCAAATTAAAGATTAACATCTCCTAAGATACTACAGAATCGCATTTTCAATAATTTTAAAGACTAAATTAAATAACAAAAGTTTGAAAATAGTAAAAGATTATATCTAATACCCTAATTAGATGTGAACACTTTGCTAAATCTATCTTGATATCTATTACTTAATATGTAAGGTTCGTACTCCTTAAAAAAGTAGTTTTGAACCCAATACTTGCAAGTGCAATGAATAAGTATTAAAAACTAATGTATGTTTTTATATATTCCATATAAATAAATAGTAGATAATAACACTAAATGCCAAAAAAATGAATGAAATTAAATTTCTTATATAAATCTATAAAAGTTATATCAAAATGATAGGCAACAAAATGTGTTTGATTATAAAACTAGAAACTAAATTCCAAACACAAATAAAAAAAATCAAACAAATCCTTACATTTATATTTTATTTTTTTCTAAGAATGTAAAATCTCATATATTTAGTTTTATAAAATAATTAGCAAGTATAGGCACAAAATCAAAAAGAATCACCATAAGATTGGAAGGTGAGCATACCTTATTAGATAAAAGATTATTTTAAAGTTAGAAAATTTTCAAAATAAAATTTGCAATTGGAATCATTACTTTGCTATTTATTTTTAACTCAAGTTAGGATGTAGAAGTTATCAAGATAAAAGATAAAAGATTATTTTAAAGTTAGAAAATTTTCAAAATAAAATTTGCAATTGGCATCATTACTTTACTATTTATTTTTAACTCAAGTTAGGATGTAGAAGTTATCAAGATAATGTCATTTTCCTTTAGGTGTCGTTATTAACTAGAAAGCCGATATTTACATGACAACAACTTATCTTACTAAGAATTAAATAATAGGAAAAATGAAGTTTTATGGTAAGGATTGTAAACCCATCAAAGTTTCAAATTAAATAGTAAAAGGCTACATCATAAGTTTATATTAAACAATGGAAGACTACTAATTCTTACCATGGTATTAGCTTTCCTTCAAAAGTGAGCAGACAAAGGGTTGATTAAAGATATCACAAGTGAAGAAATTGAAGTAGAATCTCAATACACAAAGCACCAAGCTTCTCAATCTCTACATGCTTCACAAGATAGATCCATATATTATTAGAATTCTTTTTATTATTGCACACGTTTATTTTTATGACTTTAACATTGAAAACAATCAATGGTTTATCTTTTTATTTTAAGGTTGAAATATTATAGTTAAGTGGAAAAAGAACCTTCAAAGATAAATTTTGTGCATTTTACACCTTCAAATTTGCATTAAAAATGTGATACAAAAAGATTAAATCTCTATTAGTGTTTGAAAATGGATTTTGTCAACTCAAGTAGAGAGGAAATTTTTGGAAAGAAGATAGTAATATCATTTCAACAATCTAAACAACTTCATTTGATGTTATATGCTACATGTATCAGTTAGTTATTCAAATAGGGTTGGTTAGGATCATTTGATCCGCCATTGATTGAAATTAATTTTTCTAGTATATTTTCATTTCATTTTTAGTTAAACTATTAAGTTTAATAACTTGTGCCCATAAATTTTTTGGTTAATCCAATTGGATTAAGTCAATTTCCAACAATTTACCTACCTTAGTATTACTAAAGTGCTACGAATTAAACACAATTAGCATGTTAGTATAAAGACTAATTCAAGTATTTAAGCATGTGAGGAACTATAAATAAGTAAGAGATTATTAGTGCTAGATTTTTTGAAATATGCATTATATCACCTATGTATCATATGACTCTATAGAGACATACCACATTACTAGTTTGTCTAGGCATAATAATAAAACAACAAGTCAATTTCATTTTATTAATGTGTAAGCTTCCATTTATTCTATATTATAATTTTACTTAGGAAACTTATCTTCATGTTGACACATTTTACTTGCTTGCCTTTCTTTTCCAGTCACATGCCCTTGTTTTAGCATTCATGTAGAGTTCTATCTAAATTGTGCCTCAAAATTGCTCATGTTACTTTGCTTGAAGCATTTAACCAAAAAATGACCTTTTTTCTTAAGGTACACCCTAACAAGTATCTAATGCCACCTATAATTTAATGGCATAACAAAATATCAAAATTTATTCATAAAAATTATAAATCACAAGTAATACATAAGTGAGACTTACCTCTTATGGTGTAATACAAAATCACAAGTTTTCTTGGGCTCTACTAGTAATGCAACCACAATGTATTCTCTCCTCTTTTTGTTTTTTTTTGGGCTTGAAGCTTAATTTGATATTGATGAAGAATCCATAATACTTCTTATCTTTAGGGAAGAGTAATGATCATAATCATAATAATACCTACAAAACGAGAGGCATGAGATACAATTTTTTCAAACAACAGTTGAATTAATTCATGTTTGTTTAAATAAGATAAAATAAATTTAACTCACCTAGATTTAGATACAAGTGATATATAGTTCCTTGAATCTCAAGACTTATAAGATGGCATCCTTCTTAATGAAGAGTGAATAAGAAACTCCTATTCTCTTCACTTTTATCACAAGCTGCACTTAGTTCCCTAAGGCACATAAGTTATCATCCTCTAATTTAGTGCCTTCTAATCATGATCAAAAGATTATTAAAATGCATATTATTAGAAAATTTTTATTAAAATCATTAGATATGTGTAGCCAAATTTTAAAATTTTTCCAAAAACTTAGATCATGTTATTTCCAAATTACTCTATATTGGTTATACAACTCAAAAAAATTAAAATTAGAATATTAGTTATACCTTATCAAAAAATTTTCTTGAAATATTCAATCTTTAAATATGAGATTAATTTGTAATATCATCGGTGATCTACGTAAACCACATTGATTTAAGGCTCCATTAGGATTCATGAAAATGATAAATTGTGAAATTTTAACTTATTTAGCCAGAAAGGTGCTAATTCTTTTATGAATCACATATTTACATGGCTATGATTAACGTTTGAATGTAAAGAAGAGTTAAAAGAGTATTTTTAGCAAGCAATAGACATGTTAGGATTTCACATCCACCTATGTTATGACCTAACCCTAATCATGACCAGTATAAAACCTATTACCCAATTTTCACTAGCTTATCCTACTTTCCTTATTGTCATTCTTTAACATAAGTAACTTTTTAAGAGTAGGAGTTATGCATTAAAAGGGAAATATGAGATTTTTATCCATTATATAAGAGTTAATTACAAAAAAGTTAAGCCTACTTATAGCTTAATCTATTTAAAGGACAAGCTAGTTTAACTAACTATAAAAGAAATAGTTCTCTGAATGTCTACCCTTAGGTTATGTAAACGGAGTCTCAAAATAATCATTTAAATCTAAATATCTCATGCTTCCCTATCATATCAAAGATTCCTCTAAAAAGTTAAATCTAAGGTGGTGGTGAAGGTGGATCAACTTAGAAGTTTGCAAAATAAATTATGGTAAGGTAAGTTTTAGAATTAGTGAGAAAATACACTAATAAAATTAAACATGTACAATAATTACAACTTATTAACTAGATTTACCCTACTATATCTAACACTTAGCTCACACATGTCATAACATGATTCTAATTAGTATTAACACATTTATCCATAATTAAACATACTTATCAATGTTAATATCCAATTTATGTATTCATCTATACCACAATATCATTGCATAATGCAAAAATAACTAACAATGAAAGAATTTAAATCTCTTAGTAACTTTTAAGTTTGCCTTACATCACCCCTATCTCATTCTATAATCATCAATCTCAAATAATTTAATTCACTAGAGCATAGCAAGAATAAATCATTCTTTTGTTTGTTAACCATGCTATACCTCCATTGCATAGCTACAAACAATATTTCATATCAAACATTTCATTTGTATCCTATTTCATTTCATTTCAAGGTACAATAATCATGCATAAGCATTACGAGGAACCAAATCATCATAAAAATCTTATATATCAATGTTATAGGTAAACATACATTGAAAGGCCAATTATGTTCAATTCTATTATTAAAATGTGAATTTGGACAGAAGGAATTGCTTCGCAAATCAATTTTAGGCCTCAAGTAACTTTTTTATATGCTGAAATCATTTTGTGAATTGACTTAGGGGTCTTGTAATTTTTAAAAGCAAAGAATTGTTTTGGGAATTGATTTTGTCTCTATAAGATGCATTTTGGACAAAGGGAATCGCTTTGTAAATTTTTTCTTAGCTTTTGATTTTGAATATGAAGAAGTGCTTCATGAAGTAATTCATGTATG
This sequence comes from Sindora glabra, assembly GCA_020226215.1. Taxonomy (NCBI): domain Eukaryota; kingdom Viridiplantae; phylum Streptophyta; class Magnoliopsida; order Fabales; family Fabaceae; genus Sindora; species Sindora glabra. The sequence goes on along the minus strand of CM035232.1, from coordinate 44,569,340 downwards.
AATCATCAACATTTTTTCTAGAAGTTTCACTCTTAACTCACAATAAATACCATGAAAAAAGCATTTAATGCTTTACTAATACAAACTTACCATAAATACATATTAAAAACATTATTCTTACATCATTTCCATCATCATAATCAACCAATCACTACAAATCATCATAATTTTCATATTTTCATCAATAACTTAAAACTTAGCTTAAATTAAGTAATTCCAATTAAATCATTAAAATGGAGATAAAATGTGTACTCACCTAGTATGATAAAGGTTGCTAAAAGGTAAATTCAAGGCTACTTAGCCTTAATCATCCAAGATTAAGAGTTTTCCTTATTGGGGTTGAAATTTTCCATTTGAACCAAAATATCAAAACCTATATAAATTTAAGGGGAATTAATGGAAGATTCAATGAGAAAGGGATAATTTACCTTGATTTAGTTAATAAATTAAGGCCCAATAACCCCCTTTAATTTAATTTTTAGGAAAATAATGAAGATAAGAAGAGGGAGAGAGTTAATATGAGTGAGAGACATTAGAATATTACGAATTTGTGTTTAGAAGGTATAAGGTTAGCTAATTTTTTAAAAAAGTAAAAGAGGAAATGGTATAGGGGTAAAATAGAAAAGTGCCCTAAATTTCTTCTATACTCATACATTTATTTTTAATCACTTATACCTTTTAACTTTTTTTTACTTTACTAACTTTTCCTTATCTATTTCATATAAAGTTCATATCCTAAATCTCTTCAAATATTTAAATTTTATTATTTTCAATATGCTATACATATTTCTTTATTGCAATTTATCTAGGTTCCTATGTGGTTCTATTTCAATTATTAGCATGAAAGCTATTTTAATTATCTTTCTCACAAAATAAAATCATAAATTTTTAAAATCCTAAAGAGAGTGTAATAATATTTCCCTTTTTAAAAGAATTCAGTCTTAAGTTTTTATGGTTTTTGCTAATCTAATAATACTATAGGAATACATTAATGTTGGACTTAACTCTCATTAGAAAACTATAGATATTTCTACTATATATCTAATTCTAGCTCTTATATAGCTTCTTCCACTCTATGACACTCCTAATAAACTTTCATGAATGAATTTTCTTTGAATCATCTCCAATCATGTGAGATTCATTTGAGAGGAACTCTTAGAGCATCAAGATATAGAATATGAGGTGAATGGCTTGTAAGCTATTTGGTAACTCCAAATGATAGGCTACATCTCCCACACACTTTAGGATTGTAAATAACCTAATGAAATGAAGTGCTAGTTTACCAATCTTGCCTACTCGTATCACACCTTTTAAGGATACCATGTTCCTTCTTAAAACTCCAACTTCCTCTTTCTTTTGTTTATGTACAATTTTTGTTTATCTTAAGATATTTTCAATCGATCTCAAATAATTCAATTTTTTTCCCAATGGATCAATTATTAAATTTAATCCTAGGAGTTTTGCTTCTCTTAATTTAAACCATCCTACTGGAGAACAACATCTTTAGGCATACAACGTCTTATAGGGTGCAACCTAAATGTTGGACAAATAACCATTATTATAAGTGAATTTTATCAATGACAAACATTTTCCCTAAATCCCACTAAATTTTGAAGTGCAGGCCTTAAAAATATCTTTTAAATTTTGAGTGGTTCATTCGAATTGCTTATTTATTTGTGGGTGTAAGGCCATGCTAAACCACAATTGAATTCCTAATGCTTGTTGGAACAATTGCCAAAAGTAGGATGTAAACTAAGTGCTATAGTCTAACATAATCATGATTAGGACTCTATGAAAAGGGCACTTTCTTATTGAGATATACTTAAGCATACTATACTGCTATGAATATAATTTTGATGAGCAAGAAATGTGCCAATTTTTTTAATTTTTTAATGATAACCCATACAGAGTCATAGCCCATCTAAGTCCTAGGTAGTTTAGTAAAGAAATCCATATAACACTCTCCCATTTCCATTTTCTATATCAAAAGCTATTGATGCATTCCAATTAGGCACTGATGCTTTGCCTTTACCTATTAACATATGAAACATTTCACTATGAAATCTAATACATCTTCTTCATCCTTTTCCACAAGAAAACCTTATTTTGACCATGATACTTTTTTTAACTCCAAGGTGCATATATAAAGAGTTATGAGCTTGGTACAATAACTTATTCCTTTGGTTCAAAAAGACCCAAATCCTTCCTTGATGGCATACTACTCCCCTTTCAATAATAGTTATTTTAGACTCCAAATCCTAGTTACTTCTTTTACTAAAGTTACATAACTAGAATCATTCTTTTGAGCATTTTTTATTCTTTTTACTAAAATAAATTGAACTGCAATATGAGCCACTAATACACCCAAACCATTTGATTGTGCTTCTATTTCTTTGCTTGTTGATTTTCTATTAAGGGCATTTGCTATAACATTAGCCTTACTAGGATAATAAAGAATTGAATAACTGTAGTCTTTGACAAGTTCTATCCATCTCCTTTACCTTAAATTAATTTTTTTTACTTAAAGATATACTTCAAATTTTTGTAATATGTATAAGTCTTGATGGTCTCTTCATTTAAGTAATGCTTTTAAAGCTTCAAGGAAAAGATTACTACTACCATTTTCAAATTGTAGGTGAGATAGTTATGCTTATAGTTTTTCAACTATTGAGAAACGTATGCTATCTCCTTACTATGCTGCATAAGAATGCACCAAAAGCTAACATTAGATGCATTACAATACATTAAATACCCTTTGGTGCTCAAAGGTAAACCCAATATTGTTGTAGATGTGAAACTATTATAATACATTACATACCCTTTGGCGCTTAAGGGTAACGCCAATATTAATGTAGCTGTGAAACGTGACTTCAATTTTTGAAAACTATACTCAAACATCTATTCACTTGAACTTAACTCTTTTTTTATCAGTTTAGTTAAGAAAATCATTAACAAACCTTTAATAATACTGGCTAATCTAAGGAAGCTATAAATTTTAATGATTAATGTAAGCTTTAGGCAACACTATATTACATTTACCTGTTGAGAATACACCCAAACTCCGACTTGAGACACCATATGTCTTAGAAATTTAATGCTGGATGTCTAAAACTCGCATTTAAAGAATTTTTTTTGTACAACTAATGTTTCTAAAATGTTTACAATAGTACTTTAAGATGCTAAACATATTCTTCCTCTTTTTTTAAGTACACTAATATGTCATCTATGAAGATGATCATAAATTTATCAAGGAAAGGCTTTAATATGCATTTGATTACATTTATAAAGATGGCTAGAGCATTGGTTAGTTTAAAGAGCATAACAAGGAACTCAAAATAATTATATTAAGTTTTAAAAGCAGTATTTGGAATATTTTTCTTATTAGTCTTCCATTGGTGATAGCCTATGCATACTCTATCTTTGAAAAGTATTTAACTCTTTAAGGTAGTTAAAAATGTCATTAATGCAAGGGAGGAGATATTTATTTCTAATTATAACTTTTTTAAGTTAAAGATCATCTACATATAACTGCATTAAATTTTACTTCTCTTTCCAAATAACATTGGAACTCCTAAAAGTGAAGAGCATGGATGGATAAATCCTTTATCTATTAAACATTGCAATTACTCTTTCAATTCTTACAATTTTGCCAAGGCCATTTGATATAGAGGTATAAAAAAAAGCTTAACACCAAACACTATTGATGTGGAATTCTATTTGTTCCAATGGCAATTCACACAATTCTTCCAAGAACATCTAAGGAAATTCTTACACTATAGGAATATTACTAGTATCAAGAATTAATTAATTTAGATCCTATATTATGGCTAAGTATGTTATGTGTCCCTTATTAATAAGCCTCTGAGTTTCAATACTTGAAATTATGCCTATAATTTTTAGTAACCAATTTCTCTAAAACTCAATAGGTAGAGAATTATCTATAGAAAAGGTACTAGACTTCTTGAAATAGTTTACATATACATGGTATTCAAATAACCAATCCATATCTAGGATTTCATCATAGTCAACTATATCAAGCAAAGTTAAGCCCACATACTTTACACATTTGTAGATAATTATAGGACAAACTTCTATCTTATAGGTAGTTATTAAGGACTTGTAAACTAGAGTCATTACAATCAAAGGTGTACTCATTAATTTAGAAGGTTTACTAAGGGTAGCAATAAATCTTTTTAATATAAAAGATTTAGTAGCACTAAGATTAAACAAAACTTTAATATAAAAATTTTTAATTTTAAAAATACTTGTTACTATGGCATTTTTTACTTGGGCCACTTAGTGAGTTAATGCATAGGCCATGGCTTAGCTCCCACAGCCACTTTCTCTTGGATGGTCATATTAGTACCTTTAAAAAGTGTTAGTTAATTTCTTGGATGGTTGAAAGGTGGAGGAGTTGGAATATTTTGTTAAGATATGGAATAGCTAGCTTATTGGATTAAGAAATTTTCAAAACACTTTTTAGCTTTGTGCCCTTTTCTACCACAATTTTAGCATCTTTCTTTAAAGTGATAGTAAAGGTTTTCATCAAAGGATTGGCATAATAGGCACCATAAATTTCATATTATCGTTAAGTTGGTAGACAACTCTAATAGTGACTTGAAAAAGGATCAAAGTAATTCCTTTAACTTTCAAAGTTTATCCACATGAAGAATCTATTACAAGCACTATAAAATGGAGTTGTACCTATAATAGAACCCTTACTATCTTTCTTAAATATCGCTTGGCGGGGCATTCATTTTGAAGATTATTCTTGATTTGATCCCTTGGATTGGTTCATTTTTCTTTCTCCTATATAAGATTTTCACTCACACTTTTCCCTAGTCCTAAACTTATATTGCGAGGCTTGGTTTAAAGTTTACTAGTAAGTAGCCGCATCGTCCACATATGTCTTTTCAAAGTAGTAGTCTAAAAGTCTATGAACGAACCTCTTGAACTTACCCTTTTAATAAAGACCAAATATGCATCATATCTAGATAACTGAGCAAATTATGCATCATACTTAAAGACAAAAAACCCTTTTACCTCAAGTATTTAAATTCTCAAACCTTTGCTTGGCATATGCTTAGGGCAAGAATCAATTGATGAAGCTTTCTTGGAAAGTTACCTAAGATAAAGGTACAAATCTTTATTTTTATGGCATTTATGAACTAACAATGCATTACATCATCTAACTAATAGCTTAGTAACTCTAGTAATAATGATTAAGGGCTTTATAACATTTTTCTAAACCTTTCAATTTAGTCTAGAAATTTGTAAGGAACTATAACTTTATCAATCCCAGAATATTTAGGCACCTCATGCTTCAAAAACACATGAACAATAGGAAACTTTTTTCCCTTTCAGGAAAGGTACACTCCTTTTTGCACCTCTTCTAGATTATAGTCATTTTGATTCCTAGGTTTCTCATGGCCTCAACTTTAATTATAGGCCCTATTAACTTGATATAGCATTTATTGCATAAAATTTATAGCCCAAGATAGAAGTTATCATTCACTACCTTTTTTTTGTACTTATCTATTACTTTGAGCTTGCAAGGCTCTAGATAACTTTTCACACTTGGCATTATGCTTAGAGTTAAAGTTTATGCCTAACTTTTATGTTAATTATTTCTTAATTCACAAGAATTTCAAACTAGCAAATAACAAATTAAGGAAATCATTAATCAACTTATCATAAATAAACTCTATCACTAACATTAAAAAGCATCATAAGATCCCTCAAAATGACACAATTGATATGTGATCTTGAGTGCACATGTACCAATAATGCAATTTTGATTAACATTTATTTAAGTAAAACATAAATATGACTTAAGGGCCTCATCACATTAGTAACATAAACTATGATTTGATACTAGCTTTATTATGATTTAGCCTAAGTCATGACTAGCATGAAACACACTACCCAATTTCTACCAGCCTATCAAACTTTCTTTACTATAGTTTTTTAAACTAGTAGCTTATCAAGAGGAAGATTATATGTTAAAAAAGAAATATGAGATTTCATTCATCGTATAATTATTAATTACAAAAGGAGTTAGACCTACTTATAAATCAACCCATTTAGAGAATAAGCTAGTCTAATTAACCCCAAAAGAAATAGCTTTCTAAACTTCTACCTTTAACCTATAGCCAAAAATAATCATTTACGTTAAGATATCTTATGTTGCCTAGCTATATAGGAGATTCCTTTAAAAACTTAACTCTAAGGTAATGATAAAAGTAGGTTAATTTGGGAGCCAACAAAATAAAATGTAAAAGGATATGTCTAAAGCTTATACTAATCCTAATAACTTATTGATTCAATTTACCCTTATGTACCTAATAATTAACTCACACATGTCATAACATGATTCTAATTAGCGTAAACACATTAATCTATAATTAAACACACTTATCAATGTTAAAATTCAATTTACATATTCATTTACACCATATAGGAGTGTCAAACAAATCATGACCTACAAGTTAATCCATATTTATCATAAGCTTTAGTAGGTTTAGACTTTTAAAATTGGGTTCATTTTTGGACATAAGTAATATGGGCTAATCTATTACAGACTAGTCTATCATTAATCGACCTATATCCATAAAGTTTATGGATTGACAAATAAAACTTATGGATCGATTCAATCTGTCACAAGTTTTGACAGATTTGAACCTCTTAAAATTGGACTCATTTGAACATGAGTAATATAAACTAGCTCATTTGTTAGGCTTAACACTACAACATCATTGCATAATATATAAATAATAAATAATGAAAGCATTTAAATCTCCTTGAGACTTGTAGGTCTACCTTATCCCTCAAAAGCCCATCCTTATACCTATCAAATTAGCCTTATCCCTTATTAGCTATTACTAGATTTGGTGTTTGAATATCATGCATTCACATTACCTCCATCTCATTCCATAATCATCATTATCAAATAATTTAATTCATTAGAGTAAAGCAAGAATTGATTTGGTTTATCAACCTTTTCATGCCACCATTGTATAGCCTTAAACATTATTGCACATTAAACATTTCATTTGCATTTAATTTCAATTCATTTCAAGGCATAATAGTCATACATATGCATTGAAAGGAACTAATTTAATGCAATAATGCTTATATATTAATGCCATGGGTAGACATACATTAAATGGTCAATTACGTTCAATTTCATTATTAAAACATGAATATGAACTACGAGAATTAATTCACAAACCATTTTGAGGGTTCTTTAATTCCTAGATGCAAAAAATCATTTCATGAATCGATTTAGGATTTCTAATATCTCTCTACAAACAAAGAATTGCTTTGTGAATTGATTTTGCATTTTGAGCCTAAAGAAGCATTTCATGAAATGATTCACATATGAATTGCCTACATTTTTTTAGAACTTGCACTATTCACCTATAATAAATGCCATCCAAAAAGCATTTAGCGCTTTACCAATGTAAACCCATTATAATTACACTTTGAAAATATTATTCTCACATCATTTCCACTACCATATTCAACCTAATCACTACAAATCATCACAATCTTCACATTTTTATCAATAACTTAAAACTAAGCAATTTCAATTAAATCATTAAAATAGAGTTAGAACATTTACTCATCTAGTATGGAAAAGATTATAAAAAAGTAGATTTAATGCTACTTAGCCATAATTAATTAAAATTAAGAGTTTCCTTCATTAAGCTTGAAAATTTCTTTTGATCCAAAATACCCAAGTTCATTTAAATCTAAGAAGAAAAAATGGAAGATTTAATAAGAAAGGGAAATCTTACCTTGATAGCTTCCTTTAGCTTGCTTTTTAGAAGAAATGATGAAAATGAGAAAAAGGAGATAGTTGATAAGAATAAGAAAGATTGGGAAATTATGGATTTGTGTTTAGGAATTATAAGGTTAGTTAATTTTTGAGAAAGGTATGCAGGGCTAAAATAGGAAAATGTTTTAAATTCCCTCTATATTCATACTTTCACTTCTAACCACTTATAATATGTTTTAATTTATTAACTTTTCCTCATCTATTTCACTTAAAGTTCTCATCTAAAATCTCATCAAGTCCTTAAATTTTATTATATCAATATCCCATTAATATTTCTTTATTACAATTTATCTACTCTCTATACAATTTTTTTTAATTATTAGCATGAAGGTTATTTTAACTATCTTTCTCATAAAATAAAATCATAAAATTTTAAAATTCAAAAAAAGGTGTAACAACCCATTAGTTGACATCTCCTTTATTTTTATTCAAGAAGGTGGTGCATAAGTTAGGATAAATATTTTAAGCTTGTTTGCTGCCCACTTGACGCAAATGAGTTTGTAGTTTTTTATTACGATACTATAAGTCCAAACTCATAAACTTTCTTATGTTAAAATTAACTATATAGCTATTTTAATTTATTAATTAAATTAATTTTCCAAGTACGGAACCATTCCTCCATCTATGATCTCTTTTAGAGTTAACATTGCAAATTTGCTATTATTTAATAATTGTAATCTTTATTAGAATTATTAAATTATTGACTAATTAATATTTTTAATTTCATTAGAATACTTAATTAATCATTTGAAATTTCCAAAATGTTCACAAATTTAATACTTGAATTCAAAAATATTCCACATTCTAATATTTTCTTTAACTTTGGATGAAATGGATTATATTATGTGTGTGACCTATTAGGTTTCCACACATATTGATAAAGAATTTATTTATAAACATCTACAAGTCTAATTGAATTAAAAATATTTTTAATTTATTTACAATTTTCCTAAATTGTATAAATAAATTCATAAATCATGGTTGGCTTCTAGCAATGCATTATGACCACCTAAATGCAAGGAATATAATTTTAAAAATGAAAACCATTCATGACAAGGTATTAATGTGTAATTCAACCCTTTTATCTCTTAATATTCAAATTAGACTTAGGACATGGTTCAATTATCAACCTTAATTTATATATCCAATTATGGGTGCATGTTTAATCACTATATGTTATCTCTTAATTAATTATACATAAAACTCCTCTTATATATCAATACATTTGCCAATGATTTTAATTATAACACAAGTATTAAACATCTTTTGCATATCATTCCTTATTACCAAGAAGGATCAATTCTTTCCCAATCAATCACTACATTCAAGTATTTCATAATGCACCTAAATACGATTCGTACTTATTCTTTAAAAATGCAAGTCTAGAAAAATATCATAGTAAAAAACTTCATAAATTATGTACTGTGTTAACCTTAAGTCTAAAGGTTAATGTATAAGATTTTTTCTATATTATTTTCTCCTATTTTATACATGTTAGTGTGTTACATATTCTTAATTTTAGAAAATTGACTATGTTATATAATTTAGAGTTAGTTTTCCAATGTTTTAAAATTATTTGATTAATATTAGATCTTTACATTGTTTAATATTTTTGGCTATATCTTGAGTTTTGAATATTAGATTAGGATGATTTTTAAAGGAAACTCTACAACTTCCATATTTTGGTCAAGGCCCAATTTAGACTTCTAGAAAGCCTAATTTAGTTAGGAATTTAAAGCTCTATTTTTGTCTAAATTGAGTTAATTTCAATTTTTAGGTTGTATCTAGAGCTTTAAAGATCTAATCAAGGTAAAATCAATGCTTAAGGTTTTATAAGATCTGGTCTTACAACTTTCATGTTTGGAGTCTAATGAAACTACATAGTTTTGGTGGTTTTACATTAATTAGAATTCAAACCTATGAGATTTTACTATAGTAACTCTTGTAGTATATTATTTTATAAATTAAGTTTTGAGCTTCTAAAATTAAGAAGGCCTTACTTTTTATAACCATAGGAGGCATAAGATTCTAGTCCATTAGGTTTAGCCTTCTAGGAATTTAGATATAGGGTTTTGTACCTTCAAAGGCAAGAACATTCTTTACATAATTTTGCAAAAATATTCGATAATTTTTCTCTCTTTTCCAAGTTTCTTCTTCTACAACCATAAAAGGCTAATTTTCTAGTTAATTTAAGAAATTTGAGGATTATCTTTATTTAAATTATAAGATCTTAAGTTGTAATATGATTTTCTAATTAATTTTTCTCTTTTCCTAATTTCTTATGCTAATTATTTAAAATTGTATGAATTGAATACTGATTCGATATAATTTGTATTAAACCTTATTAGCTATTTTTATATTGAATTACAATTGGTTAATCACTATTTTTCATTCAAGAATAGAGGTTAAAATATTAAATCAAAGGTTTTTAGTTTAATCCTTCAATTCAATTAAATTATATTTCCAAATCAATTTTGATTTGGCTTTACAAATTATAATGGTTCCTTAATTTTTCTAATCTTTATTGATCAAATTGTAGATAGTTATCTAATGCAAGATTGATAAATTATTTTAGGGTTATGAATAATTTAAGTTAAAAAATTAATTGAAATTGTCGAATACATTTAATTTGTGAGTAATCCACACAAGAGTTCTTAAATCCTTGGATCAATTGTTTTAATGTACTAATTTTTTGTCTTTCTATTATATTTAGTGTGTTTTGTTTAATTTCAAATCAAAACCCCCTAATTGCATTCTGTTTCTATCAATTATATTTTGTTTTGTTACATTTTGTTTGCATTTAGTCAATTTCATGTTGTCTTTTGCATACCATTTTGCATAATAGGATTATGTTCTATTTTTATTCTATTTGAATTTTGTCATTCTATTTATTAGTAAATGATAGTGAAGGGATAATATCAAGTGGATCATTAGGGATTCAACCTGGTTGTTTTCTAATATTGTAAAATTTTTATCAACTAATAATATCTAATTATGTATAGTTTCTATGTTAATTCAATTGATTATCTCTAGGGCTTCTATACAAACAATCGCGTACTTAACTTAGATTTAATCACTTTTGTATCTCATTCTAATTCTTTCTAAATGACATTAAGCTTCTATTTGGACAGAGGCTTAATGAAGGGATCAGTTACATTATCATAAATGGGAATCCATTCTATTCTTATTTCCTTATGCTATATGATTTCTTTAATCAAATGGTAATGCCTTATAACATGCTTGCATCTTTAATGAAACCTTGGTTCCTTAACTTGTACTATGACTCCATTATTATCACAATAGATTTTTATTAGATTAACAATGCTAGGAATTATCATTAGTTCAACGATGAACTTCTTTATCTGAATAACTCCTTTTAAGGCTTATAAAGTAGCAATCAATTATCTAGCTTTGGTTGTGAAATCAATTATGGTATGTTGTTTGGAACTTTTCCAACAAAGTGCACCTTAATTAAGAGTGAACATAAATTTTGATTGAGATTTGTAATCATCTTGATTTTACTAAAAACTTGTATCTATGTAACCTTTGATTCTTAAGTCAGAGTCTCCTCCATATATCAAGAATACATCATTTATTCTTCTTAAGTGCTTAAGGATGGTCTTGACTATACTCTATTGACTTTCACCTGGATTACCTTAATGTCTATTAGTGACATTTAGTTTATATGAGACATCTAATTGTGTACATAGCATGGTGTTCATGATTAATTGTATTGCTAATACATAGTGAATCTTATTTATATGTTTTCATTCCTCTTCTATCTTAGGACATTGTTTCCAAGACAAGTGAACACATATGACATAGGGAAGAATCCTTTCTTTGATCCACCTATGCTAAACTATTTTATTAATTTATCTAGATATTTTCATTAAGCAAGCCAAACAATATTTTAGTTCTATCTTTATATATTTTTATAGCCAATATGTAGCTTCCTTCTCCAAAATCCTTCATGGATAATGTTTTGGACATCCGTAACTTGATAGATTATAGTAATAGGAATGTCATTTCCTATAACCAGTATGTCATCCACATATAGTAATAAGAAGATAACTCCCTCCTATTAACCTTCTTATACATACATGGTTCATCATTGTTCTCAATAAAGTCAAATGATCTAGTTACTTCATCAAAATGGATGTTCCAATTACGTAAAGCTTGATTTAGTCCATATATAAACATGTGTAGTTTCCATACCCAGTGAGCTACCATCTTAGAGACAATACCTTCAAGTTGTATAATGTATACATCCTTTTTCTTGTTTCTATTAAGGAAAGGTATTTTAACATTCATTATCTAAATTTCATAGTCATGGCATGCAACTATTGCAAGTAAAATTCTAATAGACTTCAACATGGCAACTAGTGAAAAGGGTTTCTTATAGTTAACACCTTGCATTTACTTATAACCTTTTACCACCAACCTAACCTTATAGATTTGTATCTTACTATCTATATCTATCTTTCTCTCAAAGACCTAAGTGCATTAAATGGGATTTACTTCCTCAAATAGAGTGACTGACTCCCATATTTAGCTTTCATGCATTTAATTTATTCTAAATTTCATGATTTCTTGCCATTTCAAGGAATCAATATCTAATATTGCTTCACATTAACTAGTAGGTTCATTATCTTGAATAAGAGTTACATTATTATTTCTTGTAAGGATAAAACTATATCATTTAGGTTTATAATATTCCCTACTAGATCATAACTAGTGAAAAGGTTTCTTCATGGTTAACAACTTGCACTTGCTTATAACCTTTTACCACCAACCTAAATTTATAGGTTTATATCTTTCCATCTATATTTTTCTTTCTCTTAAAGACCCATTTACAATAAATGGGTTTTAGTCCTTCATGTGGAGTGGCCAAATCCCATATTTAGCTTTCATGCATTAAATTCATTTCAAATTTCATAGCTTATTGCAATTTCTAGGAATCAATATTTGACATTGCTTTGGGGTAACTAGCAAGTTCATTATCTTGAATAATTGTTATATCATCATCTCTTATAAGGAGAAAACTATATCTTTCAAGTTCATGATATTCCTAACTAGATCTATAAAGTACATGTGTACCTTAAGATTAAGTAGCTATCTTAACGATTTATAATACTTAATTAATTTAATCCTTGACCATGTGATTTATGTTATTTTATGGTTCTCGAATTTCTTTAAGTTTTACTTTACCCTTATCCCTCTCAAGGATAAACTCTCTCTCTCTTTATAAGAAAGTAGTATTAATTGAGACAAAGATCTTTCACTTAATAGATTGGTAGAAGTAATACCCACATGTTTCTTTAAGGTATCCGAAAAATAAGAATATGTCACTTTTAGATCCTAATTTGTCTATGATAATCCATTTTACAAGAGTAAGACATCCCTAAATCTTCAAATGTGAAAAATTTAGCTTTTTCCTAAATGATAGCTTGTTGGAGCTTTATCAATAAATTTTGATGAGACCTAGTTAAGGACATATGTAGCAATCATTAAACTATAACCTTAAAATTAATTAATCCCATCAAGAAAATATCACAGTAATTCTATTTTGCCATCCCGTTGGCATCAGGTTAGCCTTCCAATTCATGGGTTATGCTTACTTTGAAGTCTTCTAACTTAAAGTGCAAAGGTCTCATTGGACAGTGTTTTGAAGTATCGAAGTAGTCCCTAAGGTCGACATCACATCCAACACCCTAAGCATAATTAGGATGTTTTTTTATATTTCAGCACTGTGGTTATGATATCCTTTTCCCAATGGGCCAAAACTTACTTAAGGAGGCCTGTTGTGTGAGATTGTGTTGTAGCATTAAACAAATAATAAATACTGAGATTTTTTTTGCATGAAATAGAAGCTTCAAAGGGATAATAAATTTTGAATTAATTTTCAACACTCACAATCCTCTTTAAAATGACCTAACTCATTACAATCATGTACTGCCCCTACCTATAACTCTAGTATGCTTCCAAAACTATCACAACCTAAACCTTTTCTTTATTGGTATAGAATCCAATTACTTGATCTCTATAGCCTAACTTATCTTTCATACTATTGCATTGAATCCTATTCAGAATATTAAAGTAATGTAGCCATGCAAATAAAAGATGAAGAACAAAATTTCATTTATAGAAAGGTTTCAATAAAAAGAAAAGTTAGGTTAGCTTATAATCTATCCAAGTTCAAAAATAAGTTAGCCTAATTAGCTTAAAATTAATAAGTTTGTATTCCTCTAACTTTGACCTTTACAAACAAAGCTTGAAATGTTTATTACATAAAAATAACTATTGCTACCCTAGGTCATACTAAAGAGCCTTTTAAAAGTTCAACTTTAAAGAGGTGTCTTAACACGTGAGTGTGTAAAATAAAATATGAAGCAGTAAATCTAGAACTTAGTAAGTGAATAACTTAAAATTGATAAAATTTTAGAGAATTAATCTCATACGACCATATTTGCCCTCTTTAACAATGATTTATATCTTAAACAATACTAAGTTAACCATTATCATATCATAGCATTAACTAATATTATTGAGAAATAATAAAGTTAAAGTCGATGAGAATTTTTAATTCATACTTCATAACTCACTATAGAAAACATCATAAATTCATAACATATATATGTAAAAAAGTATTAAATCAATAACATAACATAGGTATTCAATGCATAGATAGGAAAATAATCCTCCTTATGACTCTTAGCCGTCCTGATCCTTTTACAAACCTAACCTTATCCTTCTAAAGTCTACCTTATCCCTTAACACACAATAACTAGATCTAGTTTAATTCCTTACTATCATCAAATGTGCCTTTATCTTAGTTTCCTCAATCATCATAATACTATTCAACTCATACTATATCACATCAACCATTCCTATTATGTCTCATAACATGGCTAATTACACAACCATTGCTATTTAAATGCTTTAACAAGTATAATTCAATAGCTAAGCACTCATTCCATATCATAACAATCATATAGGAACCCATTAAGTGTACAAAGGCTATACTATATATTCAATAATAGGCTACCTGAGAACATTTTCTCAAGGTATAATCAACTATATATATAACTATAAATCACTTAAGAACCAATAGTAGTCAGTTGTAGGCTAATAGAAAGAAAGTCCTAATCGATAATGGACCTCCAGAGGCAAGTCCAAATGGGTTGTTAACTATATACTTAACTATAGTCATCCAAAGAGTAAATTCTTAAGCAATAGTCCATTACAGCCTTCCCAAGGTTGACATTCCTATTAATAGTCAATTATGTATTTGACTATAGTATTCCATAACTTTGAAGCCATAATTAATTGTATAATTAACTATAACACGAATTTTTGTAGATTTTAGTATGATTATACTATTCACTTAACCCAAATTTAATCTAAATGCATTTATGATACCATCAATAATATTCCAATCATCACAACTTATTAATAACACTTTATTTACATTAGATCTAGCAATAAATTCAAACCAAACTTCATAAATTAACTTGTTTTAGGTATTCTTAAAAATCCTAAAAACCTTTATTTAACTAAGCAAAATTCAATCAAATCTTTAAATTGAAGTTAAGATGTCCACTCACCTAATATAGAAGAAACATTTGAGAGCTTAAAGTGAGATTTGATAGTTTTTAATCATTCCAAATTAACAAGTTTGAGGTTAAGGTTAAATTTTTCCTTTTTTATGCTCAATATTTGAATTCTATCATATTGAAAGGGAAATTGAAGAAAAGCTCAAGATGATGGAGTTTTAAGTGCCCTTACCTTGATTATAAGAGGAGATTTTGAAAATTAACTCCTTTTTTGCTTAGTTGTAGTGTAAGAGGAAGGAAAAAAAAGAAAAGATGAGCAGAATAAGAGGGAAAATGTTAGGAATTTTAGGGAAAATGAAAAGTAAAAAAGAATAACTTAAGTTCTAAAGGAAATAGGGGTATTTTTTGTTGGTGTGTGTCCTAGAACCAATCATATAAGATGATTAGAGTTATACACAATGTATTATATTTTATTTTAGGCAATTTAATTATTATATTATTTTTATTATTATTATGCGCAATTTATAAATTAATATAATAATTATCCTTGGAATAGCTTTGCTATTCCTAAAATGCCCCTAGTCAAGTATTATTATGAAAAAGGATAGTAATAATACATCGAGACTAGCATGTATAGTGACTGATGATTACGAATCATGGATATGTGATATCAAGTCAATACATGAGTACATTGCTAGTGAACAATGTACTGGACTGACCCACTATGAGAATATTGCATGGATAAACGTGTCATAAGTTATTCTCATATGATCACAACTACGCATAAACCTTTGACCTGAAGTCACTACGGTTCCCTACATGAGGAATTACTCACTTTAATATTGTCCTATGTCACCTTTAATCAGGTGACAAGTAGGGCATTGATTGGGTGTGTCATAAATCATGCAGAGGGAAGTGAGTGATGTAAATGAAATTTTGTTACTCTTGTATAAAAGAGAAATATCCTTGGGCCCCTTGATTGAGTGAGACTTAGAAATGCATGGCCATGCTCAGTTGAATTAATATGTGATATTAATTATTTATTTTAAGTCTACTCAGTATCAAGAAATATAAATTGAACATTGACGAGGATGACACATTCCATGCCTCCAGTTCAATTTGGATATTATTACAAAAGGGTTATGATGTAAAACGTTGATCATGTATTAGGTGGATGTCGAATCACAGACATTCTTACTACTTGAGTGGCAGTGATGTATTGCTAGATACCGCTCGCTGTCTATGGCTCAATAATAAGTCATTGTCAACGTAGTAAGAACCTACAGGGTCACACAAAAGGAGTAGGAATAAGACAATAATTAATTGGACTTTAATTATATTAATATCCAATTAATTGGACTTATTTTCGTGCATATATATTATTAAGAATAATAAATTCACGTTTATATATATATATATATATATATATATATATATATATATATTATGTGATATTATTTGATATTAAAGTAATATCAAGTAATTATCTTATCAGATATTAGATAAAAATATTATGAGATAATATTATTTTGATATTTGATAACTATATGCAATTATCTAATATTAAGATATTTATATTATGAGATAATATCATTATCTAATATTAGATAATTAATAGATAAGTCTTATCTCTTCCCATTATTTCTAGAATAAGGATAAGATGAGTTGTTAAGTGTGATTAGGATTTTGGAAGCATTATCCTAGTAGGACTAGGATTATGACTTGCCTAAGTTCTATAAAAAGGGACTTGAGGGCAGCACTTAAGAATCACGTTTTAAGCTTCTATATAAACCCTAAATCACTCAAAAAACATCCAATCCTAATTCTTAGAGAGAAAAACGCATCCTAGCAGACGCGTGGAGGGTGAGAGGTCGTTGTTCACTCCGTGTGGATACCGTAGAGACGCTGTACCTTCCGGCCGGCGTTTGATTCATCCGCTCTCAAGTTTTGATCAGTAGAAACACGAGTGCCCAATAGGTAAAACCCTAATCATTGACTTATGCTTTTTGCATGGATCCTAGGTAGAATTCGGATTAAAATTTAAAATTCCGCTGCATGTGATAATCCGAATTCCCAACATTTTTTTCAAGGAAATGTGCACTATATCTCTTTCTTACTCACTTACTCACCTCAAAACACTTATAACTTTAAACATTTTATTTTACTTATCTTTCCTTAACTCAATCCTTCCAATTCTCTAATCCAAATCCATTCAAACAATTAATTATTATTTATAAAAAAATTTATTCCATATTCCTTTATGTAATTTTATTATTTTCACTTGAAAATAACTTTAAACATTTTATTTTATTATTCCATATTCCTCTACTCACTTACTCACCTTAAAACACTTATAACTTTAAACATTTTATTTTACTTATTTTTTCTTAACTTAATCCTTCCAATGTTCTATTCTAAATCTATTCAAATAATTAATTATTATTTATAAAAAAAATTTATTCCATATTCCTTTATGTAATTTTATTATTTTCACTTGAAGATAATTTAAAAAATATTTTAAATTTTACAAGCTTATAATAATCCTCAACCCTTCAAAAGAATTTATCCTTAAATTCTTAAGATCATGCTAATCTAATGAGTCTTACATAAATAGATTAACTAAAATTTAATACTTATTGAATAAGTATAGGTATTTTTATCACTTCTTTAATTCTAGTTCCGAAGTGGCTTTCTCAACCCTTTATGATTCTTAATGAACTTCCATAAATGGTACGCTTTTAAATCTCAACTTTCGAACTTAACAATTCAAAATTTCAGTTAGTTGCTTCTCGTAAGATAATTTAAAGTCTAGTTGCCATGGCTTACCTTAAATCATATGAGATACAATTGATATATATTTCTAGGGAATAGAGACATTGAAAACTAGGTGTATTGTGTTAGTGTATATACCCTAAAACCAATCATATTGATGATTATAAATTTGAATTGTGTTTTTTTATGATAATTTTAATTATCATATTTATACATATATTATCTGCATAATATATTTAATTATAATAATAACCTTAGAATAATTGTATTCTTAAATATTCTTAGTGATATATCATTATTGATTGGGTTATTTTGATATATTAAAACTAGTATGTGTGGTGACTCATATAAGATATTAAGTCTGTATATGAGTACAAGTTAGAGAACTTGTATATTGAACCGACCCACCCTGAGAACAATACGTGGATCGTTGTATGAATATTATGAGTGATTCTTAGTAATCATTATTAATATAGTCATTTGACTTAAGATCGTCAAGGTTCCTTATATATGAGTTTCATATTTTGATAGTACTCTATATCACTCATGGTTGAGTGAATGCAAGGGTAGTTATTAGATATGTCACATATCATGTGGAGGGATTTGTTTGATCAAGATGGAATTTGTCCCTCCTATATAATAGGAATGACACCTGTGGACCCCTTAATTAAGTAAAGTTGAGGAAATGCATGGCCATGTTCAGATAAATTGACATGGGATATCAATTATATTGACTTTAGTTAGCTTACCTAAAAATTAAGAAACCTTTGGATTGGGCTATACAGGAATGACACGATCCATGTCTCGTGCTCAATCTAGATGTTTAGGACAAAAGGACATAGATGATGATCATATGCAAAGGTTCAGTCAAATTATCGACTTTCTCATTACTTAGATAACAATAATATGTTGCTAGACATTATTCATTATTTATGATCATTAATGTGATTTATGATCATTACCAATGTAATGAGAGCCTGTAGGATCATACACTTAAAACCTAGTAGATTTGGAATTAATGGACTAAATTGTTTGGGCCTAATATTTAAGAATTCCATGTTATAACTATAAGACTCAATAATAAGCTTATAATTATAGATGGAACAAAGCCCAACTAGTTAAATTTTTTTATGCACTTATTTAATATAGGCTTATTAGGTAATAATATAGATTATTCACGCATCCCAAAGCATAAAAACCCTAGTAGCTCTCCTTGACCATAACCCTTAAAAAGGTGTAGCTAACACCACGAGGCAAAAGAGGAGAATTCTAATTAGTGGTTATGGATTTTCACTGGTGATTTGCTAGTTCATGTGAATACCTCAGAGTTTTCGATCGAAAGGAAGTTTAAAAGATGATTAACAAATGAGTTCTTGAATTATTGGAAAGGTATTAACCAAATCCTTATTCTAATCTAACATTTTGCATAGATCTTTTGGCTAGGATTGATTAATTTTTGTTATGTTTATTTGACTCCCAATCCTAACATATTGTTTATAAGCTATTAGGCAAATCTTATCAATATGTAACAACTCATACATGTTTGATAATTAGGAAAGGTCTAATGAAGCGAAGTGTTAGTTTCTTTTTTTTCTTATGAATTGCATCTTTCCTTTCATTTATGACAAATTAAGGAATATCATGTCTTCCTTTTAAAACTCTAATTCCTTCTTCTTCTTATCCATATAGGATTTTTGTTAATCTTATGCTATTTTCAACTAATCTCGAATAATCTAAAATTTCTCCAAAGCATCTATTTCCAAATCTAGTCTTGGGAGCTTTGCCTTTCTTGGTTCAAACCATCCCACTAGGGACCTACACTTCTAACCATAAAAAAGCATCATAAAGGGAAACTTAACCGATAACTATTGTTGTAATTAAATTCAATTAATGGTAAGTACTTCTCCTAACTCCCTTCAAACACTAAAGTTTAGCCTTTAAAGCATGTCCTCCAAAATCTAAACTATTTATTTTAATTGTCCATCCACTTTTAGGTGGAAAGTTGTATTAAATTGAATTTGAGTTCCTAAGGCTTACTAAAATAATTGCTAAAAGTGGTGCATAAATTGTATGCTTTGATCAAATACATTTGTAATTGGGACTCCATATAGTGATACTATTTCATGAATGTATACTTGAGCATACTATGCTACTAATAAAATAGTTCTAATAGGTAAGAAATATTTTAACTTGGTTAACCGATCAACAATGACCTATATAGAGTTATACCTTTTCTAGGTCTTTAGCAACCTAGTTAAGAAATCCATTGTTATATTTTTCCACTTCCATTTTAGGATTAGAAGTAGTTAGTGCATTCCAATTAAGCATTGATGATTCGTTTTCACTTGTTATCAAGTTATGTACTTTACTCTAACATATCTTTTTTCAATCTTTTCAATCAAAAAACATCTCTTAAACTATGATACATCGTGGTCACTCCTAGATGTATAGTATACAAGGAATTGTAAGCTTAGTGTAGTAATTTTATTCATTTAATGGAATCCATATCCATCCTTGATAATGAACTACCTATCTTTCATTAACAATTATTCTTAATTCAGGGTCTCTATCACATACTTCACCATGGCTACATAACTCTTATTAATCTATTAAGCATTTTTAATTTTTTTTAATAAGGATTGATTGGAATGCTACTTAAGATAATAACATCTTTAGAAGGTGTCTTAGCTACTCTACCTATGGATTGTTAGCTTAATGTATCCACCATAACCTTAGCTTTACTAAGATGGTAAAGAATCAAATAGTCGTAGTCTGTAATAAGCTTTATCCATCTCTTCTACCTTAAATTTAAACCCTTCTGCTCAAAGATATATTTCTAGCTCTTCTACTTAATGTAGATTTCATAGATTTCTCCACAAAAATAATGCCTTAAAATTTTCAAAACAAAGATCACTATTACCATTTCTAAATCATAATTTGAATAATTTTGTTTATATCTTTTTAATTACATGGACGCAAAAACTATCAATTTGCCATGTTGCATTGAAACACATCTAAGGCAAACCCTAGACACATCATAATGCATTACATATCCTTTGATGTTGGAAGGCAAGGCTAACACTAGTGTAAACATTAAGCATGACTTTAACTTCTGGAAATTATTTTCATATGTATCTGACTATTCAAACTTCACCCCTTTTATGTTAACTTTGTTAATAGTACAATTATATTAGAGAAATCTTTGACAAACCTTCAATGATATCTTATTAACCTAAGAAAACTCCAAATTTTCATAGTAAAGGTAGGTCTCGGCTAATTTTCTGTAGTTTTTACTTTTTAAAACTTAACTTAAACTCCTTTTTGTAACCCTATATGACCTAAAAAATTCATGCTAATTATCCAAAACTCACATTTTAGAGGATTTAGCATATAGTTTATGCTCCTATAAAATCTACAACATAATTTTAAGATGTCTAACATAGTCTTCTTCACTATTTAAGCATAGTAAAATGCCATCTATGAAAACAATTATAAGTTTATTTAAGAAGGGCTTAAATAACCATTCATCATGTTTATGAAGGTGACTAGAGTATTAGTCAATCCAAAAGGCACAACTAAGAACAAAGAATAGTTGTATTAAGTTTAAAAGTCTATTTTTGGAATATCATCCTTAAAGATCTTAAATTAATGGTAATCCATGTATAGGTTTATTCTTAAAAAGTATTTAGCTTCTTGTAATTGATTGAACAAGTTATCTATATAAGGAAGTGGATACTTGTTCTTTAAAGTATCCTTGTTAATTTGATGGTAATCTATGCTTAACCATAATGATCCATCCTTCTTTTTTACAAACAAAACTAGAGTTCCCTAAGGTGAGGAACTTGGATGAATGAAACCTTTGTCCACTAAATCTTATAACTACTTTTTCAACTCTTACAATTCTGCTAAGGTCAATTGATAAAGGAGTATAAAAGTGGGTTAACTATTAGGCACTAGATTAATATAAAACTATTTCTTTATTTGGTGGTAATCTAGGCAATTCTTATAGAAACTCATTAGGAAATTCTTGTATAACAGGAATATAATTGATATCTGGAACTAGTTGGTTTGGATTTGAACTATAATTTAATGTGTAGTACACCATTTCCTAATAATTTGTTAAGCTTTAATACTCAAAATTAAATTAATGGTTCTTAACAACCTATGTTTTTGAAACTTAATAAGCAGTAAACCTTTTATAAAGAAAGTAACAATCTACACAAGCATGGTATTGAGATAATTAATCCATCCCTAAAATTACATTATAGTTAACCATATCTAACAAAGCTTGATCAACATATGCTTATGCATATATATATAGGACTTGCCTCTACCATATGAGTAACTAATAAGGATTTATCTTTTAAGGTCATCACAATTGAAAGGTACTCATCAAATTTAAGGATTCATTAATATTAGCAAAAAATCTTGTTCAAATAAATAAATAAATGGCATTTGAATCAAAATTGATTCTAGAAGGGAGATTATTAATTTTAAGGGTACTTATCATTATGACATTGTGGGCTTGGCCTTTAAATGCATTAGAGTGTAAACTCTCACTTAGCTTCCACTACGAACTTTCTCACAATTATTTGCTTTTGCACCCTTTATAACTGGAGGTTAATTTCTCATAAAAGTTATATATGGCAAGGCCAAAGTACTATGTTAGAAAATTGAATAACTAACCCTTTGGATAAAAGGATTTTCAAGGCATTCCTTAAACTTGTGTTTAATCTAATCACACCTAAAACATATAATAGATTTTTGGTTGCAAGGCCTTTGGTGTTTGTTGCCATACTAGAAACATTTTAGTGGCTTTTCTTGAAAATTGCTCCTATCGAAGCTTATTAAATTATTCAAGAAAAATTAATGATTTCCTTAACTTGTTCTCATGGCAAGCCATTCAACATGCATTTAGGGTGAGTAAAACTTGTAAATGATCTATTCCCTTTGCCTATAAGGATATTCTAAGGGGGCATTCCCTTATACTAAACATGGCACTAAGTTTTTCTGATCAACTATACTTTTTGCTTCCTCTTTAAGCTTCCCTTTCTTCATTATCTTTTATCCTAAATTCAAGCCTCAATGTTTGGTCCAATGTTTGTTGACAAATGGTGGTATTATCTATGTAGATCTATTTAAAATGGAAGTCACTTAGATCTTGCATAAATCTCTTAACTTTTACCTTTTCAATAGGACTAAATATGGCATATGCCTAGATAGTTTTATGATATGAGCATCATAATTAGTAATAAAAATACTCTTTTCCTTCATGTACTTAAATTCCCTCACTTTAGCCGAGTAGAAGCTTTTACCCAAGTTAAGGGTGTCAAATGTAAATATCTATTCCTTATAACATTCGTGAACCAATAATGTAACACATCATCCAACTAATAGCCCACAAGTTCAATTAGCAACTAGTTAAGGTATCTTAACATCTTCCTATAATGCTTTAAAATAGTATGGATCATCTATTAAATTGATAATAATGCACCATGGAGGCTTTAACTTTAAGAATCTATGCACTATGTGAAACTTATTTTTGACACCCTTTTTGGAAGGGCTACACTCTCACTTATGCTCCCTCTTGAGTTTGTCGTCCTTATCATTGTTATCTCAATCTCCACAGTGATCATTCCTCTAATTCTTATCAAGGGCTCTAGTGACTTGATTCATAACTTATTACATAAAATTTATAACCTAAAGGAAAAGTGTTACTCACTATTCTCTTCTTCCTATCATCTACTACTTTTAGCCTATGAATCTATAGATAACTACTTATGTTCAAGTTTATTAACTTATAACTAACTGCTAGTATTTATCTAATTCATAAGATTTGTCAAACAATTAGATAATAACCAAATCATCATTAAGCAACTTATTATATACAAAAAACCATCAATAGGCATTATAAAGTCTATCGAAATGGTACTGATGATATGTAATCTTGAATGCACACATTCTATTAGTACAATTTTAGTCAATTCTTATTTAAGTAGCATATAAATATAACTTATAGCTTACATCCCACTATGAAAACCTAGACTATACTCTGATATCAACTTTGTCACAATCTAACCTTAGTGGTAACTAGCATGAAACTCGATTACTTAACTTTCACCAACCTAACCTATCTTTTACACTAGGGCATTGCATCCTATATAGAATATTAAAGTAATATAACTATTCAAATAAAAAAGGAAGGATATAATTTATTTTTATGAAAAGGTTTTAACAAAAAAGAAGTAAGGCTTATTTTTATTCCATTCAAGCTTGTTGATAAGCTAGCTTAGTTTGCTCTAAACTAATAAGATCACAATCCTATGCTTCTAACCCTTTAAAAATAAAGTCTAAAATATCTATTTATATCAAAATATCCAATGTTGCCCTCAACCTTACTGAAGAGCTTCTTAAGAGTTTAATTCTAAGGTGATGGAGTAAGAGCCTCAACTAGTAAGATTGTAAAATAAAACATGAAGGGTTAAGTTTAAGGCTTAATAAGTAAACATCTTAATGTTAGTAGAATTTAATAAAATTAAACTCTTTTTTACTAGATTTACCCTTTTTAACTACCACATTTATCTTAAACAATACCAAGTTAACTATTAGCAATTATATCATAACATTAACTAATATTATTAAAAAATAATAAAAGTAGAGTTCACTAGTCCTGTTAATTTAGATTTCATAACTGAATATAAGAAATGTTATTATTTCATAATATTTATAAGTAAGAAGTGTCAATTTAATAACATAACATAGGTATTCAATGTATACACAAGCAAATAATCCTCTTTCTAACTCTTGGTCATCCTTATTCCTTCACAAACCTAACCTTGTTCCTTTAACGTCTACTTTATCCATTCATAAATGGTTATCTAATTTAGTTCAATTCATAACAATCATCAAATGTAACCTCATTTTAATTTACATAATTATTAGTAAGCATCAAGTTCAATCATTACAATATAATTCAACTTACATTATA
The DNA here is from genome assembly GCA_020226215.1 of Sindora glabra. Lineage (NCBI taxonomy): Eukaryota > Viridiplantae > Streptophyta > Magnoliopsida > Fabales > Fabaceae > Sindora > Sindora glabra. The sequence continues at coordinate 44,544,187 of CM035232.1, read as the reverse complement.
TCATATATGTTAATCCCACCATGCCTTATTACATGGCTATATTACTTTAGGCATATAACATAGGGTGAGTGGGGTAGTATAGACTTAAGCCCATATGGGCTTACCCATATAAACCTACAAAAAATATAGGAAAAATTTGTGAAGCTCGCAGTTGCTTACGGGTGCTTATAGGTAGCTCATATTATCAAACTTTTTTTTGCTATTGAGAGTGGTTAAATCATTATATACATATATATATATATATATATATATATATATATATATATATATATATATATATATATATATATATATATATAAGAATTAGAGATCAAACCTTAAATATGGAGGAAAGAAGGAACCTTTAAGGAACATTAGATTGGATTAGATTAAAAAAATCTATTTTTTTATAAATTATAATTAAATAACTATATTCTTTTTCTATTTTATGAAATAGGTTAGTTAAGTAAAACTAAAAAAAATTATACATTAGATTAAGAATTAGGTTGGGTTAAAAAAGTTTTCAAATGCTTAAAGGATTACACAATTTTAAATAGTAAAAAAAATTAACCTTTGACCATTTGAGGTTAAGCCCATGTAGCCTTACCTAAGCTCACAAAAAATATGGGCTCCAAATAAGAATGCCTAGCCTATTCCATGATCATGGGTTACTTACATTGCCAATGGATTTTTTGCCTATTTTACATGCCTACATTACTTAACCATTATTATTTAATTACTTTAACAAGTATAACTCAATATCTAAGTACTCATCTTATACCATAACAATTATATAGGCTAACATTTTCTTGGGGTATAATCTACTATATACATGACTACAGACGACATAGGAACCAACTAGACTTAACTGTGTAATGGACTATAGGCCTATAGGAAATAGTCCTAGTTGACTATATAACCAACTACAGACCTCTAGAGGCAAGATCCAAATGAGGCAATTAACTATATTTTATTATGTGGCTAATATTCGAATTTTAAATTTATTTCTAAATTAAAGGTTTTGAAAATTTTAAAAATAATATTTATGAATATTATTTATTTTTATGGTTATTATCGATATAAGATTATATTAAAATCATTTTACAAGAAATTTCTCATAAATTGAGAAATAATTTAGTAAGCACGAATGCATGAGTTATGAATTAATTTATATGAATTCGATATATTAATTGTGGGAATTGTGAGACTTTAAAATAAATTATTTTAATGAATTGAGGAGTATTAAAATATTCATTATAGGATTTCAAAATTTATCAAATTATTACCATACATATATTTACATCTATTGAAAAGAAAATTAAAAAATGATGGAATTAAGATTTTAATAATATAAGTTTTATAAAAATAGGTTTTTATTTAAATGAAGGACCAAGATTAATTTTTATGACACAACAGTTGAGATTTTATGATAGAATGATCATATGGTGGCATGAGAAGAATGGGATTATATCCCTTAGCTGCCCCTATTTTAGTTTTTCAAAAATTCCCCTCTTATTTTACAGTTTCCTCCCTTCACTCTCTCTTATTTTTTTTAATTCTGGTTGCTTTTTTTAGCATTTCTTTTTCTCTTAATTGGAAAATAGTACCATCATCATATCTTTCTCTCATTTTTTTTAAGATTTTGGGCTCTCTTTTTTAGTATAGCTTACCTATTTTTCTACATTTTTCCTAAGAACACAACTTTCTCTCTCAATTCTTTATTCCACAACCTTTCTTTCTTTTTTCCTTCCTTCCTTCCTTCCTTCTTCTTCTCAACTTTAGCTAAAGTTATACCTCATCCTCGATGTTGTTGCTATTTTATCAGAAGATGCAGCTTCATGAGATAGCTTTCCCCCTGCTAGTGTTGTTATGGGTATTCAACCACGATGAAAAACCGCTGATGAGTGGCTGAGCACGATTAGCGAGAAGTCACCACAAGTAACGATGGGTAAAGGAGCCATATGAAGGCAATCTCTGACCAGCTGCTAGTTTTAGGTGGTGTGATGCAACAATAACAAAACTAGGTGGGATTGCACTATTCCATGAATGGTAGAATGCCTTGGAGTCTTCCCTAGTAGTGATTTGCTATTTTTTTATGCCAGTAGCTTCCTCTGGTGATGGAAGAAAAGGTAAAAGAGGAATATGGATACCTTAATGCTTCTAAGTGAGTATATATCTCACCATTAATTTTATTTTAATATAAAATGATTTAATTGTATTCTTTTTATTAATAATATAGATTTCATATTCATTACATGAACTTAGTTTCGTGATATAAGAGTAATTAGCTATGGATGAATGATAATTAATTAAAGTGCGTAATAGAAGCATGATAGTGGCAATAACTATTAATGGATTATGATTGAACTTAATAATATTGTATAAGAATGCCTATATTGCTATGTGTTTGATACTATCTAATGACAAAACTAGGACTTTGTATTACAATGTTATACATAATTACGATGTGGGAGTTATGCTCTCTTATGTTTAATTTTTAAAGATCATGCTAATAATGGCAATGGAAATTGTGAATGGTGATGGATAATCTTAAAGTTGGATGGAGAATTCTAGATAAATCATTATGAAGGATATAGAATTAATATAAGAGTCGAATGGGAAATTCTCGGCTTATAATTGGAAAGGATATAAGACAAATTTGAGAACCGAACGAAGAATTCCTGGTTAATAGTTAAGAGAATTATAGAATTAACTTTGATACCATAAAGTAACTATTTGTGCATTTATTATATTTGAATATGTAATATAATATTACTAGTTATGATTAACTTCCATTGATCATGTGATTATGGTAATCTATTTATACTTAAGCCTTAATGGCTATTTGTAAGTGTGATGTCTACTCGAAATGGGTAGTATATGATATTGAGTTCTAATAGATAGTTGAGACTCTTGTGTTTGCAATGTGAGAAATAGAGTTTAAGTCATGTGCAAGTGGACTCTTATTTTGGATCCTGGTTTCACATATTCTAGAGATTCAGGAATTGAGTTTGTTAGTATATAATTAATATGTAAATATTATATATAAAATTGATCCCTTACAAAATATGATAGATATCACTTAGTTCTTGTGACTCACTTTGTTGTATCTTCAATGCTTACAAGTTAGAATGAACATACTTAAGCTTATTAAATTCATGAAAAAGCAAGACTGCCTTATTAAAGATTTAACAGTTAGGAATACAATTCATATTCAAATAAAGAATTGTTGAATCATTAATCTATGTATAAATTTGAAACTATACAGTACTATACTGTGTGTATGTATGTTTGCTATTGTATTTGCATAAAAATAAGTTTTGAGTTTAAGGTGTATAACCCTCAAGAAGTGTCCAAAAAGAGGGGAGATTTTGTCCATTTTTCTATAAAATTTTAAAGTAAATTTTTAATTTTTTTTGAAAATTGGAAACTCCCATTAGATAGAAAAGTGTGAAAATTGTTAAGGCATGTGAAAATTAGCAATGAAATCCACACCGATTATGATTAGAATAAGTTAGTAATCATTGTGGGAACCAAGCCTAGTTAACAAGCCACAACCAAGAATCCTAACCAAATTCAATATAAGTCTAGAACTTGGCTTTGTTTCAACTACAATCAAATTCACACTTCATTTGATCAATCAATAAAATTTACAATCGATAGCCATATATCATATCCATATTTGCCCGGCAGTAAATTATATGAATTATTATTGCAATAGTATTCTCACACTACTCATTTCAAAGTTGAACAATAATTATTCATGATAACACGATCTTACAATTATGTATTCATCAATTATTATCACAACATTAGTTTTTCACACAACCTGTCCTGGGTAAGCATCAACCATTCAAATAACCAATCAAGTTCAACTCAATTACATCATATCAAATAGAATCATCTAAAATAATAGGATTTCAATATCAGATAACAATGCACAACAATATAGAGAATGACTCTAGTAACTCTTTAGGAAAAATTCATTGAATGACTATAGTTGATATTCAAGGCTTCTCTTTATATCTTCAGTCCAACCTTATCCCCTACCACCTTAGGCTTGAGGCCACCAATATTTTCCTTCCAACCCTTACCATGCCTCTCCTCCTTTACGGAGGATGTGTATCTTCCCCTATCACATATCATGTACAAGTATCATACTTATAATTGCCATTATAGGCATCATTCATTCATGTCATTATCTTATATATCAATAACCAGTGATAGGATATCATAGGCATCGCATCGCCACGATGGGATACCATATGTATCAACTATTCATTTCACGATTACATATCAAAAGGTATGGTCAGAACATCAACTATGCCATAGGGGTTTTGATTAAGAAAATTCCCCATTCTCATATCATCAATCATTCAGCATCAATGAATAACATAGTTTATCACATAGTTTCAAGCACATTTATTTCCTCAATCAATAGAACTCTGGTCGAGTCAATCATAAACCACAATTTAGAGTTCCTTTCACATAATTCAAGCTTTTTATTCCACACAATTCTAATCAATTTCACATAATTCAAACCATTGTACACTTTTAACTTTTAGATCAAAGATAATTCACTAAAGAAAAGTTCATCTCATAAGATAAACTATACAAAAATTCAACCAATTAGTAAGCAGTGGCTAATATACATAACAAGAAATCCATGGAAATCTTCAAAGACATGCTTTCCAATACATGCAACTTGTTACATTATGAATTGTTAGTATATAGTTAATCTATAAATATTATATATAAAATTAATCACTTATAAAATATGATAGATATATGCTCACTGAATTCTTGTGACTCACTCTATTGTATCTTCAATGTTTACAAGTTAGAGTGAACATACTTAAGCTTGTTAAATCCATGGAGAAGCAAGACCGCCCTACTAAAGATTTGACAATTAGGAATACAATTCATATTCAAATAAAAAATTGTTGAATCGTTTATCTATGCATAAATTTAAAACTGTACTGTACTATATGTATGTATATTCACCATCATATTTGCATAAAAATAGGTTTTGAATATAAGGTGTATGGCCCTCAGGAAGTGCCCAAAGAGAAGAGAGATTCTGTCTATTTTTCTGTAAAAATTTTAAAGTAAATTTTTAAATTTCCTTAAAATATAGAAACTCCCATTAAATAGAAAGTATGAAAATTATTAAAGCTTGCGGAAACCGGCAACGGGATCCATGTCAATCATGATCAGGATAGGTTATGACACAAAGGCCATAGTTGCCTACAATATGAATTTATGCAAATTTCAATTTGACTATACTGTTCACTCAACCTAAATTTAATCCAAGTGCATTTATGATACCACTAACCATATCACAATCATTATAGATCATTAGTAACATTCTATTTAGATCAAATCCAATAATAAATTCAAAAACAAACTCCACAATTCAACATATTCGATTCATATTTTTCAAAATCCTAATACCTTAACTCAATCAAGCAAATTTCAATTAAATCTATAAATTAGAGTTAGGATGTTTACTCATTTTATGTGGAAAAGATATTTGAAAGATAAAAGTGAGATTTTATAGTTATTAATTACCTAAAATTAATAAGTTTAAGGTTACAAATTAAATTTTGGTTCTTAAGCCAAATAATTGAATTTTATCAAATCTAAAGGAAAATTGAAAAAAAGCTCAACATTGATGGAGGTTAAGGTGCCCTTACCTTAATCATGTAAAGAAAATGTTAAAGATTAACTCCTTTTTTGCTTAGCTATACTTGAAGATGAAAAGGAAAAAAAGGAGATGAGGAGAATAAGGATGAAAAGGTTTAGGATTTTAGGGGAAATAAAAAGTGAAAGAGAAAGGATAAAGTTTTAAAGGAAATAAAGGCCAGGATATTTTTGGAAATGTGCTTTACAACTTCTCTTTACACACATACTCACTTGTAAAAACTTATAACCTTTAAACATTTTATTTAATCTACCTTTCCTTAACTCAATCCTACCAATTCCTCATTTCAAATCCATTCAAATAATTAATTATTATTCATATAATTTTATTCCATATCCTTTTATGTAATTTTATTATTTTTCATTCAAAAATAATTTAGAAAATATTTTAAATTTTAAAGGGTTATAATAATAACTTTGTGTGAAAAATGGAAAGTGCTTCATTAATGTTATCACCCATGACTAAAGCAAGTTTATCTTCCTCTAATTCCTATTCTAGCCTTTAATAGTCTCCCTAGGAAAGCTTATATGGATATATGTTCTCCTTTTACCTTTTTTGGTTCACCATATTTAACTTTTATCGACAAAAACATAAATTAGTTTAGAAACACAAATGACATTGAGTAAAACTGGCCTCTAAAATGTACAAATTTTATTTGGAAATACTTGATGCCCTTATATTATGGGAACTTTTCACATGATAGTTGGATAATGAAGTTGAATTTCTAAAGTAGGTTCACTTTTGTCCAAGTCTCTAGATTAACATATTTCTTTTTTAACTTAGTTTTAAAATCCTTCTTTCGATTTGCCACATGTGACAATACTTTTCTATGCATTTTTTTATATATAATACAAAGCTAGTCAAATCAAGTGTATATATAAATACTTTCTCCCAAAGGTTATACTTTAATGTTAGGGAACATGCCTCCAATTTGCATAACTTATTGACATTTTGGACCACGCTGCTAATACAACATAATTGTTATATAACATTGTATTTCTTACACTTAGTTGCCTTTTGGCATTAAACTCAACATCTAACTTCACACTTTTAGCCCACACTGTAGCAACAAACCTCAATGTTATGGAAACCTTTCTTAATTCTTTGGGTAGGATTAGCTAACTTTTTAAAAGGATCCATATTTTGGCTACTTCAAAAAAAATCAATATCAATTATTTATAATAATATGTAGACAAAGTGGTGGTAGTTATACAAATTATACTTACAACAAATGCTATATGGTAGGAATGATAAAACATATATCTTTTGTGATAAGCAATTGAACTTAAATTACATCAATCAATATACTTTTTAGACTCCTCCACTAATTTACATAACCAAGACACAAATAATATTCATTTCATGATATAATAAGTTTAAACCTTCTTATCAGTATATAAGCATGCAATGGCATGGATAACAATTTAAAATAAAAAAGGCATCACCACCAAGCATAGCATCACCATAATTATATATGCTAAAGGTGATTAAAATTTAAAAGCATTATTAACACTAACAAATAATACAAACTTTAACTTAACAATAAAAAGGGCTACCATAATGTCATCATACACATATGTATATCTTGTAATCAAACAAAGTTAAATTATCTATCAATATTTTAAAAAAAATTAAAAATAAGACACGATAATGTACTTGAGAATCATTATGATAATGAGTACAAACTCAAAGTTCATGATGGATGCAACTAACTAAGTGGAAGAAGATTGAGATCCACTAAAGAAATAATAAAAATGAAGGTTACTACTACAAAATATGGGTTTCTAAAAAGCAAAGTGAGAACGATATAAAGGATAAAGTGAAAGTTACCTAAGCAAAAACATTAGACACTGGTTTTCTAATAAACAATTGCCATTTTACCTAAACAATGTCCATTTTATACAAAACAAATGTATAAAGTTAATCTTATATTTATGAAAACACCATCACTTGAATCATTCCCCATATTGATTCCTAGTTATATTTGATATAATAAGTTTGTTGACTCTCATCTAAGTAACAAGTTGCATTACTTTAGACATTATTTTAGTGAAAAATTAGAATCCTAAATCTTTCAATAATTTCAAAAAATCCACCATATGTTCAAATAGACATTGGTCTTGTTTATGACTCATCATCTTAGTGTTCCAAATAATTTGAAAAACACTATCGTGTCAAAATAAATATTGATGCTAACTTTAACTAATGCTTATTTGCAATTCTATAATATTATTTGATTAAATTATATTATATTATGTTAAATAGAAGAAGATTATATAGTTATATATAAAATAAAGATAATAATAAAGTTATAATGGGAAATAAGAAAAATAATTTTAAAGGGAATTTTTTTTTCTAAAAATTGACATTTGGATAAAAATGAAGCAGCTTTGCTTAAAAAAACTTATATTATTAGTTAGAAAAAGAAAAAGATAATAGGGATAAAAATTCCCTTGAAGCATCGGTTTGTTGCCAAATGCATAATGGGGTCTTTCAAATTATTTGTATATAAAAGAAAGAAATTTTTCATAATAACAAGCATTATGCTCGTCAAATGTTAGATCACCATATATGGGTATTAATGTTTATTTCTATGATATAACCATGATAAAAAAAACCACACGTATCATGTAGAACAAAATTTTATTTTTCATTTTTTTAATTTTTTCTTAATAGAAAGATATTTTATTGAAAATAGGAAAATCAAACTACAATCAATGTAGCATCTTAGAGAATGAAAAAATCTAAAATAGGAGAAACATAAGGTAACTTTGTTAAACCCCTCTAATGAAACTTGTAACCCACTTTTCCATTTCATTAGCAATAATATTACGTTCTCTATGACATCATATTAAAGATAAATTATCATTAGTATCTAAGTATTGTCAAATAGTTTCAACCATAAGACAAACCCTTTATAAACACTCTATTGAACCTCGTAACATCTCCACAATCACTTGACAATCACTCTCTACTAACATAACCCTTTCATCAAAGTTAAAAGAAACCATAACTACTTCTTGAATAGCCAATAATTCTATAGATAAAAATAAACACACTTCAAATTATCATGCTAAAGGCCTAAAAATACCTTATGATAGTACTTTGCAATAATAATTGCAACTGCAAAACCCTTATTCTAGTAAGCATCTGTATTTAATTTATAACATTTGTATTTAAAGCCTCCTATTTTAATAGGCTTGGATCACCTCAATCTAAAGTAGCTTCTAGCCCAACATCTCTCAAAATCCCCAATACCTTATGCTAAGAGCTTTCTTTCCAATAATTTCAAGCAACAACAATGATAATCTACTCTAACTTCAATCTCATGACGTGCATGATGGAACAACATTCCTCCTAAAGGTGTTAGAGGGTGCCATCACAAAAAATGAGCAGGCAACTTCAAAGGTGACTATCTTCAATTGACATAAGCAGATAATAGCCTAAAAGTAAGGAGTCTAAATGCTCGAACATCAATCAAGAATGCAAGGCAATAGTGCGGATGCTCCAAGTGCTAAACTAGAACTACTTATGGAATAGGCAATTTTCCTTCAAGTGCAATACAATCTTAGGCAATTCCATACATAAGAGACACAAGATGTTATCGGATCTTGATAGGTAACCCACCCTTGTCCTAGTAAAGAAAACCTTACTTGTATACCTCTATAAAATTAATTTAAATCTATTATGAAGATTTTATTACCATATATAATTTCCCATTTTTGGTATTATTTGAGGAATATGTTAATTGATAACTAATCTATATACTAATTTTGCGTGAATTTCCCACTTGGATTTAAACCCTACACTTGAATATCTAAGTTTCCACTATGGATGCATAACCAAACAATTTTAAAAGCATCATCATGATAAAATATTTCAAAAATTATTTGGCTATTCCACAACCTATGATTCTCAATCATTAATATAGAAACCATCATGTTTTGATTAGTCATAATTACCTTTTTAAATATTGAAATAAAGTTGTGACAAAGGAACTCATAGATCCATAAGAGTCTTAAGATATACCTCTGATCCTATAATAAAACATCTTCCTCATCCAATAATTCTTTCCCTTCTTGTACACTTTTCCAAGCCTATAAGTTAGTACATTCTTGACTATCTATGAAAGAAATACTTTTTACATACTTGGATTAAAAACATCTAACGTAGTGAGCTATTCTTACCACCTCCAAGTTCTATATCAAATTCACTAAAAGTGCTTCATTTATATGGTGGAATTGCTTTAAGACTAGACCACCATATGATTTTGGAAGACATAAATTTAACCATGCCCTCAGATAATAATGACAAATTGCATGTTCCTCCAACCTTTCCAAAATTTCTTGCATAAAGAATCCAAAGTATGAGAAACCCTTATTGGAAATTTTAAAGTTAACATAATGTAAGATAGTATTTACTGAATAACTGATAACACCATAATATGTCATTCTGCTTATGACAACATTTTCCTCCTCTATCAAGATAAATGATTTTGGACCTTATCAATTAAGTAATGAAAATCTTTGTTGTTAGCTTTAGTAAGAAAAAGTAGAGTACCCAAATACCTTACTTCCCTCCTTATCAAATCCATGCCTAAAAAATTTAATAATCTTTATCTTGCATTAGTATGAACATTCCTTAAAAAGAATACTCTAAACTTACTTAAATTAACCTTCTACCCAGACTATCTTTCAGAGGTTTCTAGAATAGCACAAAGATTATTAGCCTTATGGATGTTAGTCCTTATAAAAATAATTGTATCGAGTGGAAACATTAAACGCGAAGTAAGCTGCCCAATCTTAGAAATCATAATACCACGAATTTTCTTCCCTAGTTCAAACTTAACTATTCAACAAGACAAAATGTTGAAACAAAGGATGAATAAGAATGGAGAAAGCAGATCCCGATGCCTAAGTTGTCTATTTGTATGGAATATTTTTATAGAACAAAGTTCTATTACTTACACTTTAAAATCACATTTTTATAATTATAAATTATGACATTTATACTTGCGTATCCCATAATTTATTAAAAAGAAGACATGATACATTCTTAAAATGAGAATCTATCAAGCATTTCTACTTAGAATAAGTTAGGTAACTATTTTGGAAAGAAACTCGCTCAATAAAATTACTATCTATCTAACGCTTTAAAAATTTAACATATCTCAATTTAATACTAAACAATGTTTTATTATCAATAAAACTTATAATGTACTTTATTACTAAGAAAAACTTAAAAGGTACCCATATTATAATATTTAAGAAGACTAGAAAATAGTAAGGTTTTCTTTATTTTGATGGAAAACATTTTCTATAAGACTATAGTTATAAAATATTAAGATAATAGAAATAATTCTATATGTTCAATGTTATATATAAAAAGCCTGAAGAATGATTTCTTTCACTACTATAATTTTAGATTTTTTTTTCTATCGAAAGATATACGTAGAAGTGACATATCACTCTTCTACTTATATACAAGTAAATAACATTTTTTTTATAGAAAAAATCGTTTAATAAAACAAATATAACCTAATAATGCCCAACTTGACCCTTTTTCTCAATAAAAGAATTTGATAGGAAAAAACACACGTGTGGGACACTTGCAATCATATTTAATTCATTAACATTACATACATGAGGATAAAAATTAGGATTAAAGAAAGATAATTTTTCATAGAAGATGAAGTACCACTTCCATCTTGGAAAGCTTGGAATAACGTAACATGTAATATTTTAAAATTTTATTTATCATATTACTCAATCAAAGCATAGAAAGAAAGTCAATTTTTCTTCTAAAAAAGCAAAAGTCAAGTTCGTTAAAATTACATAAAGAAAAGAAGGAGATAATTAGTTGCCTTAGTGGGTATTGTTGAAAGACCAACTCTGTGAAGAAGTAATGTCGTGAGCCCAAGTGTAATTGTATGTGGCTAGAATTTAGGATTCCATGGTATTAAATTGAAAGTGAATTAATTAGAATTAATATTCCATTTATTATATGCATATTTTAACATGCGGGCTTGGCGGCAGAATATTTTTGTTCGTTTTGAGTGCTGCAATATGCATCAGACAGGAATTTACACTCTCTTCTTTCAAAAAAATAAAAAGAAAAAACGCATAATTTTTATTAATATTATAAAAAATCAGTTTCAACTGGTCGATTTCACCAAAATAAAATCGTGAACCGGCTATGAAACTGATTCGATTAGCCTTAAAAATCAACCATTTTAAAATCAGTTAAAAAGAATTGATCAACCTGTGATAAACCAGTCAGTTGTTGCGAATTAACCCTGTTTCATATGATTGAATCGATTGACTTTTTTCCCCCTCCTTCCATTTTAAAAGACAACACTATATTTCTTAATATTAAATATATGTCGAAAGTTTAATCTACCAAATAGGTAAATATATTCTCATTTTCAATAGATGGAAGTCACAGATTAGAAAAGCCTAGTTCAAAAGATTTTTTTTTTTATATAATTTGAAAATTGTACTTATAAGTGTATGAAATGATTTGATATGGTTTTTTGAACAGTTTTCATAGTTGCATGTATAAATATAGTTTTATATGTAATTTATTTATTCTTATTGTTATATTTTTATGCAACTTAAAATTTTAGTCCAACCTCTAACAAATCCTATCTTGAACGGTTCCCTAGGTTGTTTTAATGATTGATATAATTTTTAAAATATTATTTTTTATATATAATAGAATTTATAGAGTTTTTCATATATAACGAAAATTATAAATAATAAGTAAACCAACATATTAGTCTATGAAAGATACTTGTTACATTATATTTCATTTAAAAGTTCATTTTACATTATTTGAGTATATAGACCTCCAATTTTTATATCAAATTATTCTTGAAAAATAAATATTACATTAGATTTTCTTTAAAATTTTAGTTAGTTGATATAAAATAATTTTTTAGAAAAAATCTTATATAACTTATATTTTTTAAGGATCAATTTAATGGTTTATACTCCAACCCTTAAGTCAGTATTGCATAGTAAAGAGAGAATAATTTGAGTAATGAAAGTATAATATATGCCATCTTCATTCTTTGTTATCTATTGCAATTAATTTTACATATATTAAAAAAGTAGTTTAATTTATTTATTTTTTGTAGACTTTTTAAGACTATTCTTTATATACAAAATTCAAGATAATTGAAAATAGAGAAAAAAGTGTGATTGAATAAATGTAGGTAGATTGAAAGCATAGAATAATGAAACATTTATTAATATAAAAGAGGGGTAAAATTGAAAAAAACTATTTAATACTTTACTGAAATTTTAAAATAACAGATAAAATGAAACAAAAAAAATTGAAATACAATAGATAAAATGAAACAAAGGAAATATCTTATAAGAGTTTTCTTGAATAGGTTTGTTGGAAGATAGTCACAAAATAATTAAGCATTAATCAAATAATTATCATTATAACCCCTAAAATACCAATATTTATCAATTTGAACAACATGATTATTAAATATAACTTTGAAAGATATATTTGTAATTGTTAGTAATTTTAATATACATAAGATTTTATATAAAAGTTATAATTTTTATGTTAACTTTAGACAAATGGCAAAATACACATAATCCCTCTAAAGTATAACCTTCTATCAAATAACCATCTGAACCTTCAAATCTTACAAATAACCTTCCAAACTTTTCCAAAACATGAAACGTTTCAATTTCAAGGTTACTAGGCAAAGCAATTGCTAGTGTCATGTTTCACTTACCAGCAGAGCAACTACTACTATCATGTTTCACTTATCAGTGATTGAAAACTACCATTATATTTTTACTTGTTGATGGTTTCAAACCACCACTAAGTGAATGAAAAATAATGGCAGTGGTTTATAATCCCACTAAGTAATACAAAAGCATTTTTAAATTATTCTATTTATTTCTTTAGTGCTTTCATATTTTGAAAAAGTTCAAAGAGGTTATTTGCATGATTTGAAAGTTTAAGGGGTTATTGATATAAGGTCATACTTTATGGGGGAATGTGTATTTTTCCTTTAGTCAAATCTCCCAAAGTCTCTTGATAAGCACTAAAGCATTGCCATAACAATCCAAATCTACTATAAGTTATAATAGCACATTCAATTATAAAATTTTTATATTATTTGTCTATTATTATGATAGTTTTTTTTTCTTTTCATTTGTGTCACGCCTAATCTTCACTATTCACTTTAGATGCATCTAATAACTTATATATATATATATATATAATTCAAATTAATTACTAAAATTGACTTTAATGATGAGAGATAATCAGTACTACTACATTTAATTTCCATCTAGCTTTTATAATATTTTCATTTTTTTCTCATTTGAAAATTCCAATTTATTTCAAAACATAAAATTATTCTAAACTTTATTTTTTTACCACATTACAATGTATTTACTTTTTTTTAATTGTGCGAAGATAAAATCAACTTTTGAATTTAAGTTCTAAATTGAATTCATAATATATAATAAATAATTATTATAGTTTTAAGTACTCAAAATAAAAATAAAGGTCATAATGATAATTTTAAATATAATGGAAGATTTACTATTATATGTCATCTTGCAATCATATCTTTATTAAAACTATTGTTATTACTTCATTAGCACCACACATAATTATGATAGTTACACTTTAACTAATATAGAATAGTTGATTAATATCAATAGATAAATGTCAGTTACTACTATCATTAACATCTATTTTGATGAGATAGCATTTTTAAAATTATATGAAAATTTAAGACAATAAACATCAATTATGACTAATGTTTATATTGATATAGTGATATTTTTTTAGATTAGTGGGAAAAGTACTACATTAGGTTAAAAAAATTCATGTCTAAAATTTCATGTAAAAACATAAGATGTTAATGTTTCTTAACCGTCATCCAAAAGACATTTGAAGCAAACTCACTAGGTTTGTGCTTAACTAGTGTCAAAAGGTATGGCCATTATTACTTACTTTGAGAAGGGTGAAACATAAGACATCAGTTTTTTATTAATAACCAACATCCATTTCTTTCCTTAATTACTATAAATATTGTTCACACTTTTTTTTATAGTCATGCTAGGGTTAATGAATAGAAATGTTTTCAATTTATTAGAAGCACCCCATCCAAAACTTTAATGTCTCCTGCTCTCATATATTTTAAGATCCAGCAAAAGACATTAGAGTCTAAGATAGGATGTTGTTATGTATTTTAATGTTCTTCTGATATTTTAATATGATCTTCTTTATGAAACATTGATAACATCTCACTTTCCAACATTCTAGTGATCCTCCTCTTTCATCACTAGAGCTTGCATGGAAGAATTGAATTACCTTCAGTTTTTTCATGCATAATCCTATGATTAAAAAAAAGAAAATTAAGCAACAAATGGCAATTTCTATTAAGGATGATGATTTTAATACATAGTAGTTTTACTATAATTTTTTAGTGTTAATATAAACATTTTTTCATATTGATGCTTTAGTGTAGTTTTTGTCTAAGTTATTTTATTAAATGCATAATGATTTGGAAAGAAATAAAATAACATCGTAAATTTATAGTACTATATTGATGATCTAGTATAGTTTTCATATGTGTAGCTTATTTTAAGGAATACAATTAGATGTAATAATTTTGAAAGAATTAAAATATCATAATAAATTTGTAAAAGTATTTGCCTTTTTTTCTTATCTGATTATACTTTCATAATAAATTATTCAAAAACAATTCAATTTGTAGAATTATTTAATCTTTTTCATTAGATTGTACTTTCAAAAAAAATGTCCAATGACTATTAAATCCATTGCAATTTTCTATTAAATTCATAATTTGATTATAGATTCCACAATTGATGTTTAAAAGCTTAAATTGTCATTTAACATCAATTATAACAATTATAGATAATCCAAAAGTCTTTGTTAAGAATAATAAAACTTCCAAGTGTTCATTTTTTGAATTAGCAAATGTCTAGATTCATGGCTTTTACAATATTTCATGAAATAATAAAAATTTAAGACATTAGTTATTTACATAATCCTCATCCAAGACATTTAAAAAGTATTTTTAGAAAATGTAAAATGTTTACACATCAGTTTAGAATATAACTAACATTAAAAGCATAATTTAAATGTTAGTTTTTTATTCATAATCCTTTCATCTTATCTAGTCCATTTAGAAATGTAACAAATCTTCTTAAAGGGCTTGCCTTCTACCATTAGGAAATAGGATCCCCCTTACACCTCATCATAAATAGAGCCTCCTTCCATAATTATTAATTAGGAAAAAGCCCAGTTCATCAATTTTTCTTATTGCATATGTAATATATTGTTTCACTATTTTTATTTATTAGCAAATTAGAAATTATTATATGAAAAAGAGTGATTAAGGCAATTAGTAAATTAAGTTGAGTTACGAATTTTATGTGTAAAATAAGGAGTAATATAGAATTAATAAGAGTAAGATGTGAAAATATAATTTGGGTAAAATTTTAATGAGAAAAATTTATTGGAATCATAAAATATAAAGATATACATCAATATAAGTGAGTATATAGGTATGGAAGAGGTTTAGAATTAATTTTTTAAAGATGCTCCCAGGTCATATTTTTCTCATATCAGCCTTAAACCCCCTATTTCCCTAATTTCTCTTCATCTTTCTAGTTCTCTTATCTCTTTTAACTTTCTATCTCTCTACACAAGCTCCATATTACTTTATCAGTCAAGCAAAAAAAGCCTAAAGTCTTGTTGATTTCTTCATCTAATCAAGATAAGAATATTGCTTTCATCAAGAATCCTTCCAATTTCTTCTTGGTTAATGAAGGATTTGAGGTTATTTGATTTTGTTAGGTATTTCAAGCCCTAACTCTAGAACCCGTGAATTTTGATATAATTAGGGTTGAAAAATCTTCAAATTAGCATTTTAGCATCCTCTTTTATATAAAGTGAGTGGATAATTTAGCTAAATCTATAAATTTTGAGGTTATATGATGATATTGATGAAATATGAGTTGTTACATGATTTTGCTTAAATTTAGTTTATTTTGATGATGTGAAAGTAATAAATGATGGAAAGAGGTGATATGCTATGATAGGTAAGTGTATTGATGATTATATTAAGGTTTACTATGTAATATATGTGTTTAGGAGGTGAATCAATTGGTAAATTGATTCTAAGAGTTCAGAGGTGAAATTAGGATTCAAAATCAAGTAACCAATTAATTTAAAGGGTCTATGGGTTGATAAATCAATTACTAAATTGATTCTGGGTGTCCAAAGGTGAAATTAGATTTCAAAATCAAGTGGTCAATTGATTCTAAAGGCCTAGAGACAAAAATTAGGTAGGTGAATCAATTCATTAACTGTACAATTTTATATTAAATTTGAAAGGCCATAACTCCTTCATCTTAGGTCCATTTTAAATAAACTACCCATATTTTAAAGGTAATTAAGTCTACTTTCAAATGAAATTAATTTCAAATTAAAACCTTGTACATATTTTGAGATATCATCAAGAGTGGATAGAAATAAAAAACTTAGGATTTCAAAAAATGAATTTTTTGCATCTATTTTCAAAATGACGTAACCTTTTCAAAGTTTAGCTAATTTAGGAAAAAGATCAGTCTATAAAAAGCTAATTGAGTCTATTTTCATGTGAAATAAGTTTTATGGATATTATATTTATGATTTTTGAGTTATTCATAAAAGATCACCCAAAGGTTATAGTTAAGGTGACCATATAATAACCCATACCCCATCTATTTTATGTTTTTATGACTTATAATAGCCTAATATGATTATTTGTTCACTAAAAACTAAAGATATAATGGTTCATGATAAGTGTGAGATGATATCATATATTGGATAATCATAACATGAGAAGATAAAAGTTGTATGATATAATATATGATATAATAAACTTATTACATTACTTATGGAATGAGATGTATATATTAAGAAATGCTTTATGAATTAAGTACTATGATATGTGTGAATGAGTCAAGCTGTAGAAGAAGGCATAATGATATTGATAAGTATTATGATACATATTGAAATTGAATTGTGACTATATTGGATAGAGTTTGAGCTCTAGTATTTAAATTATATTTATGAATCATCCCACAAATGGCATCAAAGATGAAAAATGTGATGGGGTGATATTATGAATGTTGGATGGTAAATTCCCTATGATATGTTTGTGAAAAGTACAAGACAAACCCTAAAAAGATAAAGATGCAAAGTTTGTAAAAGGTATAAGGCTGACCCAGGAGACAAAAGGTAGATAATTGTATTTTTTTTTCTTTTGTATATTGTTCCTAATAAAATGTAACTTAATTATGATTATCCTTAAGTATTCTTATATAAGGTATTGAGAATGAAATAATTATGTGTTAACTTCATTATTATTGGCTTCTAGTTTCTAATATGCTTAAATGTGATATGAATAATTAAAGGAGGATAGTCTAATGAATAAGTTAATATGAAATATTATTATTTTTATAGATTATTCACTTATTGTAAATTAAATGAAGATAACTTGTAATAAAAAGAAACAATATGTCAATTCTTGCATTGATAGGCTTGTGTTCATTGCATAAATGGCAGTATTGCTTCTTCTCACTATAATTTATCACTAGTTTGCAACCATCTATACTCTTCAACTTAAAATCCCTTAAGTGATGTGAAGGAATTATAAATAGAAGATAACAATTTTTCTTTTTAATTTATGTATGGATGTTGTATATATTTATTGTAAATGAAAATTTTATTATTTATTATAAATAATTATTTTTTATTGTATATGTTGATGTATTAATATGAAAATAAATAAAATAGCAAAATATATTTACATTGTAAGTTATCTTTTTTCTCATTTGTTTTATTTACATTCAATATATTGTTATTTGTGTCTATTTAATTGTATAAAAAATATTGTAATGCAAAAAAGAATTGTAATGCTACCAATTTCAATTAGAATGAAATGAATTAAAAATATAATAGCTTAATTTATAAAATGATATCAGTGTTCTTGCTAGATTTAAACTTAATTTGTAAAATTATTTTCTATATATATATATATATATATATATATATATATATATATATATATATATATATATATATATATATATATATATATATATATATATATATAATTATTAGAATGAAATGAATTAAAAATATAATAGCTCAATATATATATTGTTTTGGATTCTGGGCTAATGTGTGTGTGTGTGTGTGATGTATATGTAAATTGTTATCCAATTTTGGTCTGATACATATGTTATGTATAATTAAATCAATTTTATTCTAACATACATGTTTATTGTCTCTAGCCATTTTAGAAAGATTTTGAGAAGGTTAAAGGATTATTTTGAAATGATTATGAAAAAAATTATCCAAGCAAAAATATACATATTTTTTAAATATTATGATATCAATTTTTATTTAATAGTTGACACTAAATATTACTTAATAGGATGACAATATTTTTGTTATCAACTGACGTGTAATATCTAATGTGTTGCAATTGAGATAACTTTAGATATGAGATTTTAAAAGTAACCAACATGGTAAACTAAACCCTAAGCACTAATAAAACTTGAAAGGTTAAAGCATGATACTAGTTGAAAATAAAAAAAAATAAAGTATGATTCTATTTTTAAATTTCATCCTAAAGCTCTTTTAACCCTAAAATAATTCTTTGTCAAATAAGGTATGTTTTCCTTCAAAATTTCAAATGCTTCTCTTTGTTTTTGTGTTTTTGCTTGCTAATTTTTTGTAAGACTAAAGCTCTACTAGCTTATGATTGTATATGTAAGGTTTAGTACTCACTAAAAAAATATTAAACATAAATGTAACAACTTTTTTATTTTTTATGTTTGTTTTTGTAATTTAATTTTTAGTTTCCTAGTTGATCCTTTTTTGTTGCCTATAATTTTGATGCAGCTTTTATAAGTTTGTGCATGTAAGGAATTTGATCTTATTTATCTTCTTTGTCATTTTGTGGTATTATATGCTATTTATTTTTATGAAAATGTGAAATATTATACACAAATTTTCCATTAATACTCATTACATCTACATGTATTGTATCCAAGAGACTTTTCTAAGAAATGCAAATATCATATATTTAAGCAACAAGTATCAAAACAATTTTAACAAAGTACTAAATCTAATTGAGGTATTGTATATAATCTTTTACCATTTTTTATCTTTTGTTATTTAAGTTATCCATTAAAATTTTCAAAATCAAGATTTTGTAAAGTTATAGGAGATGTTGGTTTCTATTTTTAGTTAGGAATACTAGGAAAATAATGACGATGAAATAAGGAGATAGAGTTAGGGTTAGGGATAAGGGAGTAAGAAATAAGAGGATGGGCTTTAGTATAAGGGGGAAGGATATACTATGTTCGTTATTAAAATAAATTGACATGGTATTATGGAAACTCAACATCAATTATTTGAAAACAAATGATATTTAATGTTATTTTTCAGGCTGACGAAAAAAATAAACGACATCAATTGTTTTTGATATATAATTTGAAATTATTGTTATATTTTACAATAGCTTCAAAACCAATGTTAAATCAAATATACAACAACATTTGATTGAACATCAATTGGTTTCTAATGTATAATCCTCTAAATACCTGATGTCAATACACTATTCTATAATAGTGATATTCCCACTTTAATATAGTAATTAGCTTATAAAATGTTCAAAAACTACATATTAACTAGTAATGAATTATATTGATTTTATTTTTAATTGTAGATATTTATAATTTAAATAGTTTTGTTGACAATAAAGTAATAGAAATTAAATGAAAAATATATTATAATGTGTAAAAAATAAAACTTAGAATAATTTTTTTAAAATAAATTAAAATTTTCAAATGAGAAAAAAATGAAAATGTTAGAAGTGAGAAATAGAAATTAAATATAGTAAGCACTAATTCTTTCTCATTATTAAAATTAGCTTTAATAATTAATTTGAGTGTTATATAAGCCATTAAATGAACCTAAAATTAATAGTGGAGATTTTATGTAAATCTTTTAAACTTATATAAATTGACCTCCTCCTAATATATATATATATATATATATATATATATATATATATATATATATATATATATATATATATATATATTTGTGTGTGTGTGGGGGGGGGGGGCGCATGCGCAGTTCAGATAAATGCTCCTAGGAGCACAAGTAATTCAAATTGAGCCAAATATCTATATAGTTATTCTTGAACATATAAAATAATAAACAAATTTGAGTTGAATTGAATAATTTGACTTGAACATAGGCCTAATTAAATTTATATGCACTTAGTCAAATAATATGTTATTTATCTAAAATTTCTCATTAACTTTGAAAATTTGAAATCAACCTCAAACTCATAATGAATATGAGCCTAAATAAGTTGATGTAATACTACTTAAATAAATTTTTTTTCATCCAATTTTGAATATATAAAAATTTATATTTTATAAATAAATCAAATATCAAATTTATTAATATAATTTTATTTATCAATATAAAATTTTTACAACCATCAAATCTATCAAAAATATTTATACACAAGTGAGTAATGTGAGGTAATTCTTAGGGAACTAGTGGGAATAACCAAAAAAAAAAAATTTGGTAGGATGAAAAATTGAAATTGCAAACAAGTCAACTCAGACCAACTACTTGATAATAAATTCCGTTTTTGGATTATCTCTCTTTTCTATTTTATTTAGATAATTTATTTTTTTAAAAAAAAGAAGGAAACATAATGTACTTATTATACGTTTAACAATACTAAAGCATTAAATATATCTGGTACTAAGTTTACAATGTTTGAATAGTTTTTTTTTATTTTAAGTACTAAATTTAATTAAAAGTTTATAATTTTCATATTAAGATCTTATACAATTTTAAAATAGTAAACACAATAATTTCTAAATTATCATTGATTATGATTTAAAAATTGAGTTTAAATTTAATGTACTAAGTAAAATATTTTATACTATCAGTAAATGAAAAAAATTACGTTATTAAAAAAGTAAGAGTAATTAAAAAATTTTAATAGTAGTGAAAATATTTTATCAATTTTTCATTAATATGATAATACATGAGTTAGTGATAGTGTCAAATTGAATTATACTAGTAGAGAATCAAATTTAAATCCTTAAAAATTTTCATATATTAAATCTTTAAATAATATAATATATATTATATATTCAAGTATTATCCTCAAAATAGAGATAATACTTGATATATGTGTTAAACAAAATTGCATCAAAATAAAAGTAATTGCTAAATGTACTTAGCATTTGTTGAAATTTTACTTAATTCAACATTCAATATTAACAAATCAAACAAATAAAAATTAATTTTAAATCTGAGTCTATTTAACTAAATATTGAAATGATATTCTTAAATATATTCTTACTCCTTGGAATGTTTATAACATTTATTTTATTTTTATAGGGGTAAACTAGTATAATTTTTTCATAAAATTTTATTATATATATTTAAAAAAAATTTCAAAATTTAGAAGGGTCATGGGTCCTTTAAACTATGAAACAAGCCACCCTATTTACATATTTGTCATATGATACTAATAATTATACTTAACAAAAAATAATAAATACAAGAAAGCTAATTACTTCAAGAATCTTGCTTCCTTTTTTTCTCCCTTTTTTACATTGATAGTGATAAGGTTTGAATCCACAACTTTAAGTATACTATTCAAACCCCTATCCCCTAACCCATTACTTAATGGTTTATCACACTTCTTCATTTAACTTTAATAATCACTAATATGATTAAAATTTTTTATGTATTATATTATTTATATGCCATATAAAAATAGAAATTATTTTTTATTATTGAACTTATTTAAATTTGCGAACAATCTAAGTTGAATAATATAAAATTCAAATCTGACTTAAAAATTAATTAATCCTTCATTTGAAGTCAAATTCAAATAAAATTTTTTATAAATTGATTTCGAATTAATACATCTTGACTTGTCTACATTCTTAAATACTACTTATGCTATCTTTTTTAACTCACAAATTATTAACAGGTAATTAGATTCAGCTCCCTTAAAATTTAACCTAATTATATTTACACCTTTTTTGTATTTGAAATTATACACTAATCTTCCTCTCCATATATACTTGCATCCTTTCTATTTGATTATTAACATAATCTCACCTCCCCGTGCTTTTGAAGAACAATGAATATGAGTATATATTTTTAAAAATAAAGGAGGTATGAGCATAATTACATTAAATCTTAAGGAAGTTAAGTGTAGTTTGCCCTTAACTATTTATATTTGACTAAAAAAATAAAATATACTAAGACCATGACAAATTAAAAAAAGAAGAAGATATTATGAGAAAAAATTATATTTTATGCACTTTTAACTTTTACCCTTTTTAACTTAAGCCACATGTAGTTTTAAGCATTGCAATTCACCTATCTATATTTTTAATCATTAACACTTTACCCACCTAAATCATTTTTTATTTAAAATTTAATAGAAAATTTATGTGCATTTTTTATGATCCTTACTTTCTCAAATTTTAACTCAATTTAACACTAACTCAAAACCAAATTACCCCTAAAAATACTAATTTTATTGGAGATCAATCTCCTATAATTTAGTTTATGATTATTGAATAAAAGATATCGAATAAAGTTTTTTAGGAGTAAATTAGCTTTAAGTAAGTATCAAATTAAATGAAAATTTTGAATAGTAAAAGATCAAATGCAAGCTCCATTTGCTTTCTAAAAGATTAGTTCTATAAAAAAATTCACTTTTCCTATATATAAATGAAGGAATATCATATATCTTTATATGTTATAATTAAAAAAAAATCAAGAATCATAATAATTGAGAAAAATAACTTCTTTAAATAAGAGGAAATTGTAGTTGTCTCTCATCAAATTTATTATATTTATCATTAAATATATTAATTATTGTCCACCATCTTGATAATTCATAACTATATTTTCATAGAAAATATTTTTTACCAAAATACATAAGGCTGCAATGCATGTAATTTTTTTATTAAATTTTCAACAAAAAGTAATGTGACGGGTAAAATACCAATAATTTTAAGTACTAATACATAAATTATAATACTAAAGGCCAGCATGTAAATTAAGTGAAAAAATAGTAAAACAACTTGCAAATAAAGTGTTTTCCTATAAATACTATCAAAGACAGGGATTCAATCGCTACCATGATTTTGTTCTGATTATTGTCGTTTCCATGTTTTCTTTCAATTGGATATGATATGAACAACATATTTGATATTTGACATCTTATAGTAAACATCTTCGTCCCACTTATGGTATATCTCTACTAATTAATTAATAATTAGAACGTTTATTTTAATAGCATTATTGTTTTTATTTAGTATCGATTCGATGGAATTGTAGTCCTGAGTGCATATCACATGGGTATATTTATCCAATTCTAACTTATCTTTTGTTTCGATTTTTCTTTTATTCTTTTGTCTTTGATTCTCTTTGATGGAGGAACTTCCCTAGGAGAAAAATTAATGTTAATTAGGATCTAGCACAAGCTTCTAACGGAAATAGGAAGAAGCATAATCAGGTTGCCCAAAACATATATTTTTAATTGTTATGGAATATTCTATATATTAATTATTGAGTGAAAAATATCTTTCATCATTATTTAATCAGATCTTGTCGCGCAAAATTATCACAGTCGCGCATCAACAAGTACTAAATCATGTCTCAAGGATCAGATTCTTTGGGAAATGTTTATTATTCATTACCATCCTTCCCACGCGAATTAATCTCATATCTAATGAAAAAATATGAAGATATCTTGAGTGTAAAGAAAAAAAAAAAGAATAATGCTACAGAGAGTCTAACTTCTTAAAAGGTTGAGTATTTGACTATTAGATTATCTTTTTTTCAAATTTTAAAGTAAGTCAATTAAAATTAAAAAAATAAATCTAAATACATTAAATGAAATACAATAGAAAAAATATGCAACCTTAGATGATTGAGCTCTCCCTTTTATTAAAAAAAATTGAAAAAGAAATAGAAAAACCCTCTATTGCATTTTCAATGCTCTTTTTAATATTGAACATAGTATTAATTTGTAGGGTAATATTATAAGAAGCTCTACCACTTAAAAAATTGAGTATTTTCTTGAATTAGATTTAATATATTAAGATTTATATTTTAATTTTAATTCACTAACTATAAAATTTGAAAAAGGAAAATCCAATAGAAAAATACTTAATCTCTTAAAAGATAAAACTCTTTGTAACATTATCCTAATTTGTATATATTGACTACCAGTCAAATCTAGACTATACTGGATATAGATTTGTCTAGGATAGAACCAATCCTTTACAAACAAATTCATATTACTTGTAAAAAAAAAAAATCCAATTTTGAAAGGTCCAAGTTTGCCAAAATCTGCCCACACATATTCTCAAATTTTAATTGAAAATTCACAAACTAGACTGTACCTATCCAATCCAAGATGAACTTGTTCTATAAATGGATAGATCTATATTATTTGTAAAAAAAATAAACCTAATTTTGAGTGATTCGAATCTATCAAAGTTTGTGGTGGACCCAAACATATTTGCAAAATTGAATCTACTTGACACCCCTAATCAAATCCTTTCTCTCTCTCTCAATTTTTTTCCTAATGATCATTATTCTCTATTTTTCCCCTAATGATATGCTAAACCCTGTGATTTTCCTAGACTCTTTACGACTATGATATTCAATGATAACAAATTGAGAAAAATATTGTAATATAATATATGATGTTTGGCACATTATATAGTGTAGTATAAAGACCATTATATAAGATAGTATTGTATAAGATAAGATAGTATATTATGTTATATTTGATTTATTATTGTATAAGATAAATGTTTGTATTAAAAATATTCTATATTTTATTTGTTGTCATGTTGTATAAAAAGATATAAGCCTAAAAATAATTAATTTAATTAAAATACTCTCACATATTAAATATTAATAAAATTGTTCTAAGTGAATTTAAAATATATACTTAGACCAAAATGCCTTTCAACATCTTTTTAAAAAATATGATAATGATAATATATATTATATATAAAAAAATTACACTATAATAATAAAACAATATAATATGTTTCACCAACATATGAACGCATATACATATATAGAAGTGTGAACACACTGATATATATGTGGATATATGTACAACAAACAAGTAAAAAATTTAAATTATCAATTTCAGAGTCTTCCTATATATATGTGGATATATGTGTACACACTGATATATATGTGGATACAAGTTCAGAATCGCTGGCAAGGCTCCGGAAAAGATGAAGACGACGACGAGCAAGAAGTCAGGCTTATATGACTGTGAGGATGATGAAACAAGAGTGAAACCAAAGAATAAAATGATCACCTTGAAGAAGATGAAGTTATTGATGCGAAAGCTAATGACATTATAAACATATTTAAGCAGCAGCAGAGGTTGCAGGGGCTGGAATCTTTTGTCCGATATAGAGAGATGATCAAACGAAATTGAGAATCAGGCAATGGATCACGGACAACCACGTTCGTGGCTCCATCTGTTTTAACGTGATTTGTAATGTTTAATGTTTTCCATAAGTTCAGGGAGTTATTTGGGAGATTTAAAATTCATGAGGATTATTTAATGAAAGAATATATTTCAGGGGGCTTATTGATATTTTGCCCATTTTTTAATTTAATATTATAGAAAAAAATATATATGAGAAAGATGTAAGAAGGAGGAGACTTAATTTTTTTTTTAATTTTAACATTATCCAATAAATCCTTATCCTCTCCTACATTAGATAAATAATTTTATACCAAATTTTATATATAAAAAAAGACTTTTGAATATATAATATGTTTGACATCTCCAGTGATTTTATAATTTATTCTATACTATTAAATTTTATACAATATGCTAAATGAATCTTTAATAAAATTATGCAAATTTTCCTGCTAGTTAAAAAGTTATATTAACTTCCTTTATACCTTCAAGATGTACAAGAATTCTCCTTAGAAATAAAAAAACATCATACGTGAATCCAAAACTAAATTTTCCATCAATTTAATTAGGAACTTAGTTTCAAATTATTTTTAATTATAAAATATTTAAAATATCTTATATTTTTTAATTTGAACTACAAATTTTCTTTTTCTCATCATTTTACCAATGAAAGAAATCCAAAACTAGGTTAAAATATAATTTTTTTCATATTTCATAGAAAACCCAAGGAAATTAAAAATTAGATGAGAAGTTTGCATAATTTCATTAAACTTTGGAAAATGTGAGTTTATTTTTATTGAATTTAATTTATGGATTTTGCTTTTATACATATTCTCCCTCTTTAGGTGTTTTTTAGTCTTAGATTTTATGATAATTCGTAATTTTGTTTATATTTTTCACAACTTTTTTTACAAATTAAATTACAATTTTGTATGGGATTTACATATAATTAATACATGAAAAAATTATAATTGAAAAATATTTAAATTATTTTTATGAAAAAATGATATCTTATAAAAAATATCAAACATGTAAAATAATTTATAAAATTTACAAATCACATATGCATAAAAAGATTTTTAGCCTTTAAATTGAACAAGAAGTTCCATCATATCAAACATTATTATCATTAATAGGGGTGAGAAAATTTTTCCAAAATGTTGGTAACTGACCAACAAGACTCGAATTTGAGTAGGCAATGGTGGATGACACTATGTTAGATTTTCTACTATAGACTTATAAATTCAACAATAAAATAAGATATAAAAGAATTAAATAAAGGTCCTACTCTTATACCTTATGATTAATTTTGAATTCTCTCTATCGATATCAAAAATTCTCCCTAATTAAATTTGTATCTAAGGTTAATAGAAGTAACAAATTCTTATTGGAGTTCGTGATCAAGACTGATTATGAATAGTTCATGACCTGTAACAAATCCTAATTTCACATTTATCCCATAATAAATTCATCAGGTAATAATAATTTTTTCTATATTTAATATTATTCTTTTCATATAAGTCAATTAGGATTATTATTTTATAAAAATTTTGATTTTAGCAATCGGTATCAGAGTTAAAGAATTATGTGGATTGAATATATTATTACGTGGATTCAAAAATCAAATTTGATCTTTGAATATATAATATTGTATTTTATGATGAATTACCTTAGATGAAAATTGTTATAAATCTCAAAATATATCATAGCCTTTTATATATTTATCTTTCTATTTATATATAAGACATTTATATAATGTGCGGTAGTTTAACAATGTAATATATATATATATATATATATATATATATATATATATATATATATATATATATATATATATATATATATATATATATATATATATATATTAGATGTTGTATATAACAAATAATTGAAAAGAAGAGGTGTTGGTTCAATTGCATTTGTTATGATAGGTTTATATAATGGTATTAAATATAGATATTGTCTTTTCATTCTCAATTAAGTTATATGCAGGTTCGCCACACTAAGTTAGATATATATATGTGTGTGTGTGTGTGTGTGTGTGTGTGTGTGTGTGTGTGTGTGAATGGGTTTTGCAATTGATTATATTTCCTCCTCTGTATTTCACAATTACATATATAAAATCTTAGCATTTGTAGGATATCATGTAAAGCTTGTACGTATATCAATGATGTTTAGGTTATATATGAATATGTCATCTTGTGTGGAATTTCAAATAAAAAAAATGTATGTTAGTGATGATTAGGTTAAATGTGATGCCAATGATATATGCCTTCAAGATTCAATGTTTTACTGCTTTATGGATTTAAATTGATGTTTGTATATTTATGGATTTAAATTCAAATTTTAGCATATTTTATTATTTCATTGTGGATGTTTGATATTTTGAATGAATTGATTGAAGCAATATGTTGTTAAAGTAACCTCTCTTGTGTAGATTAATTAATTTGAAATATTAAGATAGTTATGTATTCAACCACATTGTGAATAAATTAAAATATATATAATGTATTGCTTTGGGCTTCACTCTCCAAGCTAAATTTTTTTGGATATTTTTTATTTTTTTTGAAATTAAAATTATCTTAATATTTAATTTGAATGGTTAATTGATATTATTTTAGGCTTAAAATTTTACTATTATATTTCTATATATCAAGCTTCCATATATATTTTGTGGAATTTATTGGACACTGTTTGATCCATTGATTATTTTTCTATGTATATGTATGTATAGGAAAATAATTTTAGAAAATTGTTAAGTTTATGTTATACCATAAAATGTTGTATAATTGTGAGTCCACCTATTATAAGCTCAATTACGTAAAATTTTATTCATTTTTATAAAATGGTAATTAGATTATGGAGAGTATCATATTAATAATATTTTAATACCCTATTGTTATAATATTATTAATATGATTTCTTGTTTATAACATAAATATAGGAATAAGTATTATGTTTTTAAAATTTTCATCACCTTATTGATATTAAAATCTTAGGAATTTAATATTTAATCCTTGTATTACATTATAAGGCCTTTAATGCCCTATCAATATTGGGCCTTATAATGTTGAATGCCCTATAATGTGATACCAAATTCAATTACATAGTTTACTGAAGGAAATTTGTAGCATGATTAAGGTTAAACATGCATTAATGTTTTAAACTTGTTTCCTCAGCTCTTTTACCTATGCAATTAAATAAAATTAAAATACTTAATAGGATCAATCATGAGGACTAGGCTGCATCACTAAAACTATATCTAGCGGTCTTTAACCTTGACCTAGTGATTAAGGAAACAAAACCTCAAATCAATGTTAATTCTATTGCAGATTAGAAAATCATCATGAAAAGTGGATTTACTTTAACAAAGTGTGTTTGATGGTAATAAAGTACACAATAGAAAAAATAATAAAAGAGAGCATTCTCGAAATGACAAATACAAAGGAATTCCTAAATTCTATAGCCGAAAAGTATAAGAAGTTTGATAAGACTGAGAAAGAACAATATCTTCCGTTGCTTGAGAAATTATTGTGTGATGGTATTAGCAAGGGTTGCTATAACCATGAAAGGAAGAAGGATGAAAAAGGTGAATTTAGTGAACAATAGCACTATAAACCTAATAAAGCCCAAGTCAAGGGTAACTGTAGGTTCTGCAATAAGTATAAGCATAAGAAAGTGAATTTTTTTAAATAAAAGAAATGAATTAAGAAGAAAAAGAAAGATACACATCTAGTTTAAGTCTATTTCAAGTTATATATAGTTGATGTACTATCAAACTCTTAGTAGTTAAATACTGGTGCAACTATTCATGTAACTAATTATCTTCAGGCATTAAGAAATCTAGGGAAACTAAATGAAAGAGAGTTAATTATATGACTTAGAAATAAAGATAGAGTTAAAGTGGAGCATATAGGATCAATGAAGTTGAAGCTAAAGTTGAAGACTGGACAAGAGCTTTCATTGAATAATGTAGTTTATGTACCTTCTATGAGAAGGAATTTGACTTCTATTGTTGTTTTGGACACTATTGGATACTCTTGTCATTTTAGAAATAGAAAGGTTGAATTATTTTATCCTCTATTATTAGTACTAGTTCTATACGTGAATTATTTTATCCTCTATTATTAGTACTAGTTCTATACGTGATGGTGTATATGGAGTTGATTTGGATCTTAATTTTTTGAACTCAATAAACTTTGTCGCGGGTGAGAAAAGGTGCCAAATTGATGAAAGATCCTCAATGTTGTGGCACAAATGATTAGGATATATCTCTAAAGAAAGAATTCAGAGGCTTGTGACGGGAAAAGTACTTCATGATCTAGAGTTCTCAAATTTTGGAACATGTGTAGATTGTATTAAAGGAAAACTTATAGTTAGAGCTAGAAAAGGTAAGAGAAATAGATAATAGAATATTCTAAAACTAATCCATATTAATATTAGTGGGCCTATCACACCTAATGCTATAGGAGGCTACAAATACTTCATCATATTCATTAATGATTACTCCATATTTGTTTAAATAGAGCTACTCAGTGAAAAGTTAGAATCATTAAAGGCTTTCAGGTCATTCAAGGTGGTAGTTAAACTAAAACTAAGGAAATAGATAAAGGGTAAGAGAAATAGATTGTATTAAAGGAAAACTTATAGTTAAAGCTAGAAAGGGTAAGAGAAATAGAAAGGAGAATGTTCTAAAAACTGATCCATACTAACATTAACAATCCTATCACACCTAATGCTATAGGAGACTATAAATACTTCATCACATTCATTAATAATTACTCCATATTTGGTTAGGTAGAGTTATTTAGTGAAAATTTAGAATCGCTAAAAGTTTTCAAGTCATTCAAAGTGATAGTTAAATTAAAATTAGGGAAATAGATAAAGTGTATTAATTTTGATAGAGGTGGTGAGTACGATGGTAGGTATGATGAAATGGGAAGAAACCCTAGTTGTTTTGTGAGATATCTACAAGATTGTGGAATTCAAGTAAATTACACAATGCCTAAAACATCAAAGTAAAATAGAATTGCAAAAAAAAGGAATAGAACTCTTATAGACATGGTGAGATGCATGCTGGCCTATACTTCATTGCTAGAATTCCTATAGGGTGATATGTTGAGAATAACAGCACACATTTTAAATCAGGTTCCTAATAAGTCAATCCCTAAGGCCCTTTATGAACTATTATACAAAAAGAAGTCTAGTTTAAGGCATTTTCAAGTTTAGGGTTGCAAAGCTAAAGTAAAGTTATACATTTCATCCATAAGGAAACTCAATTCAAAGACTATTAATAGATATTTCATTGGTTACTATAGTAGCTCAAGGGGAAATAGGTTTTACTGTCTAACTCATTCAACTAGAATAATTAAGTCTAATCAAGCTATCTTCTTTGAGGATAAGTTAGATAATAGGAGCTAAATACCACAAATCATGGATTTCTCTAAAGATAAAACAATTATTCTATTGGCACTAACATTATAAGAGTTATCTTCTATTACTCCACTAGTCGATCCAATATAATTGATAATAGAAGATGTTAAGCTAGATGAAGTAAGTGAAGAAATTCCATTAAGAATATCTCATAGAGTTTATAAATTGGCAATTCCTAATGATTATCTTGTTTATCTACAGGTGCATGAATATGATATTAATGATGATACTAATCCTACAATCTTTTCTCAAGCTATATCTAGTTTAAACTATTTTGATTGGATGAATGTTATGAAAGATAAGTTAACTTCAATGCATAAGAATCAAATGTGAGATCTAGTGGAGCTTCCTATAGATGGTTAGCTAATCAGATGCAAATAGGTCTTCAAGATCAAGAAGGGTGCTCAAAGTAAAGTTAAAAGGCAAAGGGAAAGTATAGACTACAATTTCAACCAAAGACTCATTTCATGTCATCATAGCTTTGGTGGCTTATTTTGATTTAGAGCTGCATCAGATGGATGGAAAAGCAACCTTCTTAAATGGTGATCTAACATAGACTATTTATATGAACTAACTAGATGGTTTTCAAGAGAAGGGAAATGAGCACCTTATGTGTCACCATAAAAAGTTTATTTATGACTTAAAACAAGTTTCTAAACAGTGGTACCTCAAGTTTGATGATATAGTAACTTCTATTAGGTTTAAGAAGAATGCAATGAACCAGTGTATTTATATATTGATAAATGTATGTAGTTTTGTTATTTTAATGTTATACATAAATGATATTCTCCTTACAGGCAAATAGATGATCATACTGACTATGACAAAACAAATATTATCTAAACATTTTGAAATGGAGGATCTTGGAGATGCCTCTTATGTTTTAGGGATACAAATCTATTGTGATAAATCCAAGGTTTACTTAGTTTGTCTTAGTAAATTTATATTGAGAAAGTACTGAAGAGGTTCTACATGTCAACTTACTCTTAAGTTTCCACACCTATTTCAAAAGGGAAATTTTTATTTAAACCCCAATGTCTTTAAAATAATGTTAAAATAGAAAGAATGAAAAATACCCCACATGCATCAGTTGTTAGTAGCCTGATGTATGCTCAGGTATGTACAGATCATGATATAGCTTATGATATTGGTGTACTGAAGAGATACTTAAGTAATCCTAATCAAAGATATTGGACTGCTGCAAAGAGAGTCATGAGGTACCTTTAGGATACAAAAGATTACATGCTGACCTATAAAAGATCAGGAAATCTTATAGTTACAAGCTACTTAAATTTAGATTTTGTTAGTTGTTCAGATAATCACATATCTACATCTAGATACATCTTTATGATAGCAGAAAAAGTTGTGTTATGGAAAAGTATTAAGTAGTCCTTAATAGCAACCTCTACTGTGGAAGCAGAATATGTCATATGTTACAAAACCACTTGCACTATTGTATAGTTAAGAAATTTTATAGCTAGTTTCAAGATTATTGAAAGCATCTCAAGACCCTTGACCATCTATTGCAATAATACTACTACTATAAACTTCTCTCATAACAATAAAAGTTTTGCTCGTACAAAGTATTTTGATATAAAGTACTAATTTATGTGAGAAAAGGTACATGAACATATTATTATATTGAACATATTTTTACAAATTATATACTCATGAATCCACTAACCAAAGATTTAGCGATTGGAGTATATCATGATCATGTCATCAATATGAGATTAGCTAAGTCTTTTGGTATTTTATATTAATGGGAGTACTATAATGTAAAATGTTTTCTTGAAATGTATATAAATTAAATATTTATAATGAAATATTCATGTTTTGTCATATATTGTGCATATTTTTATTATGACATATTTATAGAGATATTGAAACCCTATCTTAATACTATATTAAGAATTATGATTCTTATTTGGTGTCTTAAATAGATGTTTTGACCCAGTATATAAAGATTTACATATGATTGTTATAATTTTATTATATAAATCTTATTAAGTACAAACTTGTCATGTATATCTCTATCGAATATTATATATGATCATTGAAGTGTAAGTGCACAGTGTATATACATATATTTCATTGATATTTCTATTGGATACTATTTTCTATTACTGTATATTTATAATCTCAATTGAACCAATGGGTGTAAACATGCCATAATTTTCTTTTACATCTTATTAAAGTGGCCATTATTATTAAATTACATAGTCCAAATGGGAGATCATTAAATTTTTTATTATGAACCTATTAATTCAAAGATAAAATAAGATATAAAAGGATTTAGCCTAATATTAAAGTGACTAAATAATTTAAGGCTAATGGTAATCTAACCTAACTAATGTGATAATGAGTGATTCTCGACAATGGGTCAACCCACCAATATTATTAATATAAATAAAGGTCTTTACTCTTAAACCCTATAATTAATTCTAACCACTCCCTAACGTTGTCAGAAAGCCTCCACAATTAAAGTTTTCATCTAGGGTTGATAAGAGCAATAAATCCTTATTGGAGTTCATAATCAAAATCGATCATGAATAATTTGTGACCTACAATAAATTTTAATTTCACATTCATCTCATAATGGATTCATCAAGTAATAATATTTTTTTTCAATTTTAATACTATTCTTTTCATATGATTTAATTAGGATTATTATTTTATAAAAGTTTTAATTTTAGTAACTAAAGCAATGAGCATCATTAGCTGGAAAACTCTATGGATTTTAGTTAGTCAGTTAGTCTCAAGTGAGTGTATTTTTAATTGCTTAAGCCTAAACTTGACCAATGATGGCATTAAATGACACTAATTGGATAAATAACTTATTCTTTTTTTAAGGAAAGTAGAACCCATAAAATAGCACTCTTCTCTTTTAATTGCAATAGCTCCAAAGAAGCCCCATTAAAGCAATCTCTCTACAACCATCATCCACTCTATGCCACTAGCATCTTATCAGCACTGTCATCAATTATTCAAATATGTCATTCCATTTTGCAAGTTTTTTCTTTAAGTTTGTTCTCTTTTTATGGGTTTCTTTATCTATATAAATGAATTTGCATAAAGAAAAATAAATACTTATTCCATAATCTATTATGTTCATGTATATTTCAAAATTATGATATGGTTATTGCCTTTTCTATAACTGCCAAATTTAATTTCACAACTCAATTTCATGTATTTTTGTTCATTTTTCAACAATCTCAAGTTTTGGAATGTCCTTATACTTTCAGCTCTTTTTACTTTGTTACATATGATAGAAGCAAAAAAAGCTTATATCCCTTGGTAATTTCTTTCCCTTAAAAATATAAGATTAGGTTTTTTGCACTTCATCTACTTGGTATAGATATTTTAGATTTTCAAATGATTTTATATTCATTAAGGAACAATCTCACCTAATCGTACTTTCATTGTGTAGGTTACTTTGGTTATGCATAGAGTTTTGGTATAATTCAATTGATCCAAGTAAATTTTCTTTATAGTTCAATCTATTAGTTGTGCTTAACATAACAACCTAAGACTAACCGATGCACACCCTTAATCATTATAGCATATAAATGATAGCATTTAAGTGAATTACAAAGTCAACCATCAATTTGGATTCTAATTAGGGATGATAATTTCATTCACACCCAAAGGCTATTAGCAATTTTTACCTTTCCAGGAGTAAGTATTTGGAATATAAAAAATGATATAGGTGCTTATAGAAAGATTTTATGAAAGTTTTATTAGATATGGGTATGGATGAAGAGATTATACTACTCAATATTCCTTATACTAATATTTGTTTAAAAAAGAAAGAAACTAAAATGAAACAAATGCAAAAGGAAGTGGTTATAAGTACTTTCTTACTCTTTTTGAGAAAGATTCTCTAGTTTCTCTAACTGTTCTACATGTGTAAATTTTTTTTATCTTTTGATCTAGGGGGTTGATTATTTGTTCTATAATTTTGTTAAGTCTCTCATCTTATTAGTATCCTAGGATGAAGGTAGAGTCCTTAGAATTATAGCTAAATAAATAACTACTATAGAAAACTCACATGTTAACAAGAAAACTAATATGCTTAAAATTATTGAATAAAGGATCTATTAAAAGAATAATTTAGAAAAGTTAAGAAATGTTATCAAATGTACTT
Organism: Sindora glabra; assembly: GCA_020226215.1. Lineage (NCBI taxonomy): Eukaryota > Viridiplantae > Streptophyta > Magnoliopsida > Fabales > Fabaceae > Sindora > Sindora glabra. The sequence continues at coordinate 44,508,331 of CM035232.1, read as the reverse complement.
GTTACAAATTAAAGATTGAATGTGTATATTTTCATGTTTCTAAGTATTGATCAATTAAGATTAATCTAGGATCACAGTTTATAGAATATTATAGGATAACTACTTAACTTAAAACATTGAAATATTACTATAAGTTTGCAAGAAGTGAGTTTTGATAATATGTTGGGGTAGATGCAGGTTCATAATATTTCCTTGGAATTTATAGGCCTTGCAAATGCTTAAAAGATATATCCTAAATTAGGAAAAGTGGAAAAGATTGAGATACCTACGATTAATAGTGTTAAATATGACCTTTTGTAAGATTTAAAGCATCCATGAATGTGCCATTGGGATTTTTACTAGCATAGAAAAATTAAGCTAAATTACGATCATACTTTAAGTATGAAAAAAATTCAAAATTTATGTTTTGGTTATGATTTATTAAGTCATGATCAAAGAAGTTGTATTAGTTAAGGAAAAGGATGTGAACATAAAATATAGACTATAGATTTGTGTTAATACAATCAAGGCATTAGAGATGGTTAAATCTAAATTGATTCAGGAGGGATAATTAAAATAGCAGCATGCAATGGTTATTGTTGTGGGTGGGGGAGCTATTAAATTAGTTAAGATAAAAAGGAATTTGGAATCCTATTGTATGAATTCTATAAAGGTGGAAGCTCTAGACAAGGGTATAACTAAACTAGAATTTCAAATCTCTAAGAAAAAAAGGGCTAGCAACTCAAATAAAATTTTGTTTAATAATCTAAGCTAGTACCAATCAAGACAATTTTCTAAACTAAGGGCTAATTCAGGTAAATAGAGAAATTTCAATTATCAGGATGTATATAGTGGTTTGGCTTTTAGTATGGTGAGCTTGGTTGGTATAAGGAAGAGGCTAATCTTAGTTGGTAGGGAATGGTAAAATGTGCAACCAATTTTGGAAGGGACATCTAGTTCCATAAAACTTGTTTTAAATCATCCTGTTAATGGTCATTCTATGTTGTCTCCAAATAAAGATGGTAATGGTCTTTTAGGAAAGAAAGTTAAAAAAGAGGTGTAGAACTAACCTTAAAAGATAGCTTTTTCTCATAAGGCTCAAGGAAAACAAATAGTTTAGAATAGTGTATCTAGTGGTCCTACCATAGAGCAAATGATAAAAAAGATAATTGCAATATGGTCGTGTTTTCAATAATAGTCAAAGGAGTATAAGGCCTGGAAATAGAATGTTAATTTTACCTCAAGTTTCCTAATAATATTACTATTGAAAGGAAAGGTAAGAGAGATTAACAATTTTTGGAAAAGGCTAAATGTGTTTGGCTAAAACATAGCCAAATTTTCATATGGAAAGTGATATGATAAAATTTGAATTTAAAGCTAAGGATTAGGTCATTAAACGAAAAGTAAACAACATTTCTAAATGAAAGAATCAAGCGAGGAATGCAATTGAGAACTTTATTACCATGACAAAAGAGGTAAACCTTATCATCCCTTTACTAGTGCCATAAAGTTCATTGCATAGGCTTGCTATGTTATAGCATGACCATGTGCAATTAAAGGTGATTAAGTAATCCTTGAGGCTAACTCACTATTCAATTTCTATGAAAGAGCTAACTGATGCGTGGTTCTTGGCTGAGGTTTATGGTTCTTCATATGTTTATTTATGAATGAAATTAATTATGAGATTAACTATATGAGATATAAGAAATGATAGATACTTTATGGGCAATTTTTGGATATTTTAGTGTTTTGCTGCTCAAACAATATAAAATGGTTAGTAATTTGAACGATGCAACTTTCATTAGATTTGTGGAACATTTAGATGGCATTAAATTCAATTTTAGTAATAATAAGTTACTTGGATCAATTAGAAAGTGGATAATTAGATAATCCAAGAATGTTTGGATCAGGTTGTATACAATGTTGTATAGAGATTATTGTTCCCTCGAGCAGCTATTATGCATTTAGCCAGCTCAATTTCTAATCATAATCCAATTATGTTAGATTTAGTTCATGATAAAGATTACCATTCTAGGCCTTTTCAATTGATAGTTGTTTGGCAACGTGATGCTACATGTATAGGGGTCATAAAAAAAGGCTTAAAACTATAATTTTAAGAGTTCAATAGCTTTTTATTTTGTTTCAAAAATAAGACATATGTAAAGTCTCTTTGAGAAAATGGAATCGGGAACAATTTAGGTTCTACCATGTTAAACCAGCTTAATTGGAGAAAGAACTTTAAGAAGTGAAAGCTATGATGCCCTTTCATGGAAACAAAATGTTAACAAAGACAATTCAATAGAATATTTAGGAATAGATGATCTAATAAGAGATAACCTAACAATAAAAGTTAACGGAGTTATAGGTTCAAGAAAGGGATTGCAATACCAAATTTTGTCAACTGTTCACAATCATATGAAAAAGGCAAAATAATATTGTTTTTGAATGTTTTTCTTCAAAAGTATGGATTAATGAAAGAGATAAGTGGAAGGTTTCAAGTAGTTATTTACTTATTTAAGGCATGATATTTTAGAAGATTTACATAGCCTTGTTAATAGATGATCATAAACAATAAAAACTAATTTCTATGTGAAATACCATTAAATAAGAGATAAAGGATGTTTTAAAGGAAATACATGATTTAAAAGAACCTAGACCAAATGGTCTTATGGCTATTTTCTATAAAAAAAAAATGTTAAGAACTAGTGGGTGAAAAATTTTATGGCTATTATATAAAATTTTTTCGATTCCAAGTGTATGCTGAAAGAGTTAATCTCTTCATTCATTATTTTGATTCCAAAAGTGGAAGGAGTTAAATGCTTCAATGATTATCATCCAATTGGTTTATGTAATGTTATTTATAAGTTAAGTTCTAAAATAATAGTTAGTTAGATGCGAAAGGTGATGTCAAAGTTCATTTCTCCAATGTAAGTTGCTTTTGTCTTGGGCAAGTGGATTATAGAGAATAACTTGTTGGCATAAGATATAATTCATTCTTTCGATAAAAAAAGAAGGCGAGGTGGATTGATAGGAATCAAATTAGACGTGCAAAAAACCTATAGTAAAGTGGAATTGAAGTTTGTGCTACGAGTTTTCAAATGCTTTAGGTTCTATGAATAGTTTATGAGGTGGCTTGAACAGTGTATTATCACTATCTCTTTTACTATATTGTTAAATGGTTCTCCAACTAGCTAGTTTGCATTAACCAATGATTTAAGATAAGATGATCCTTTATCACCTTATTTATATATTCTCTGTGTTGAAATATTATCTTGTTTAATTGTTTAGGTTGAGATGGAAAATTGAATCCATGTTATTAAGACATCAAAGAATAGTCTTTTCACCTCTCACTTAATGTTTGCAGATGACACTATAATTTTTACTCATGCTAATATTAATAAAGCCATAAATTTATAAGGGTTAGATTGACTAAAAAGTGAACATGACCAAACTAGATCTTTTTTTCTTTAAAAATATAAGCCATGAAGTTAGACAAAGGTTAGTAGATTTCTTAAGAATGAATTTCATTTGCAAAGATAAGAGGTATCTAAGGATACCTTTGCTCTTATCAAAGCAGATGACAAAAAAATTTTAAATTTTCATTAGATAAAGTTCAACAGTGCTTAGCTAAATGGAAAAGAACATCTCTATGATGTGTTGGAAGGTACACTATGATTAGTTTAGTCTTACAAAAAATTCTAGCTTATGTTATGTCTATGCTTAGTGTTTCAATAGAAATTTGTAACAAGTTACATACTTTATGTTAAAGGTTTATATTTTTTATCCTAAACCATAGGCTGATTTATGTCAACCTAAAGCCTACAAAGATTTAGGTTTCAAAAGTTTTTCCCTTATAAATGATTAAATGCTTGCTAAATTAGCTTGAAAGATCGAAATGGAAACTTATACCTATAGGATTCAATGTTAAATGGAGAAATATGTAAGAAGTCTCAATTTTTTGGCTAGTGAAGATGTTATTAGTTCATATGCATGGAAAGGAATTCAAGAAGGAAAGAAAATTATGGCTAAGCATAAATGCTTTTTGGTGGGTCTTAGAATATTAATCAAAATAGCAAATGACCCATGGGTTTTTAACTATCCTAATTTTATTCCCATATTTAAAAAGAAATTCAATACTAATCATAGGTGGCTAGTTTCAAAGTTAATAATTCTTAATCAACTATTATGGAATGAGAAATTAATTGTTAATTTATTTATCCCTAATGATGAAATAAAAATTAGGAAGTTACACATCAATGGAAGAAACTTAAACCTCTAGTGTGGGGTATAAATTCTTCAAGAGCATTCATAGTAAAATCTACCAATAAAACAATAATCAACCACAGCATACCATCACTCAAGCAAAAAAATATAGAATTTAATTTAGAACTCATCTATTCATGATAGATTTAAGATGATCTGATAAAAATACACAAGTGGGATGCTTTCAATTAGAACAATGGTAAGTTACTTGATAGGTTCCAATAACACCCTTTGCCCACTATGCTTAGAGTCATTACAGATGAAGTTGATTACTATAGAATGGCCATCTACATTGGCTAATAGAAGTCATTTAAAGGAAAAACTAACATCTATATTGACATGGTGCCATTTTTTAAATTAATGAGACATACAAGATGATGATTATTAAATACAATCGACATCTATATTTACACTGTAATTTTTTTAAAATTTATGGGACACTTATGACATGGTTAACATTATAACCAATGTTTATTTGAATAATTGAATGTAACATGAATCTTGAGATGTCAATGTTTATATTAATTAACATTGAAATTGATGTAGCATTGATATTTTTGTAAATATTGTTCTAACTTTATACATCTATTTTGCTTTAAATTGATGTCATTACTCCATAAATTTGAAAGTTTTAGGATTACACTTCGATTATACATGGCAATCGACGTCTAAAAGTATATCAATAGCTAATTAATTTTCATATTTATAATGTCATTAGAAACTATAAAGTATTAGACATGGATTGCATATAAGAACCTTTATCTAATGATTATCTAAAATCAATTAATATTTGCATTTATGAATTTATAATATCAATAGTTAACTCATTTGAACCGCACTGCGGTATTCACAAATAAAGTTGTAATGTCAACAATCAACTCACTTAAACTGTATTATGGCATTCATGAACATAGTTGTAATGTTAGCAATTAACTTATTTAAACCAAACTACAACAATCATGAGGTTTTAAGAGACCGAGAATATTTACAATGTCAGTTATTCAAATAACAACATCTAAAATGTATATTTTAAAACTTAGTATAAAAAATTCATTTTTAAGACATGAGTTATTTATGAACAATTGATATATAATGTTATGTATTGCCTATAAATTTCGTTCCACTCTCCATTTGAAATATCTTTATGATGCCTTAGCCTTTATTATCTAATTCTAGAGTTTGGTTCTAATCAAAGATAACGCCTTTTAATCTCATAAGCCCATTTAAAAATGCTACAAATCTTATTGAAGAAGAGGTAAGTCCTTTAAAGGAAAGGTAAGTCCTTTGCTAAAATCTACAACATTTTTAAACAAACTTCTTAAGATGGAAGAAGAGACTATCATAAATTTATTTCAAACTCTAGCATTGGTAATAAAGGCAAGTGTATTGCCTAGACTAATAATTTAGTATAAAGGAAAGATTAATGTATTTACTATTGTTAAGTTGAGAAGCTCCCTCCACCCTAGTTTCTTCATAAGGTGGAGGAAAGCTTTCTTCTTAGCATTATCAAATTGTATATATAGTATATAATTGGCCCTCCAATTTAAAAACCCTCAAGCATAAAGAATTGATTGTTTATTATATAAGTGTTTTAATGTATTTGTTGAAGAAGTAATAATATATACATAATGAAAAGTTAGTTATTTTTTATATTTTATCGATGTAATGATATAAAAATGCATATAGAAATAAATAAAATTACAATGCCATAATACTTCATTTCTCATGTATATTTCTTTATTTACCTTCAATTTGCTATAATTTATGTTCACTTTTGCATTTGGATAGTTTTTGTTGTTAATACCATAGTTTATAGTTTTGAATAGATAATGATTTCAATGTATAAATTTAAGCTAAAAAATAACTCTCTCTCTTCAAAATCTTTAAAAATAACTCTCTTTATATGATCTTGTTTAGTTATCATCTTCAATTTAAAGTCCAAAAGATTTCAATATAATGATTTATTTTATGTGTAAATGTCTGACGTTTCTATTAGATCATTTTTTGTTATTAGTTTTTGCAAAGGTAAAATTAACTCTATATCTATTCAATTTAAACATAACTCTTTTCTAATTATCATCTTTAACCTAAAATTTCAAATATTTCAATGTCCTTTAGTAAAAATAAATAAATAAACCATGTTAATTTCTTTCTTAAAATTGATGTCTTTATATTATAACATTTGCTTATTATAATAACTAATGGATTAAAATTTGTTTCAAATATTTGGGCACTAATTGTTTTGCAATAAAAATGGAAAACCATGTCAGTTATTTTTAATAAATCAACACTATCAACCATTTGATTGTTAACTAAGGTTTACATTAAAGGAATTCCAAGCAAAGGTGACCCTTTCCTTTTCATTTGTATAATGTCTTTCATAATAAATGTCTCATTCCTCATTTGTTTTATTTACATTTAATTTATTATTATTTGTGTCTATTTAATTATATGAAAAAAAAAGAATTTTAAAGTTACCAATTACAATTGTATTTTGGATTCTAATTTGATATATATGATGTGTATAATTGAAACAATTTTATTTTGATCTACTTGTTTGTTATATTTAGCCATTCAAGAATAATTCTATAAAGCTTCTAGGATTATAATAGAATGGTTATGTAAAATGTTGCCTAAGAAAAACAAATATATTTTTTAATAAATAATATTATCCATTATGATGTTAGTTTTTATTTCATAACTAACATTAAATATTCCTAAATAAGATTATGTTGTTCTATTAAAGATAACAATGGCTTTTATTTAACTAACATGAAAACTTAACCTTTAAGCACAAATTAAAAATGCAAAGTTTAAAATATGGTGCTAGTTGAAAATGAAAAGAGTAAAGTATGGTATCATTTGCAAATTTCACCCCAAAGTTCTTCCAACCCTAAAATGAATATCTATCTAACAAGGTATACTTTCCTTCCAAAAGATGATTCTTTTTAGTTTTATATTTTTACTCAATAATTATTTTACAAGATTGAAGCTCAATTAATATGCACATAAATATATAAGGTTTAGAACTTACTAAAAAAGCATAAAATATAAATGTAAGGATTTCTTTTTTTACTTTTATGTTTATTTATATAATTTAGTTTTTGGTTTCCAAATCAATCCTATTTTATTGCCTATCATTTTTTATGTAGATTTTTGCAAGTTTGCACAATTAAGAAATTTGATCTCATTTATTTTCTTTAGCCTTCTTTCATATTATCTATTGTTTATTCATATGAAAATTTGTAACACATTATATACCAAGTTTTTCATGAAAACTTATTACATCTATAGGTATTGTTTTCAAGAGGCTTTTATAAAGGTGCAAACATTATATATTGAGCAATGGATATCAAGATAGATTCAACAAAGTATCTATCCTTAATTTGTATGCAACATTTCACCATTATCAACCTTTTGTTATTCAATTTTTTCTTTAAATTTATTTAAATTGGGATTCTCTAAAGTCACGAGAGATATTGGGTTCTAAAATTGGTTAGGAATACAAAAAATAAAAATAAAAATAAAAAGGATGAGAGAGTTAATAATAGAAGGATGGGTTAAGGTTTAGGATAAGAGAGTGAAGAATTAAGGGATAAGTTTTAGATTTAGGATGACAGAATGAGGAACTAGAGTGTCACAATCTATCCTAACTATGACCAACGTGGATCCCAATATCAATTCCCAGAAGCCTTAACTATTTTTCACTCTTTTTATCTAACGATTTTTATCTAACAAGAGTTTCTAAATTTTTAGGGGAACTTAAAATTTACTTTTAAATTTTTACAAAAAAATAAATAGAGTCTCCCTTATTTTTAGACACTTCCTGAAGGCCATATACCATATGATTATAACACCTATGATTTTTCAAGTATGACAACATCAACATACATACAACACTATACAAATTTCAAACTTATACATAGATAACTAATTCAACACTTCAATTGATGAATCAGTAACATTTCTATTTTAAAAATTGATCCCAACTCAAAGTGAGACTCTAACTATCAAATCTTTAATAAGGCAGTCTTGAATCTCCATAGATGTATTAAGCTCAAATATGCTTACTACAACCTAAAAACATTAAAAAATAAAATAGAGTGAGTTATGAAAACTTAATAAGTATATACCTACTGCTATCTTACAGGAGATCAATTTTATAATTAACATTCACCAGTTAAACATACATTAAGTTAAAATGTTAACAAACTCATATTTCCTGAATTTATGAAACATGTGAAACTATACTCGTAATGAGAGTTCTCCTGCACAAAACTTTGTATCTCATATCACAATTCATAAAAATATCAACTATCTACTAATATACAACATTATTATCATATTACAAACCACCCATTTGGGGTAGACATCATAATCCTTAATAACCATTAAGGCTAAACATAAATAAATTATTTTAATCAAATCAACTATAACATTCAATAATAGATAGTTTCTACTATCACACACATACCATTACATAAAACATTCATGTAGCCTTTTTTTTTTTTTTTTGCTTCCAGATCAATACTATATTTATCTTAATTGCTCGCCTAGAATTTCTCATTCAACTCTTAAATCAATTTCATATCCTTCACAACTATTTATTAGGAATTTATCATTCAACTTTCAAATCATACTTATATTCTTTACAACTGTTTGGTAAGAATTCTTCATCTGACTTTTACATCATCCATTACCATTCACAATTTCCAAGTTATAGTCATAACATGGTTCATCACTTCTAATACCATCTATGGCAAAATTCACAAATAATATATACATGAGAGCTTAACTCTTATATCAAGATTATTTATAAAACTTCAATGCTAAGTAATTAAATTTATCACTAAGCAATATCAAGCATAGAGCAGTCAACCATATCATATAGATATCATTGATCTCTATCACAATCTATTTATAACTAGTAACATCACCACTATACTTTTTAATCAGTTTACAATTATTCCACAATTAACTACACTTATGTCATAGGTTTATATATAAACATATATATACATGCATATGATTATAAAATCTACATTACCAATAAGAAGAACATAATATTCAACAATTAAATTACCTTTATTTATTAAAATATAGAACTATGGTGAGATATACACTCATGTAATAAAGTTATTCCTCAACTTCAAGAATACCAACTATTTCATTTTTTTCCTTCCATTTCTTCCATCATTAAAAGTGCCTCGCCTAAGCTCGCTAGATCACCATCAAATAGAGAAAACTATAATTTCCCCTGTTGTTGTCCAGTTACAAAATACAACTTCCTAAAGGCAAACAAATGAAAAATTAACCAAAGGAAAAGCTTCCACCACTTCACTAACATAAGAGAATAGTAGCTTCTCACTACTAAAAATAATATTGCTACTTATGGTGATTCTGGCCGCCAACAATGGCAAGTGATCAAAGAAAAAAGAACAACCATGGCACGGTAGATCAAAGACTAGGTAGAGAAAATAAATGCATAGTAGGGAGGCTATCCGATGAAGAAAAGAATAACAGCATGAAGAGAGAAAGAAAAGAAGAAAATAGCAAAGAGAATGGGCAATAGAGTGGAATGGAGAGAGAAGAAACTGGCTAAAAATAGAAATTTTTTTATTTTTATAAAAGAAAGTACTAGATTTTCTTTTATAAATAAAGAGGAAGGATGTAGTAACTGGTATATCACTTAAAGAAGAAAAATGCTGCCAAGAAAATAATAAAATTGAAGGGAATGAGAGAAAATAAAACAAAAGTCATCGGATATGATTCGATGCTTCTCACACCACATACAATCATCCTTCTTTTAAATTTCACCCATTCATCTCTATATTAAGATTAATCTTAGTTATTCATTATTTTTAAAATTCATTCTATATAGAATTACAATCCCTATCTCCAAATAATTATTTTAAACTTTCACAAATCTTAAAAATAATTTTAGCAACCTCAAATAAATTATTCAAAAGTTCTTGCGATCATGGTCAATAAAATTATTTCTAACGAATGAGAAATTCTTTAAAAAAATGGCCATATAAAAACAAATGCCTTTCAAATATTTTCATCAATATTATTTTAATATCCAAATATTCTTTGAAATAAAAAAATAAAAAATAAATATTAACTAAATAAATATTAAATAAAAATAGGTAATTACAAATATTAAAATTTGTAAAAACTTAAATATTAACCAAATAAATAATTATTCACAAATCTCAAAAAATTTTCAATTTTATATTTAAATCAAGAATATTACATAAGGGATAAATTTTAATTTTAGGACAAAGGAGTAAAAAACTAGTGATGAGGTTTTAATGGGTGGAGTTTATAGAACATAGTATGTTAGTTATGAAAATAAACCAATTTAGTATTATTGAAATTAAACATTGGCTATTTGACAATAAATAGCATTTATAGTTATTTCTTATAACTATGCAAAAAAATTACATCAATTATTTTTTATAAAGAAATGAGATTATTGTTATATTTTATGATGGTTTCATAACTGAAGTTAAAAATAGATATACATGATGCTTAATTAAATGTTAATCAATTTTTAACATGTAATCCTCTAAATACTTGATGTCAATTAAATTCTATAGTAGTAGTTGTATTTGCTTGAAGGTTGCACTTTATATAATCTATAGTTTAGCTTATAGAGTATTAAAATAGTAAATCTTCACTCTTTGTCTATTCACAACCACTTGGATCCATTACTATTGGGGGATTGATTTTTAACGATTATGGATAATGCTAATCTATGATAGCAGTTACCAATTTTGGGCTCAATTAGGATAAAATGCATCTGGTAATCATAATATGAAGTCATTCAGATTGTGTGGCCACCAATGCTCGAACATTTGAAGCAAATGGGGGATTGTCACTTCCAGGAAAAGTTAGAATGCCTATTAGAGATTAGGATAATTTAGGAATGGACTTTTCCTACTTTAGGTTGAATGCAATCCATCTGTATAAGATTCAATTAAACTTAATGTTGATACTTGTTCATAAAAAAATATTTGTTATAGCAGCTATTTTGGATAAGAATTGTGTATGAGAGGTTTTAGGCCTTTTGGTATGATAATTAGAGGTTTTAAGTCTTTGGTATGACAATTTTAAATGTGCATTGACTTTATCAACCAAGCTATTAGCTATTCAAAAAGCTATCATTATTTTTTTTAATTTCCTAATTCAATGTGTGCAAGTGTAAAGTGATTGCAAGGTTGCAATGGATGCATTATTTGACTTAATTAAGTGTCCTCAGTTAATTCAACTTGTTAAAACTATAAATAGGTACTAAGGGTAAATCAAAATATAGGTTTGATATAGTGTCCTTGGAAATGTAATGTAGTAGCATATAAGGTTGCCAAATAAGTGGTTCAAGTTATTCAAGGTGGATCTAAAAGGTTGTCCTAAGCCCCCTTGGCATTAGATATTTTCATTATTGAAGATGTTACACCATTGTCTACCTGAGTTTGTTTTATGAATAAAATTACCTATTTTAAAGCAAAAAAAAAAAATTCTCTATACTTAAATATAAATGAGTTGAGTTACTCTTAAACTTCTTCATATTGCAATTTATGAAAAGGAATTTTCAACTTCTAACTTTCTTCACATTACAAAAATCACACTATTTTACACAGAAAATTTCAATAGAAATAAATGATTTTTAGTTAGAAATCAAGATTTTCAAGAAATTTTATTTGTCAAAAAAGTGTACATTACAAAATTTATTTGATGAAAAAATAGGGTAATAAATCCGAAGGTTGATTAAATTATTTTATTGCAAATAAATATTTTTTAAAAAAAGAAACGAATATAAAATCCATAAATTTAAACTTTATGAATAATAAAATACTGAAATTTAAATTTTAAATATAAAAAGGCATATAAAAATAAAATATAAAAATCATAAAAATATAATATTCAAATATATTATTCACAATATAAAGAGTATAAATAAATAGTCTATGTATACAATTATACCAATCAAAGCCTAATTAGGAAAATTCATCCTTAATGGTGTCCTTGCAATTATAACCATGTTGGACTAAGGGAGTTTAAAGGAAAGAAAGGGCTCTTAATCATCCATTAGGGGTTTGCTATGTGTACATAAGTGGTGAGTGCACTAGTAAAGGTGGCAACATGTATCTATAATAGTTATAAGGAGGTAGCTAAGGCTATTACATCTGCTGCTTCTACATGGCCCTAATCTCCACTATCCCATACCTTATTATATGTACCTCTCCACCACCTAATTCATTAAGTCATAAGGATGCAATTAGAGTATGTTATAATAATAAAATCTATCACCCTCATAGGGGCGTCTTTGATCCCAGCCTATAGACTTAACCTTCCTTTTTGCCCTTAATCGTTTCTGTCCATAAGTTGAGATCTAAAAAGTCTAACACCCCTAACAAATGGACCCCCATTATTCGCCTTCTACTATATCTTAGGCTAAGTAAGTTTTTGCTTCTTCTTCACAAAGGCCTTTTGCATATAATTAGTAATTAATTATTTAGAATTGAAAAAGGAATATGAAATTAGATATGTCAATTTAATTACATAGGACATTGTAGCTCTTGGGGACACTCATTGCTAACCTTTTTTTGTAAAATAGGTGCAATAAAATAACCTATCCATAAAAGGCATACCCCTAATCTCACTAATCAACATGTAAATTAGGAAAAAAAACATTAATGCAATTATTATAATACTTGAAATTATACGTAACTAAAAATGCAAAAATATGGGGAAAGGTAAGTTATATACCATGTGAAGTTGATGCTCTGCCACCAAAATGAGTTAACCAATGTTTAAGGATAACCCCTAGCCAAATGCATCAAAAACCCTATTCTTTTTCACTTGCTAGGACTTCTAGGTGAACTTAGGGTTATCACAATACTTGCAAAATCCTCTCACTTTATACCTCTTACCTATCCAAGCCTAATAGATCTCTTCATTTTGACCTCATCCATAATATCTTTCAATTTTATGAAACTTTTATGATTAAAATTTTTCCACATTTGTTGAACATGAGTAGGGTTTCATGTGTAATATTTTTACAATTTTAAGAAAAGAAACAATGTTAAAATTGTTAATAAAAAATATAATAAACCAAATGCAATAATGATTGTAATTATAGCAATTATACATATCCTAAACTTATTAAAAGGCATTCTTCATGTGGGCTTCAAAATCTAGTTCAAATTGTGGGCCATATCCTATTATATTTGCTCTTTATGATGTGAGTAAGAAACGTAATGAGCTACTTAATAGGGAATAACTTACTAAAAATATCAACATATAATTAATTAAAATATTTATTTATTATAATGAAGAATTCAAATACAAAAAATAAATTGAAAATTAATATGTACTCATCCTTATAAGGCATCTCAATCTCCTCAAAATTAACATTGGACTACATAAGGAGTGGCAATAATCCCAATCCAGTTGAAGAAGGTTGCAGCATCGAGGTAGACCTTGTAGGAATAGTTTGTTGCTACTACATTAGCCCACTCAATAAGGGGTGCAATAGGATAGGGATGCTACTAAACCAAGTGTGGGCACAAATGTGCACCTAATAGGTGTATGTGCAAGCATAATGAGCCACTAGAAGGAATCAAGCTACATTATCTCCCATCTCACCCTAATTGACTATGTCATATATATATATATATATATATATATATATATATATATATGTGTGTGTGTGTGTGTGTGTGTGCGCGCGCGCGCATAAGCATAACACAATTAACCACTGAAGCAAAGTAATAAACTTGTGTAATTAGCAACATAAACTAATTAAACTATTCATGAAATGAAATTCAATAAACAATTGTAATTACCTTAATAAGTTTGAAATTAATAAATCTTTCTAATATTTAGCTAAAATTTTTTTACAATTAACTAAATAACATTAAATAAACATATCTAGTTAACTTATTCAAGAAACTAAAAATTAAGTGATTTTAATTAGCTAAACAAACTAGGCCATTAATTAAATGTTTCTAATTAACTTATTAATAAAAATTAATAAGCCTTTATAAAAAAAATAAGTCTTAAACTAAATAAAATAAACTAAACATTTCTAATTAACTTTACCATAAAACTAATAAGCCTTTTTAATTATTTAAAGAAAAAATAAGCAATCAATTAAATGAAATTATCTAAGAATTTAATTAAATAGCTTGATTACCAAAGCCTCCTTAATGAAGTAAACAAATAAGCAATAATTACCTAAATAACCTAAACATTTCTAATTAACATATAAATAAAACTAATAATCCTTGAGAATTATCTAAATAAATTAAAAATAAACATTGGAAAGTAAATGAAAAAAAATTAACTATCACCTTGATCTAAATACCAAGAAAGTCAAAAGGAAAGATTCTATATAGATCATAACCCAAAATTGCACAAAACACTAAAAAATATTAAAAATCAATTGATATAATTAGTAAACAAAATACTAGAAACAATTTAAGTAGTTCAAAATTTTCAAATTTACCTATAAATTGTAGAAGTAAAACTCAACAAACTTGAAGAACACAAATATGCACCAAGAGAAAATGGAAATATGAAAGGAAAGCTTTTGTAAACTATTTCATAACATTTGAAATTTCCATTAAATTTTTTGTTGAAAATCTATTAGAAATAGCAAGATTATTTACATAAAAAATTATGCCAATTTCTTAATGAATTTTTTTAAATTTTTTACAATTTTTGTTAGGAATAAATCCATTAGGATTAGTAAAATTTTTTAATTTCCTCACCCATTTTCCAATGAATTTTCAATGAACAATTTTGTTAGAAATTTTTATAAAAAAAAAATGCAAATTTCAAGTAGTGTTAATATTCAAAATCATACAAAACCAATTCTTTCAGCTTAAAATCATTGAGCATGTTTTTTTAAAACTAAAACAAAAATGAGACACACATATTAAATTCTTTACAAACAATATATATGAATAAATACGAGTTTGAAAATGCATTTTTGTAGTATCACATGCTTGTTTTGAATCTTTAACAACTAATTTTATAAGTAAAATAATTTGAAAATATAAATGTAATTTGTTTTTTGAGTTTTTAAAATTATTATTTGGATTCATTCTATATTTAAATTAGTTAATTAGAATAGAAGCCATCCAATATAGTAACATTTTATTCTTATATTATGATGGAAGCAATTACATTTTTGAAAAGTTAAAGAGCAAGTTTAGTTCAAATAAAATTTAAAAGACAAGATTAAAATTTCAATAAAAGTTAAGAGATTGAATATACATTTTTGTGATAAGAATATGACAGTGATTGCATTTTTAAAATGCTAAAGAGTAAATTAAGCTGAAATAAAATTAAAGCATAAGATTAAAATTTCAACAAAAGCTAGACATATGGCTACCATAGTTAAAAAGAAAAACTTATAATGTTTGCCAATTGGATAACATTGCATATTTTTAGGAGATAAGATTGAAATTCTAAAACAGTTAACGAATGAAATATGTCTTTTAGCATGTAAATAATATAGTATATGATAAGAAAAATGTTAAATTTAGGATTTATCCTCATGTAAATTCATTTAAGCTTGTATGAGCTTGTTTCAACTCATATGTAAGCTATATTTGAGATTGAGCTCTATTACTTTAAGCTCTATTAGAAATTTGGACTAAATAATATGCAACATATTTAAGCTCAAATAAGTTCGTTTAAACTTATGTATGAGTCAAGTTCAAGTTTGTACTTATTTAAATTGCTTTATCAATATTTTAAATAGTTAATATTTTATTATTATGTACAAACTTTCATTTTTATTAAAAATGATAATAAAATATTCATAAATATGCATCATTAAAAGATAATAAAGAAATGGTGACAAGGAAAGAAACTTATAGATTTGATAGGGAAGAAAATTTATTCATTTAAATCTAAGAAAAAAAATAAAATATTTTATACACATATAAAGATTTTAATCTCCTATATGTTATGGCCGCTAGAAATATTTAAAAATAATAATTGAAATTATTTTGCATAGGAAATAGTTGCCTAATTATTTTATACACATATAAAATTTATCCATTTAAATATAAGAACAAAAAAATAAAATATTTTATACAATATAAAGATTTTAATCTCCTGTATTTTATAGCCCCTAGAAATATTTAAAAATAATAATTGAAATTATTTTGCACAAGAAATAGGTCTCGAATTATTATAATCAAACATAAAAGTGAAATGTTACCTAGGAAATGATGAAAACCCTTATTAAGAAAGTATAAGATAAAAGTTTAGAATAAAATGAGATATTTCAATGTCAGAATGTGATTAGAGAGGTGTAAGTGGATACGAAGAAGGTTTAGGATAATTTTACAATATTATCCTTAACCATTTTCTTATTTATTTTTCTAACTCAAAACATTATTGCTCATTCTATTCCCTAACAATCATCTACTCCTCTTCTTCCTCTCCTTTCTCTTTCGCTCCTCCTCCTCATTTTCTTCTCTTTATTAAATTCAAGCTATAAACTTATATTAATCACTCATAATTCTTAACCAAATCAAGGTAAGTCTTTATTTATTTGAATTATTGGATAGTTGCTTCTTATTTTCCTTTTTGATTGAAGATGATTAGGGGGTTTATATTCTAAAAATGAATTTTGAATTCAAGCTTGAATTCTTATTAATTTTGCTTGATTAGAAGCAAGCTAATATTTGTTTCATCTTTTATTCATCTCCTCTCTACTTAGTGAGTAACAATTCACCTAAACCTTAAATCTATGACTTTGTTGAAAGTTTGGTATTTTTAGGAGTTTTGATGATTATGTACGAAATATGATCTAATAATTTAAAATAGATGTTAGTTTAAGAATTTTTGTTGTTTAAGAGTAACATTTTGATATTTTGAAGTTTATGTCATGGCATGATAAGAAGGTGATTTGAGGAAGATTATAGGCAAATAAACAATGAAATTATAGCCAAATCTATATTTTATGATCAAGTAATAAACTATACTTAACTACGCTTAGCAAAGCTAGTCTCAAGGTTAATGTATTCCATAACATAGCCGACTTTATCTATCAAAAGTTATTCTAAATCTACCATAATTAACTACTAGCAAGAAAAGCTACCTTTGGGATTAGGGTAATCAACTATATGATCAACTACCAAAAGGCAAAGACACCCTTTAGCTAACTATAATTGATTATATAGTCAACTATGAGAAATAGAGTTCCTTTTTGGACACCTGTAGTCGAGTATATAGTTGATTACTAGCATGTTATTATGTCATATCATATGTTAATTGGATCTAATTGATATTGCATTTATAAGTTTATGTAAGATAAGTATAGGTGACTTCAAGTACAAATAATGGTGAGTAAAATAAGTAAATAACATATGTAAATGTGTAAAAATTGGATAAAGTTACAATAATTAATCTTAATATATTATACATCTTTAAGTGAATAATACTATGAACATTTGAGAGAATAATCTACTTATGGTTATACTTAGGTGCGTACATATGAATTTGAATGCACTATAAATTTAAGCTATATAGCATGCATTAGCCTCTATTAATATTACTCGTTCCTCATGATCTTGCATAGACACATGGATATTAATATCACTATTATGAATAGTTTTGCTCATAAAGCACATATTAATGATGAGAATGAAGATAGAGCAATATAATACTTATGAAATTTGAATACTGGATCCGATAACGACTTATGAGGAATAAGGTTAATAGAAAAGTACAAGGATAGGCTCATAAGCGATAAGGATAA
The DNA here is from genome assembly GCA_020226215.1 of Sindora glabra. Lineage (NCBI taxonomy): Eukaryota > Viridiplantae > Streptophyta > Magnoliopsida > Fabales > Fabaceae > Sindora > Sindora glabra. Next base: position 44,490,303 of record CM035232.1, on the reverse strand, counting down.
ATAGGAGTCATATGGAGATGTACATGCTTTCTTTACTTATATATGATATCATGTTATGATTATTGATGGATTGTGTTAAATGCAAGGTTTCTTTTTTTTTTCCCTTATGCACATAATAAGTTAAATACCTAGAAAAGCCATATTTAATATCTAAAAATGTTTGCATATGTATTGAACTTACTGATAGATAGGTTAACTCATTGGAAATTTCTCCTTTTCTTTAGCAAAGATATGGGGATGTAACCATTTTCTCAATTATCAAATCTAAATCCTAGGATCCAATTAAACTTTCTATATTACAGTAATAATATATATTAATAATTCTTTATTAATTAATGCTTACTCACTGAGTTTTATAAAAACTCATTTTCTTTTTATTTTGTTATTTATTTTCTTTTCTTTTAGGGAACTTTTTTCCTTGAATACCCAGCTACTGTCAAATGGATAAAAAATGAGCGCATTCAAGAATTCTAATGATAAAGTATGAGGATAATTGGAATAGTTGTGCATAAAGAAGCATACTTCATTTGTTTGATGATAAGTATTTTGAAAATCACATTCTTTTATGCATAAAAGCATGATTGCATATGAAGATCGGATTTAGATGTATTTAGGAAAACCTAGTAGGTTGTCATGTAAAAACATGTGTCATAGGACAAATCATGATAAAGGTGATGATATTAAAGCATTGTCTAAGGCTTACAAGGTGCATGTTACTTTGAAATCATTTTGTAGATGTCTCCAATTGTCCAAGGAAATAGTGTGAAATTATAAGCACCTAGTAGTAGGTTGAAAACTATCGAAGAGGGACATGAATAGACTTGTCATTAAACTTTCACATGCCATAATCTCTATTGGCCACCTCCGACTGTAAGCAACTATCCCTTTTGTTTAAAGTCATTATAATGCCTTAATAAACAAGGATCTTTAGTTTAAGTTACAATCATGCTTGAAATGAATTAGCAAATGAATTCTTTTAAAAGGCAATGAATGTATTTGATCAAATATGTAATGGTAAATATACTAAATTCCCTAGTGTCCTTGGTCATGCAATGGTAGGCTACACTTAAATTTTTGCAATAATAATACATCATAATGATGATTTGAATTATAACTTAAGTTGAACCTTAGAGTAAAGGGTTTAGTAAGCCATTTGATGGATAGATAAAGTAGTTTCCTAAATTGTGTATGTAATTCCAATTAGCATGAGAAGAGTTATCCTTAAGCCATGTAGAATGTTGACACCTAGAATCTTAACAAGTAACTTTTTATGTATTTCATTTTTGAGTTGACATAGAAGGATTAGATACTAGAATAAAAGATAATAGAGATCAAAAAGACCTTAACTATACATAAAGATATAAATTAAATCTTCTAGGGCCACATTAGCACATGGTGAGATGAAAGCTCATAAATCTCATAAATTTTATAAATGTGTAAGTGGATGAGCCAATGCTATGACATACCTTATATGTGCCTCAAGCATCTAACCCAAAGATATTAAAAGTAAGTAATATAACCTAATTTCCTGTTGATAGGTAAATAATAAAGACTATAAGCATAGTATTTAATGACTTATCAACTAAGTAAGGATAGGAAGGTGTTTAAGAAATTATGGATATGTAAATCAAAATGACTTAGATAACCTTAGGGATTTTTTATAAGATACACCAAGACACTAGAGTAGCATAATAAAATTGAATACTTGGTTTCAAAAATCCTACCTTTTAGATAGATATGGTAGATGATTAGACTAGAGATTTGTTAACACTAATGATAAATTCATAAGCTAAAGTAGTCATAGAAGTGAGATTTAATCATCTAACTAGATATGCAATTAGATTAGCACTAAGTAAGCAACTCTATTTGTGGTATCAAAAATGCATGTCAAAAAATGTATAAAGTCATGAATTTAAATTTTTAGAAGAGTCCAAAGACCTTAATGAAATCAAGGTTGAGGGAAAATGCTATTACAGAAGTTACACATATGTATTGTTGAGTTTATAAAAGTTTAGAAAGCAAGAGCCAAACATTAAATAGGGAATTGAATCTAAATATCAATAAGATAATATGGTTATGATAGTATATTGAATCTTTATGTAATAAATACACAAGACCTTACTTCACAAAAGCTAGGAAAATGGGTAATTGAGATCTTAAGGCACAATAACTAGATAACTAAACAATCTTCATGGTACAATAATATAAATAAAGATTAAAAGTTAGAAGTACAACATAAATAAATCAATAACAATACATTGAAAGTTAAGTCATTATGTAATCATAAGAAAGGACATTTAGTGAAAAGGAAAGTGGGGTTCAAGATATGAAGAATTAGTATCCTCATAGGATTAACAAATGTTGCAATTAAGAACAATACGAATGAAATGCAATTGGGTAATGAGCTAAAAAGTCATAAGAGAACAATAAGGGTATGAGGAGTAAAACTTAAGGTAGTCTATACAATAATGTGATAAGTAAATTAGTTAAAGAAAATTGAATAAAATTTTTGTACTCCAAGTTATAGCATATGAATCATGCCTAAGGTATGTTGCAATTATACTAGTAGAAGATTAAGGAGTGAGAACTCATCCAACAATTGTTAATTTCTGATAGGTAATGGTTAAGTATAATTAATGGGAATTAAGGATGTACATGAGAGTGTAGCGCTAGGAAGGCACAAAAATGATATCATTGAAATTTTAAAAATTGTTTTAGTACAATCTAGTAGGAAAACCAAGTATTAAGGTGTTATTACAATCCTAAGAATTTAAAATTTTTTACATTTATAAAATTAATTAATTTTGTATAAATTAAATATAATTGGTTTGCTTGAATGGCATGTTTTGAATCATAAGTGACATATTCAAATTTTATGGATTAATTATTAAGAAAAATGATCTTTAATGTTTAGGTAAATGATGGAATGGGAATTTTATGAGAATTAGATAAGGAAAAATAAGTTAAATAGTAAGGTTTGAGGTTTAAAGTTATTATGAGTGAGTATATGAGGATGAAGCAGATTTAGGTAACATTTTTAAAAATACTCCTAACACTATTCCTCATTTTTATGATAATTTTCATCTTTTCCTTTCTTATGTCCCCATTCTATCCAAACCCTCACCTCCACTCTTCCTTTCTTCTTCTTCCTTATCTTCTCCTTATGATTAAAAAGTAAAAGCATTAATTTTTTTTAAATTCTTCATCTGATCAAGGTAAGAATATTGTCATTGCTATAATTTCTTTTCATCTTCCTTTGGTTTGATGAGAACTAAAACTATTTTGGTTTCAAAAAGAAACTTGAAACCTTAACAAAAGAAGCCTTAAATTTGGTGTGATTAGAATTAAAGAAAAATAAATTTGACTCCTAGCATACTCTTCCATACTAGATGGGTGAATATTCTAGCTTAAGCCCATTTATTTGTTAGAATATTATTGTTTTGTCTATGTATTGAATTTTATATGATTTTATTGGAATAAAATGATTTAATTAAATTTAATGTTAAAGGATGCTTGTATAAGATGTTAAAGATGTATATTAATAAAGAAATGATTTGGTGAGTAATAAATGAGTTAGATAAGTATTTATGTTAAATGAATAGTGAAAATCTTTTTAGAAAATGCAATGCACGTGAAGTGCTTCTTAAGCCTAAGTTTCACTCGGCTAAGAAATGATTCGTTGCTTAAAAATATTATTAGAAGCCCCAAAGTACTTCATAAAGCATTTCTAGTAATTCTTCCTAAAGTACTACTTGGGCCTAAATTCCTCTGAAAATGGGAAATGGTTTGTGAAGCACTTCATTGCTACTAGATGTTATTAAAAGGGCCAAAATGACTCACAAAGTGCTTTGCCTACCCTATTTCATGTTTTAATAACTTAACTAACTACAATTGATCTTTTGATACTTATTTAACCATGAAATTAATGTGTGATCATATCATTAAGGATTTTTACCACTTTTAAGCATGCATACAACTAATATATCATGAGATGTATTGAAAATGTAATTGACGTGCTACCTATGGAATGAAATTGAATACATTTATGTAATTATGAATAAAGATGAACTATATATGGCCATACAAAGAGGCATGGTACTATTACTACTTATAAATCATATTATGAACTAAATTGTAATGATATAATAAAATAAAAAGAGTTGTAATATGAATTATGCCATCATAGGAAATGAGATAATGTGATAAAGTGAATCATACTATGATATGATCATATGCACCAGGATTTATATGCAAAATTTGTGAGGGGATAAGATTTACTCGAAAGGCATAAAGACGGAGTTTTTGAGAGGATAAGGTTAACCCAGAAGGCATAAGGTAAAAACTTGTTTGACATATGTGTATTGAAATCATTATTTGATAATTTGAGAATCTTATATGTTTACATGTGATAGGTGAAACCCTAAAAAGGTAATTAGTTATCTTAATAATCATAGTGATGGTAAATGTCTAAGTATCATATGTTCAAGATTTCATGTAACATGGAAGCTTAAAGATATGTATAACTCTTTATTTACTCTCTCCTTAAATTTTTCTAGATTATATTGTATGGATTGTTAGGTAGAATATTCCTTACTAAGTCATATACTTACTATTTTATGGGTTTAACTTTTTAAATATATAGCAAGACCTTTCTCTTTCTTCTCCACCACTATAGTAAGCATAACACCCTCCTTCAAAAGTCTATATCTATCTTTTTGGCAAATTGGCAATAAGTATAGGATTAGTATACTAGTCTATGTAGGACAGTGGATATAACCAGTACAATAGGCCAAGTCATTTTTGTTGATTAGGATATGGATATTGATTTATAATTTGCATAGTTAGGACAACTTATGCTCTACCCTTAAGTTTATCAGTTAACCTAATTATTCTTTTAGTAAACTTTATGTCATGTAATGAATTCTTGAAAATAATTGCATGATGGATGTTTATTAATGATTAAGTACAAGATATGACTAGCTACTTGTGATGTTTACCAATCTATATGAGATAAGCAAATAGAATTATTGGAAGAATAACCCTTTGTCGATAATGGCTAAGTTAGGTCATGATAGATGTTCGCTTAATCATCCTTAATCTTCAAGTCCATATATATTTATAAATCAATAGGATTAATTTGAGAACCATCTGCTTGCCTGAAACTATGTTAAGAGGATGTTAAAAATAGTGGACATCTTAGAAAGCATTCTCTAAAAGGAGAGTCTAGGACATGTAGTGAGAGAATTACATCCAAGTTACCTATTAAAGAGAAAAAAATTCAAATTTGAAAAAGGATTAAGTTATAAAAATAGCACCAATTAGAGAACATGCTTCAAGGTATAACTTGGGAAAGAAAATATTTGAGGTTTTACAGGGAAGTATTGCTTTAATCAAGACTTCAATGTACTAGTGTTACCTTACCATATAAATCGCTATTGTGTTGTAAATATGCTATATTATTCTAAATAATAATATTATTTTTATTCATAATGCTATCATTAGTATTATTATAGGGGTTGATATCAAATTGATGATAATATGATTATGAATATTGCTATTATTAATTTTGAGATAAATCTATTGTTTGCAAAAAAATGTTATTGACATAAGTGATGTTGTAAGGGTTATGATGAGTGACAAGATATGTTGAATTGTTACATGTAAACTCCTACTTTATAGTTTTATTCATTGTGGACCAATGGTGACCTAATAGACTAGTGGCCTTAGCAAATAGGATATTCAACTTTTAAAGTACACCATATCTATATGAAATATTTAAATTTCCTAATGAAGAAATTTTATGTGTGCATCAACGTTTGAACCTTATGTTTGTGACATGAATTTATTTTAAAAGAAGGATTGAAGGTAATACATAGGAAAGTATCATTGGAACAATGCCAAGTTGAGAACAATGTATACATCCATATTTTAGCATGCCAAAGGAAATTTTTTTTATGCTTTTATCATATGGTAGCTACAACCCACAATAAACTAAACAAAGATATGATCGTTGATCATAAGGCACATTCATTAAGCTAAGATGAGTTCAACTTTATGGCTTGTATAGAAATAGATTCTCCAAGAGAATGATTTGGTAAAAAAAGGACTAAAGATGTTTTCATAAGACTTCAATACAATGAAAATTAGATATCAGCACTATAAGAGAATTAAAAGTAGAATGATTAAATTGTTGCTCAATAATAGGATTAAAAGGAAGTGAATAAAAGCCAAAGAATATGTTTTACAAACTATTGAATTGAATAGTCTTCCATTTAGGTGTCTATAAACTTTCAATCAAAACCTACTAAGAAGATAAATGAAAAGTAGGTAGTTTCCTTAGCTAGAAAATTCTTTGAATCCTCTCATAAACCTATAATGTAGACCTAAAATGGTTGATACCAAGCAATGTTGAAAATTTATATAATAAGAATAGTGCAAGTGTAATGATAAATCTATAAAGGTTTGTATAAAACCAAGTAGATTGTATCATCAAAACTATTCATATCAATTAAATTTCAGCCTAAACACTTTTAAATGGATGACAAGGTGGATTACTTAATGAATAAGAATCAAACTCATAATATTACAATGGAAACAACATTGAATGTAGAGGAACATAGGCTAGGTAGAATGTGATAGATGCATTAAGTGAATAGAACCCCTAAAATTTTATACTAAAAGGAAATTAAGTAAAAGTACCCTAATTGTCAAAGTGAGTAAATTATGGATAAGTGCTAAGATCTAATGTCTAAATATAAACTTGACAAATAAACCACTTAAGTTAATAGTATGTCTTGGAACAAATGTTTAAATGTGATGTTAACATCCTTTCATATAAATTTTAAAGTCAGCCAAGTTCTAAGAATTTAAGGACAAATTCTTTTAAAAGGAGGAAGTATTATTACACCCTTTAGAAATATTTAAAAATAATAATTGAAATTATTTTGCATAGTAAATAGTTGCTTAATTATTATGGTTAAATATAAAAATGAAATGTTGCTTAAGGAATAATGAAAAACCCCTTTGTGAAACAATATGAGATAAAAGTTTAAAATGGAATGAAATATTTAAAGGCTTAAATGTGATTAGATTGGAGTATATGGATATGGAAGAGATTTAAAATATTTTTCCAGTTTTGTCCTCAAATATTATCTCCTTTATTTTTCCAACCAAAAATATTATTCCTCATTTTATTCCTTAACAATCATCTACTTCTTATTTTTCTCTTCCTCTTCTTTTTATTAAATTCAACCTATTAACCTATATTAATCAATCATAATTCTCAACTAAATCAAAGTAAGTCTTTTTTTATTTGAATTCTTGGATAGTTATTTTTCATTTTCATTTTTAATTGAGGATGATTATGGGTTTCTATTCTAAAAAGGAATTTTGAACCCTAACTTGAATTCTTGTTAATTTTGCTTGATTAAGAGCAAAACAATGTTGATTTCATCCTTTATTCATCCTTCCATACTAGATGAATAGCATTTTACATAAAACCTAACTTAAATCTATGACTTTGTTTAAAGCTTAATATTTATAGAGGTTTTGAAGATTGTGTATGAAACATGATCAAATGATTTAAAATAAATGTTAGTTCAAGAAGTTTTCTTGTTTAAGAGTAACATTTTAATGTTTTGAAGATTAAGTTATGTCATAGCTTGATGGAAAGGTGATTTGAGGAAGATTATGGGGTAATAAATAATGAAATTGCAGTAAAATCTACATTTTGCAATCAAGTAATGGACTATATAGTTAACTATGCTCAATAAAGCTAGTTTTAGACTAGCGTAGTTAACTATATAATCATCTATTTTTATCAAAGGTCATTCTTTACCCACCATAGTCAATTATTAGCAGGCAAAGCTAACCTAAGGCTTAAAGGTATCAAATAAGTTAAAACCTATAGATTAGTCCACATTCATCATAAGTTTTAGCTATTTTAGACTCCCTCTAAAAAATTAAAGCTAAGGGTGGAATAAATGGGCAAAACCAGTCCTACTCGACTGCTCAAACTCGAAATTGAGTAGTTCACATTGGTTTTTTAATACAAATTACACAGGTTAGGTCAAAAATATAGGTTAAATTTTATAAATTAGGTAATGGCAAGTTAGAAGTTACCATCCACCCATACCCGCTACCTAACATGTTACAAATGTAATTAAAAATTTAGTAACCTAATAAGATTAATAAAAGAAGAAGGAAATAAAGACATTTTAGTTTCACTAGCCAATTTCTCCATGATTGAGGACCAAATCTATCAAATCCAACTTACCCTAGCTTTCAAATCTTGCTTCCTTCAATTGCTTAACCTCCATCCCATAATGTAAGAAGAGCTTCTTCTTTCTCTCCTTCTCTATGTCTTTATATGTCTCTTTTTAAATGTATGCTCACCAATCACCATGAGCCCATTCTTTTTCTATTTATATATATCATATGTTAATACATAGTTCCTCATCATTTTGCTCTTAGAATGTTTACGAATATATATATATAATATACACTCTTTTAAGATTTTTTTTGAATTCATTTTTATTTACTATCTTCATATAAATCTTATTAAGTTTCCTTAAGATTCTATCTCTAATGATATTTTTATCATCTTCAAGTTTCAAACAATTAGATATTTACATATTTATTTATATTTCAAGATGTTTGTACCTTTTCAAGCCCATACTCCATCTATGATTTTACACATTCAAAGATTGCAAACATGAATCAAAGGATTTCATAATTGGTTGTAGATACTTATGTCCAATCCCTTATTAACCCAACTGAGCAAACTAAAATCTATTAAAACCTGACTATGTTGGTTAAAGTCAACTCTAGACATGTAGTCAATTGGTTTCGAGTATAATTTCATAAAAGTTCGATTAAATTTGATAGGGTAAAAAAAACTTGTAACCAACCCCAACCACCTAACTTCTACCCTTAATTAAAGCTATTTTGAATGTTAGTAATATGAACTGATCCATCTAGACCTAATTCATTACTTGGTCCATGGATTCACAGTTAAAGTCTACAAACTAGTCTACATTCATCATAAGTTTAGACCCCTTAAAATTAGGCCTATTTTAGGTATAGGTAATACAAACTAATCCATCATGAATTGGTCTATATCCATGTAGGCTAACCTATTTAGCAAGCCTACTCAGGCCTATGGTCAACTACTAGATGGCAAAGACACTCTCTAACCAACCATAGCCAATTACATAGTCAATTAATGGAGATAGAATTCCTCTCTGGATACCCGTAGTCAAGTATATAGTCAATTATTGACTTATTATGTCATATGTTAAATGGATCTAATTGGTATCGCATCTATTTGTTTGCATAAGATAAGCATATGTGATTTCAAATATAAATAATGGTGAGTAAAATAAGCAAATAACTCATGTGGATGCATAAAAAGTGGATCAGGTTACAATAATTGATCTTAATATATCATAAATCTTTGAGAAAGTAATACTATAAACATTTGATAGAAGAATCTACTTATGGTTATATTGAAGTGCATACATATGACTTTGAATGCATTATAAAAATAAGTTGTATGGAATGTGCTTGCCCATATTGATATTACTCATTGCTTATAATCTTGCATATATACAAGATATTGATATAACCATTATGAATGGTTGTGCTAGTAAAGCACTTATTGATGACTAAATCACTGTGTAATAATGAGAATTGAGATGGAAAGATGTCATACTTACAAAATTCAAACACCAGATCCAATAATAACTCATAAGGAATAGGTTAATTAAGAGGTACAAAGATAGGCTCATAAAGGATAAAAATGAATGAGAGTTATAAGGAGATTTACATATTTTCTTTACATGTATTTGATATCATACTATGATTATTCATGGATTATGTTAAATGTAAGGTTTTTTTTTTTTCCTTGTGAACATAATGGAATCAATGCCTAGGAAGGCCTTGTTTGGGATCCAAAAATGTGTGTATATATGAAATGTAACCATTTTCTTAGCTATGAAATCTAAAGGTTTCTTATGATCTAGTTAAGCTTTTTATATTATAATACTAACATATATTTTAATAATTATCTATTGATTAGTGCTTACTCATTAAGTTTCATAGAAACTCACTTCTTTCTCTCTTATTATTTATTTTCTTTCCTTTTAGAGATCTTTCCTCCTTAAGTGCCCAATTATTGTCAAATGGATTGGAAACAAACTCATTCGAGAATTTTAGTAGTAAAGTAAGTCTAGAGATGGTTGCAATAGTTATGCATTAAAAAGCACACTCCATTTGTCCCATAAAAAGTTTTTCAAAAACCACATTCTTTTATGTGTAAAAGCATGATTGCATGTGAAAATTGAACTTATATGAATTTAGGAAAGGTTGGTGGGTTGTCATGTAAAACAACCACTTAAACCAATCACAATTCCTAGGACAAGTCATGACATTATCCTTGATTGTCATTATTATTAGGAGTGTGCAAAATTATATAAGTCAATTTAAACCAACCAGTCATTTTACATTCAATTGGTCTAGGTCAATTAAAAAGTTTGATCAAATTAATTTAGTAAAAAGAATTATTAATTTCAGTTCTAATTGGTTGGTTACGAGTAAACAATTTATCACCCATTTTAATTTGTAATCAACCGAAACAAAGGAGATCCCTTTAGTCTTTTAGTATACAATGTATTTGATTCAATCTCATCCTATGTTATTTGTTTTAATTTTTCATAGACGAAATTCATTCTGTCTCAATCTCTCCTTTACATAATTGTGAATGAATGGTGGTAATAATATATTTATTATATAAATGTAATTAAACATGATATATAAAGAACGAAAATGCACTAATAATTTAAACCAATCAAAATGGTGTATTCATTGTATAAATAATATGTTCAATGTAATATAATACTACGAATTATAATTCTGAGCGACGATTGTTGTTATTACCGGTAATGGAAATTTACCCCTCAGCAAGAGGGCCCACCATAAGTTATAACGCCTCCCTGCTAACAACAAAACAGGCTGTCTCAGATCGTTTCAGCACCCGAAGGTATGTGTCCGCTTTCATGAAAATGTATGCTCGATTTCTCTAATCAGTTTCAATCACTCTAAGGTCTTTCCAATGCGGCGAAACCTGCCAACTAAGTCTGACGGAAGGCAGATAGACAAAATAAAAGACAGGAGAAAAAAAAAAGGGAAAAAATAGCTAATATCACCTCCCCCACGTTCATAGATCATTTTTGTCACGTGTTCAATCTTCATATGGCGTCCAAATAATTGCTGCTTTATGACAAGCGTAAGGTTAAAATACAAGACAAATTAAACTTCAGCCAGATGTGATTTTGTACCTTGTCTCCTGATTAACTTATCATTTTAAATGTTGAAGTTTATTATTTTCAATTATTATAACTTTATTCACATAAATTATTTTTATCTAAAATTTAATAAAAAATGCATGAAGTATTTTTTTTTTAATTTTTAAAATTTGATCTAATTTGATATTCATTCTTAAAATTAATTTACCTCAAATTAAACCCTAACTTTCATTAGATATTTGTTGAAATAATTTTTGTGGAGCAAAATCTCTAGTGTCAGAATGTAGAATTGCCTTGATGAAAAGGACTAGGCAGTAGCGAAATCAAAATTTTTCACACAAGTCAAGTATCAAAAGCTTCGTAGAATATGTATAAATTTTGAATATTTGAATGGTTAATTTAAAATTATTAAATATCAAAATAAAAATATCAAAATTTTTGGAGGATCAGGATCACTGCTAGCCCTTGACTCCACCATTAGGATTAGGATTTTTCCATTTTGAAGTTTGGTTTTAAATTGGAAACCCCAGTTTCAAGCCTAGATTATGTAATTACTTTAATTAATAAGGGGGTTATGTTTTTTTAAGGAAAATTATTTTTAAAATTAAGTTTAATTTTTTGGAAATTGAAAAGATAAGAGAGACATGTACTTTGCACGTATTGCACTTACTGTTACTATTAAATTTTAGACGAAAAATGTCTAGTTGAGTAAATTATTAACTATGAAAATTACGTATGTGTAATAGTGAATCAAAACTTAAAACAAAAGCGGGAATTATTAAAATTGGAAGAGATTACACGTAAATAAAGCGTAATTTTGTAATTTTGAAATATAAATAGGGCTGCATTTCAGGAGGCTCTTTTGAGAAATGTTGTATTGTTCTATACTTTTATAATTTTTTTATTTAATATTATAAGCTTTTCATAGAAATTTTCTTTTTAATTTTGATTTGCAACTTTGAATAATAGAGTTGTTAATCTTTTATATATTTATTACAAGCAAAATTCGTACACGCCTAATTTTTTATAAACAAATTACAAGATTTTATATAATAAATTACAATTTTGCAACTTCTTTGTCAATATTTTATATAAAAAAAATCATAATTTTTCAGGGGACATACCGTAGCAAACCCATACAGATATTTTTTCCAAGGATTTTAAGAGAATTTTAACTTTTATTTGTTTTTTGCAAGATATTTTTGGTAAAAAAAATTATTATATATATACTTACCTCTATATTTTATGATTAGAAAAATGATTTCTAGAGATATAATAGTAGAGAAAGATAATTTTCTCTTTGAAAAAAAAATTATCCTCTACTATATTCATTACATTTAATAATGAACATCTAAAATATTTTTCACAATTTTAATAATTTATAATTATATTTTTATAAAATATATTTTTCATTAAAACAAACAAAGCTTATTAATTATTTGTGCAAAAATGATAAACTATTTTTTTGGATATGGAAATTGCACAATTTATAATAAAATAGTGGAGTTAGTGAGATTCATTTAAAATGTGAGAGAAAATGAATGATGAATGTGAACTTGCAAATGTAAGAGAATACGAATGGTGAATACGGACGTAACATTACTCTTATTTCTATTCCTATGATATGCTTAGGAGTTAAAAATAGAAGGGGAAAAAATGAAGGATAATGAAAGGTAGGGAAGGCAAGGAAGGAAGGAAAATGAATAAATCAATTATTATTTTTCTTTTTATTTGAATATTTAAAAAAATTTCTAAACTTTTACAAATTTGAGGAATAAAAAATAATTAATAATAGAAAATTTTTTAGAACTTTAAATGATTATTCATAAATTTTTGATATCTTCCTTTCTTAAATTAAAACTCTCAAACAAATAAAAGATTATTACATAACTTCTCATCCCTATTATTCCCTAAATTATCTCGCATTTAAATATAATACTGGAGAGAGATTATGTATATCATTAATATAAAAATATATCAATATATTATTAAATTTAATTATATATTAAATTTATTTTTAAAAAAATTAAATTTAATATACTATATAATAATATATTAATAATTAAATCATCGTAATTATCTCCATAACATTATTTATGTGAGAGTATTCAGGAGGCTATGGGGTTTTACATTTGTTCACAAGCAATACCAGCCAGGTCATTTGCATTAACAAGATGATACTGAGGTAAATTTCCTATAAATGTAATACTGTTGTTGCATTTTCTCTGCATTCGTAATTTTTTTTATAATTTCTCTTGCCAAAACTTCAATTTTTTCTTTGGTATTCGTGGAACTTCACTTCTTTTTTTCTTTAAAAAAATAAATTTCATACACCCCTCTTTAAGTTTGAGTAAATATTATTGATTATCCCTCTCTTTTTAAAACCTTTACAAACCTTCTCTCTCAGCTACTAAATGTTAACTCCGCTAATAACAATTTTTTTTTATTAATTTTACCATTTATGTAAACCTTTAGAAATAATTTATTTATGTAAATATTTGTTCATGTTCTATAAATTTATTTCAACTAAATTGTTATCAATTGAAAAGAATAATTTATTATAATATTTTTATTAAAGTTTAAATTTAATTTGTAAAATATTTTAAACTATTAATGAATGAAAGGAAGATATATCATTAAAAGAATAAAAGTAATTAAGAAATTTTCATCATAATAAAATAATTTTTAATAGTTTTTTAATGATATAATAACACATAGGTAAATAATAGTGTAAAAATGATTTATACTAATAATGAGATAAATTTAAACCCTTTTTATTATGTAAATATACTTCATTTTAATAATTTTATGTATACATGTAGTATCACCTAATTAAAATCAAAAGTTTTAAAAATTATCTGTAATATATAATTTATTAAATTATTTAATTCTTTGATATAATTATTTAAATATCATTTTAATTTTTTTTTCACTTAATCAAATTTATTATCATTGAAATTTTGGCAATTATAGTTGACAACATTAGTGTACAATTTCACTCAATACTAATTTAAGGATTTTTCTCTGTGTATAAGTCCTAATTTGAAATCTAGTATTTTCACGTATGTACTTTGAGTTATTTACCACTCCTCTTAACTTATGTGTTGTCTTATTAATAAAAAAGAACTATTAAAAAAATTTTATTGTTGTTGAAAAAAATGTAATTATTATTTTTTTTTTAATAACACATCACTTTCATCTTCATTAATAATATAAAATATTTTAAATTAATAATGAATCAAATTTGTAAAAATCAATCCAATTAACATAAAAAATTCACAATTCAATTATAAATGAGTCTAAATTTGATTTATTAACAGTGTAAAATATTTTATATAATTAGTAAATAAAAAATATAATAATAAATAAATAAGTGATAATATAAAATTAATTTACATTGATAATAAATTAAATTTAAATCCATTTCATATCTCATTTTTAATGTTTCTAATATATTTAATACAAATAACATAAGAATCCATTATTTATACACAAATAAACCAAAACTTTCTAAAAAAAATATTTTGCAATAAAATATTTTTTTTAATAAAAAATAATTAATTCACTAAATATATATAAATTTAAAATTTTTAAAATATCATTTGAATTAAAGTTTTCGATAGAGTAAATCATTTCTTATTTACACACGCAGGAAAACCAGTCCCAAGCTGGTTTCGGGAGAGAGATAAAAGAGAGGGGTGGGGCGCTGCCGACCGCTTCTCCTAGAACACACACATACACGTGTTTTTACAGAGAGGCTTAGGATTGCGTTCCCTCCTGAGAAGGCTACATATAGGGTATGGATTCTTTGTATTAGGACTGCAGAATCTGGACCTCATTTCAGGTTGGCAGAGTTTAAAGATAAGTACGAGACTGTTTTATGAGCAGCTGCTACGGTGGTCCTAATTTGTTGCTAATGCTCCCTGCAATCTCTGCTGTAATGTGAGGTGCCACTGCCAACCACTCTCTCTCTCTCTCTCTCTCTCACACACACACACACCGTTTGCTCTGCATATGCTGCTCTGCTCGCAGACAAGGGGACAACGAGATAAGCTGGGCGATTAAGCATTTGCACACCATTAAACAGCTTTATTTAACTAATTCATTTGTCCTATTATCCCCTATTTTATTTTTTAAATTTCACTTACTCTGACCTCACTATAAAAAATTTATTTGAAACTTCAATATGTTCATTTACAGATAAAATTTATTTGGTAATTAATATATTTTCAATTAATATATATGTATTGATTGATATTTTTAATAATGCAATAATATTTAATTTCAATCTTCTTTTTTTTGGTAATGTTTTAAGTTTAAATTTAAAATATCGCGTGAATGTGCTTGATGAAGCATTTTAAAGTGGGTATTATTATTGGAGCTAATTATGGTAGAAACTGTGCAAATATGGAAGGCTATGCCTTTGGCTTGTTTCAAATAGTAAACCTACTTTTCGATTTGTGATATTTTATATTTGAATTAAGCTGCTAATGATTCTATGAACTATGCAAAAGACCGTTATAAGTGGCATACCTTAATTTTCAAATTTAATATCATATATTAATCTTGAACATTGATAAAATGAGAGTCAAACACGAGAAAAAAAATATATATTATTCTTATTCTACATGATTCAACAGCTTTGTCTGCTCAACCTGAACCATCATTTATTTATTCAGGTAACGTTTTTTCATTGAAAAATCTCATTATTTATACATAAATAAAAATAATTTTGTATTATTTATGTATTATGTGATTAATAATATATGGTATCTTGAGGAAGTAACTTAAAAAAAAACAGTGAAAGCTTTCTTTTAATTAAACTCTTTGTATATAATATTGAGTTCAAATTATTAATATAAAATATTTTACATTATCGGTCAATAAGAAATTAATATATAATTAAAAAATAATAATAATTAAATTTTTTTACTAATAATAAGATAATTTTAATAATTTTTTTATTAACATAATAATATAAGAATGGTTGTTAGTGTAAAAATAGAAATAGTTTACATAGTGGATCAAATTTAAATCCTATAATATTAAGAGTTTAAATTTGATTAACTATTAGTATAATATATTTTATACTATCAATAAATAAGAAATAAACATGTCATTAATAATTAATAATTAATAATTTTTAACCTCAATAAAAGAGTTTTAATTTTTTTATTGATATAATAACATATAATTTAATAATAATATAAAATTAATTTATATTGATAATAAATTAATTTTAAATCTTAATATTAAATAAATAAAATATTTTTTATATTTTATAACTATAAATATAAATGAATAAAATTAATACAATTTTTTTGGTGAAACCTAAACTAAAGTCAAGTGAATGATAGGGAATGTGGGTATCACCATCAAGAATAAATCTACAAGCCTAGAAATTCTGAACATATATGAAGATTTGCTATGACACTGTCATGAAGGCATGCATTCTCTCTGCAATTAAGTAATTAATTAATTAATTATTGGCACGTTAGATGAAAAGAAAGCTAACATTTTTTTTACTTAGTTAAGGAGAGCTATGATGGCGACAAATGCCGCATGTGTAAGCAGGTCAAAACACAAGACAAGTTGAAATATAGTGCTGGAGCCTAGCGTGAACCAAAGCAGCAAGCAGCATCCAGTGCACTTTGTAGTGCAACCATGTTACCTCTGCACCTGCCATGGATCATGACCCAAAGGAACAATGCAGGACCAGGACCAGGACCACCTTGCAAATTAATCAAAATAAATATCCTCTCTATTTTCATTTATCATATTCTACTAAGAAATAAGGTGTCTGTCGGAATATATGCACCGAGCACTGAGGTCATCTTAAATAAATCCGCTGACTCTTGTTTTAGCACGCATTACAATTACCTCCCCTAAAATTCAATATATTTAATGCATATTCTATTTTCAAGAATATACGTCAACCTCTATGTTTAATATATACCCACACCTCTTTCCATCTAAATCTATTCACCCCACATCCCCTGGTCATCAAAGTGAGTACATATTTTAAAATAAAAGATGTAACCGATATTAACTTAAACTTCTAAAGAAATGAGTATAATTTAAGTAGAAAATAAGACACATGTATAGTATACCACTACCTAAAATCGTTAAATTATATTCAATCTATACAATACTGTATAGTCTAAAAAATTTAAACTTTTAAATAGACTGATACACCATACATAATGGAGCACCGAAATCCCTCCCTGCAATTTACCTATGTAAAAGAATAGGCAAGTATAATTTTTTAAAAAAGTGTGAAAATAATTAAATTAACCATGAATTGAGTGTAATCTACCCTTTGTTTTATTCCAATGCAGATGTTTATCTTCTATGATAATAACTGCCAGTTTATAATTTACATATCACAACAATCTAGTGCCCATACTAAAAAACATAACCCGCATGATTACGAATTCAAATCTCCACCAATATTAATTCCCCTACTTGTGGAACAATCTTTCTCAGAATTCCTTTACCACTCAAGGGCTATAATCACTACCCTCAAATCTAAATAGACTCACCTTCAACTATGTCAAATGACAGCCCAATATACCACTAACACCCTTCCTCAGAGAATTGGGAAGCCAAATGAAATTACAAAAAATACTGAAATTTTAACATAATAAGCTTTTTATCGACATTCAATCAGTTCATTTATTGTCAACCAGAAAATTTTTTGAAACTTGCACCTCACATCATAGTGCAATTACCATGGATCCATAGTTAAGGCTAATTTTCATAATTGAAAGGCTACAATAATTTAATCAGATCCACCTGTAAGCATGGGCAGACTCCATGAATGCCTGGACATTTTTTACAACCAAACAAGAGACCTACCTAGTACCTACAAAATTTAAGAGATCTCAATCAGAATATATAAGAGCCGCATGGATGTCAACCCTTGATGTTGTACACAAGGCAATTCACTTATGAAACTAAACCTAGTTAGATGAGGATAAATATTCTAGAATTAACACAAACACCTAAAAAGAAGAAAAATGAGGACAAATTATCATAAAAATACAACATTGTAGGGCTGTGAATCTTTTTGCTGGGACAAGGCCACCCCAATAGCCACCTAACTGTTCCTAACATCTTGATCATGTATACAGTCTGTCTGAGCAAGCAGCAATTTGTAGATTTCTTCAGCTGCAGGACGTTTGGTTGGATCATCTTTCACACACCTATGAAACAAATCAACGAGGAATTTCAACTTGTCTACATCTGATTTTTCCACTTCTTCACCTGATTGAATCATTGTGGGTTCATTTGCTGAAATCAATGCCTCCAGTTCATCCGTCAACTGTGGCCTTTTGCCTGCCTGTAAAATCATAGGAGAATAATTAGTTAGAATGTAGAATGATGGAATTGTCATGAAACATAACCACGCAATGTCAATGGATTATGCATATTGATTGCTGTCCTGTGTTTGAAAATTTAATCATTCCCTTTAAGCTATACCTGCAGAAGGTCATGTAAGTGCAAATCAGACACTCCAGAATATGGAACCTGCAGAGTCAACAGCTCCAGAAGTAAACATCCAAATGACCAAATATCAGCTCCCTGTCAAAGATAAGAAGGCGGCATCATAACCCAAGTTGATATATTCATATCAGAGTACTTTCAAATCAGAGGACATTAAATTTTTAAAAATTTAAAACGTCATATAGTTGCAAACATTTCAATATATTTAACAGATGCAAATTGGAAGCCCAAATAAACACAACCACAAACTCAATGGCCAAATAAAAGTTGGAGGAAATTGATCAATAGTCATAGTCAATTAGGAGACCTTACCAATCCATATGTTTCTTCTTTGTACATTGTCCGCATAACCTCTGGAGCCATCCAAGGAGGTGTTCCAACACATACACAAGGAGGAGGTATTCCCACATGAGCAATGCAACACTCATGCAAAGTGGCTCTTAGTGGCACTGCCCTATCAAAATCGCAGAGCTTCACAGTGGGACTTCCATCATCTCTCTTCTTATCCATATCAATCAGAATGTTTTCACTCTTTATGTCACGATGAATTATATGTCTCGAGTGCAATTCTAACAAAGCACATGCAACATCTCTGGCAATAAACAAGGCCAACTTTGCTGGAACATGTTTTTCACCAGCTTTTGATAGCTTCTCAAGATAGTTCTGTTGCAAAATGAAGTACAAAATCACAAACAAAACCAAAATTATACTGGCAATTAACTAAAAATAGGCATAAAAACTCACTTTTAAAGAGCCCCCTTCCATGTACTCCAGAAAAATTGCAGAACTTAATACACGATGCTCAGGATTACCATCCTCTGAAAGAGTCCACTTGCAAGATATTTGGTGTCCATACATTTCCACTATACAAGGGTGTTTTAAAACACCTAGAATTCTCACTTCTCCCAAACAACTATATTCCAAGTTTCTAATTTCATCAACAGAACTTCCTGGAACCTCCAAAGTACGCACCTGCAACATCATATAAAATATATGTGAAATAAGCATTCAATGGTCTTATGTTCATGTCATCAGAACAGTAATTTAAATCCAAAAAGAGAGAGAGAGAGAGGGAACTTCATGAAAAATCAAAATAACCAGTTAACTACATTAAAATTTAAACAGTATGTAGCAATTTGCAGGTAACATCAAAAAAGAAATAAGAGAACTCAGGAAAGAAATTAGGAATAAGCATAACAAAATTGTAAAGGATGTGTTAATGGAAAATCTGCTACATGCCTAATGATCAAGCCCCACCCATTCAAGAAAGATACATGATGCAACATGGCCAAAAAACTGCAAATTCATTAGATCAGTATCCTCTGTCATCAATAACTCATCTAAGCTTGGAAACATTGAACAAATTAAAAATTGGAGAAAGATGGACCAAAATAATTATTTTCAATCTATATGGCAGATTTCTGGATCCTCACTAAACTAAAAGGGGCTAATCAAATAGTAAGTGCTAATTACATCTAAGTAGCTCATCAGGCCAGGGGGAAAATGAGAAAATATTCTTTGCCCATAAATTCCCACTTAAACCACCCATAGTCAACCTGTATTGAGAAGATCAAAATAAGATATATCAAATAATCTGGAAGTAATTAATTTTCAGTAAGAAATTTTCAGACCCTGACACTAATAGTTCCAGTAAGACAATAGGTACAAACCTTCGCTGCAGCCTCAACTGATCCAAGTTTGCACCGAACTAAAGTACTTGAACCAGCCTTTCCAAATTCCTCACAAGTAGACAGAGACGGAAACGAACAACCAGTACCAGTACTTGCCCCAGTTGAAAGGGGGACTTCAGTTCGACTAAGAGGTATATACCTAGAATAACAAACAAGTTGGCAAATTTAGAGAGCTGCATATAGTTTCATATATGTTACATAATTAAACATGTTTTTTGCAGTACTTCCACACTGCCCTCCATGCAAGAAGTATATAAGTCACAATTCTATCATAAAAGGCTAAACCTTGGATTTTTTTCCCCCAAAGCATATATAGTAACTTTAATTCAATTTTACTTGTATTAAGGGAAACGCAAATTCATAGGATGGTGTAGCATCATCGAGATCCCTGAACATCAAATAAACATGGGTTAAGTCTGACTTATTTACACCTTGATTAGTCTTGACCTGTGAAGAAAACTAAAAAACTGAACCCCCTAATTAAGGCTATCAATGTTGTGGCGGCTGAGGAAAGTTTCCTTATGTTCTGCCCAAAATTTCTCAATTCCCACCCCTTTCAAAAGAGAACAGACCATACGGTTCCACACGGTCATGAGCTCATTTTATCTGTTCATGACTTCTGGAAGGAAGATCATCTAAAGTGATAGCCATTATATTAATTTATGTCATTTTGTGAGTTATGTTGAATCTATGACAATATGTACTATTGCCATTAACATTATAAACTTTCATCTTAATAATTTATTCCCAGAGGTTTTAGCATTGAATTAATGGTATTTTTTATGATGCTTTGCATATTTGTAGTTTTACGTTTACATATGTATGTTTCAAAACAAATTGTCTATTGGAGGTATGAGTGTATGATGGTATCATTCCATAATTAAAATCCTGGAGCTCCTGTGACCAACCCTAGGTAGAAATTAGGATCTTAATATTGACAACCTTGGGGTCACAGCCATCTACAAATATTGAAGTGAAATAATCATCCTTAAGCAATAGGTTACGTGCTAAAGAGAAAATAGTTAGAAGTTGGAGAACAATATCCAAAATACTGAGAGTCTACCAGTTTTTCATGTAAACATATAAGTACTCAAATAGCCCTAGCATTTTTAGTAATTTGTTTAGAATAAAGGTTTTATAATCTATGATGGTCAAGATTAGTTACATCAGCTTTGGTTTAAAAATTTCAGACAACAGCAATCTTTGCATGCTATAATGATATCACATGAGATTCAGTATTCGAGTGCAAATCCAGGTTCTATGACACCAAAAGGTCAAAAATCACTTCATATATGGTATTAATTCATAAAAAGATCACCAATACCAAAAGCAACGCTTCTGCAAGAACCAAGACTAAACTGTTCCCTTATATGGATTGATCTTAAATAGAACCAATCCAATGAAAAACCAACTGCTAAGAGCATGCCAAAATGCCTTCATACAAGAACAAAACAAGTTGCAATCCATCTATGACTTAGAAGGTACAGACCTGCAAAAGAATTCAGGGTCTTTTTCTTCTCTAATATCATGAGGTCGGCATGCATCAACTAACATCCGAACCAATGTATCACCCTTCTTAATCAGAATAGTATTCCAGGCATGTGGTGAAAAGTCTAGGTAACCCCTGACAAGCTCACAAGGTACGGGTGGCTCCATATTGTCACACAAGTACTGCAACCAGTGAACATGCATCAGATCATCCTAGGAAGAGAGAAGCATATAGAATTGCAGAAAATGAATATTCACAAGGAAATAACATGAATATAGCAAGAGGAATCACCTTCAAGAGCAAAGCTCTGTGCCTACACACACCAAACTGCACAGTTCCAATTGGAACTATGATCGAACTGTGTCTCTCTTTGATAGAATGTAGAGATTTTTCACAGATCTTTGACAAAGTAATATCTTCTATAGTGTCTTTAACTGGCTTATTGGCACTGATATTATTGCTGCTTCCAGTTGAGCATGTACAGACAAAAGGCTTCACGTAGTTTGAACCAGAAACAGATTTTCTCATCCTTTCTACAATTGCACTTCTATCACTACCCCCAAAATGATCTGATACAAAGAGAGCAAGCAGTGAAGCAATCTGCAAGTCATCAACAGCAAACTGGTTCCCATGCCTGGTTAAATCATTTAGCTTCTTCAAATGAAATACCAATGTCTGAGCAGAGAGTGTGATAGCATCCAACTCTTCATCCCTTTCTCTGAAAAAGAACAAAAGATTGCAATCAATCACATTAGAAAGCTACTAAGACATTTACATTGGTTCTGTCAACCAAGAAAATGTTCTGTATACTCATGTCTTGCCAACATGATTCTATAAACTTCATGTAACAAACGGTAACAATGATATACCTGTCTAATAGGATGACTTCCCGGGAGTCAAGAAACTGATTATGCTCATAACTCTCAAGAGGCAAAAAAGGACGATCACGTCCTGCATCATAAAAGCCATCTGGCAGATGGTCCTCAACGCCACAAAATGAGATGTTACTGTACTTGTAAGACAATAATGAGCTATCACCAGTTGGTTTCCTAGACTTGCATGGTTTGGGATTATCAAGATCCCGATCAGAGTGCCTCTTTGATTTAGAAAACTTTATAATTTCACAACATGATGCTTCATCTTGCTCACTAGGTCCATTCTTTAAGGAGCACAAGGTTGCATCTGTTTCATCATTACTTTCAGCAGTGCCGCAATCTTCTCTAGAAATTTGTTTTTCAACTACCACTTTATCAGTGTTTACATTGTCAATCAAACTGTCATTTCCTGCTTCTCCAGAGAATACCTTTTTATCATTATCATCAAGACTTGCATCATCAGATAAAGTTTTTTTGCAACTTTCAGAAGCACAACTGACTGGACTACTTGGTTCAGAAATTCTTTGGATCTTCTTGCTTAACAACTCAGTATGATCTACGACCTTCCACTTCCTGCTGCTGTTTATTCGTTCCTGACGAGCTTTTTGCTGTAAATAATGCCGCCGCTTCCATCGTTTCCCTGCTTTCCGAGCTGAGAAACATCTGCTAGATGAGGAGCTAGTTAACACACTAGACGAAGTATTGTGAGAGCCTGCAAAAGTTACATTAGAGTATAAATTTGGCTCCACATATGTCAGCAGAAACAATCAAAAGCACAGGGGAAAAGTGCCCACAAATTTACAGGAATAGATCAAAGTACATGAAAGTAAAGACTAAACTAAGGGTCTCACACGGTGAAAAGGTTCTTTCATTGTCCTGTGAACTGGTTGTTTCGTACACATCCATTTCAACAGAAGAACTGCTACAATCATCATAACAAGCGCCCTTGTCATTTCCTTCCAAATTACAGCACATCCATGAAGGTATTTGGAAAGTGCTGAGATGCTTATTGTACTTGAACAAAAGATATTCAAACAAACATGTCAAATTTATATAATCAGAGACAGAAAATATCAAGCACACAGAATCAGCCAAGTTGAAAAGATATATTTAGTTTATTTCAGGTAGTAGACATCAACTAATATGACAGATAGGAAATTTCTAACAAATTAAAACTAGTATGGAGATTGGAGGCCATAAGATGCGTTGGAAAATAGATATCACAGAACATTTCACACAGTAAATCATAATATAATACTTCTAAATTAGGTCTGAAACAAATAACCAAAATATGAACAGAAAAAGTAATATAATGGAAAACGAGAGCACCATAGACCCAGCCAAAACTAAGAAGCCAGAAACTACAAAACCAACATCTAAGAATGATATGGTTGTTTAAAAACCAAAAAGAAAGAAAGAAAGACAGAAAACCGCATTATTACAAAATCACTCTAATATAAATAGATCATGGCAATATACCTGAAGATTTAAGTTCTGAAGTTTATGCATGGAATCTAGCCCAAGGGATCCCAATGATGTCAACCTATTATTTGACAAGTCCAAGTTCTCCAGACTTGACAAATTGGAAATAGCTGATGGTAGTTCCACCAACTTATTATTGGCAACTTTCAAGGATATCAAACCACTCAAATAACCAATTTCAGGGGGCAACATCTTCAACTTATTGAATGAAAGATCAAGATGCTCCAAATTTTTTAAGCAGCCAATTTCTGGAGGAAGGTATCTGCAATGGAAAAAAAATGCAAAATGAATTAGAGCTAAATAGAACTGAAAACTAGGTATACATTGGAATCCCACGGTCCCCTCAAAATTGTTCATTTGCAATAAAACACACAAGTTCAAATGATAACACATCTAAAATAGATTAAGATAGTTAAAGTTAATGATACTATTTATGACCAAAGTTATTAGTGGCAGCCATCATTGCGGAATGGACTAGCAAAAATCAGCCTATCATTCATTAAAATCTCAAGGCCTGCCAGTTCAAAATGCCAAGCCATGGAAGCTGTAATGCTTGCCATTGCATTTGGTAAAGGTGGATCTGGCTACCATCACACTGAAACTAGGGTGACAGATGAAAATTTTCTCTCATCAGTCCCCATTTTTATCATTTCTGTAGCCAATGGACTTCTCAAAATTAGGGGTATATCATATCAGCTCAGTCTGTGTTACTTCATCATAAAATTGCTGTATGCTACTAATAGCATTTGGTTCTCATCTAATTTTCACTTTTCAATAATGTCTTATTATTATTATTATTATTATTATTATTATTATTATTATTATTATTATTATTATTATTATTATTATTATTATTATCACTCGTTCACTATTCTTGATAACATCTTCTCCCGTTAAATTATGTACTGTGTAGCAATTTTCATATTCTTTTTCTCATGGTTGCCATGATTCAATGTGAGCATGCTATCTTCCATGGCCCCATGGCAGCTCGAACAAGTCAACATCTGTACTAGAACCACAATCATGTATCAATTTTCTAAAACATCAATGCTTGGATAATCATGCCTCAATTTAACTTGAAGCAATTTGATTTCTGGCTAAAACTTGAAGAAATTCTATTCCTATTCAAAATCTAAAAATTCAATTGCCTATCTACACCAAGATTTGCCCAAAATTTGACAACCAGATCAACATAATTGTAAAACTACAAACTACTATAATATAATCTTGTAAAGCATTAAATGCATCGTAGCCTTCGCACTCCCCATGATGGCTTAACTGTGTGCCTGATCAGGATAAAAAATTATCTTTCATTTCCTTTCATTTCCATCACTGATGATTGTTAGCTATTTCAATGTTGTCCATATCAAACCAAAAATAACAGTACTCTTTATTCCTCACAGTGATCAAAGAGGTAAAGCAAGTAAACCAGAGTTTATTTTAACCAGACCAGAAACAAGCCATTAGCACCTGAATTGGATATCAGATTGAAGTAATAACCCATATTTCAGCCATTCCTCACCATGATCAAAGAAGTAAGAGGTGAAGCAAGTGAACCAAAGTTTATTTCAACCAGACCAGAAACAAGCCATTGGCAGCTGAATTGGATATCAAATTAAAGTAATAACACATATTTCAGCCATCTGGTACACATTCTAGCTTAGCTGAAAGAAGAGCTGCTCAGAGCTCAAGACAAGTAATCTTCAACTTCAGTCAGAAGAATGAGAAGGGCAGACAGCAAAGCTCAATCATTGATATATATTAGACAAGTAAATAGTTGAAACAATTACATTCCAAAAATGATTGCAAAACCAAAACTCTAGGAAACTGTATATTTTACTGCATAAATTAGATCAATGACAACATAAGCAAATACAGTCACACTATAACATACACGTTGCCAGTAGCATCGGGATCATTAACGTTCACCACATAAACCTCAGCTCTCGAGAGCATGCCTCTCTTAAAAAATGTTTATACATGTCAATAGCATGAAAACTAAAAGTCACACTTAAAAGCCCAGATTAATCTTACCCTGCAATCACCATCATTATGAATTTTCAGTTTCCACAGAACCATATGTGATTAAAAAGCCACAATGAATATAAAGTATGATGTGTGTGTGTGTGTGTGTGTGTGTGTGTCCATACATACATACATACATACATACCGGACTACAACAACGTGTTAGTATAAGGTTAGCGTTTATAAAAAAAATTTAATTTAAAATTCCACCTTCTTAAGCATCCCACATATATATCAGCAGCAAGAAAAGCACAATTAACTAATACATCAATAATGTAACAGAGAAACTAACCTTATAGAGAAGTGACAGATGGAAAGTTTAGTCAAGCGCTTGAGACCAGAAATCTCAGTCAATATTGGAAATGCAGAGGGCCGAGGAGGCACTTTAGAAAGCTCAAGCTCCTTCAAGCCTTTCAACTTTTGCAATGGCAACCCACCAATCCCTGGCGTTGATATCTTCATATGCAAGCACTCCAACCCCGTCAAGTTTCCAAATTCCGGGGCAAACAAATTGATTTCATTCCCAAAAAATTTCATCGTCCTCAGCTTCCCAAGGCGACCCAGCGGCTTCGGGATTAAACTGTAAACATTCTTATAAATATACAAGCTTTTCACGGATTCTTCCGCGTTTTCCAAGACGGGGAAATCCACAGTTTTCCCAGAAATATCGAGAACCACATCTTCCTCAACGCCGCAGTCACTTGAAGACTTGTCTTCTTCGAGTTTATCAGGAAACTCACCGGTTCCAGTTCCAGACGCAGTTTCTTCAGAATTGAGAAGCTGCATTGGCAGCGAGGATTGAACTAGCTCGATATCATAAACAACAGGCCAAAAAATTCTGTATTAAGCAAAAAATTGGTGGATTCTCAGCAGTATATGTATTGGAATGAAATGTTGGAAAGAAAGAGAAGAGAGCAATGAGTATGTGAATAACGAAGAAATTTCAGTTTCCAAATCATGGAAATTTGACAAGAATGACGTTAAGGAGGGAAATTTGAAGGTAATTGGTGAAATTTGCTAGGAGCTCGAGGGAAGTGAGAACGCTCCTTGTCCTGTGCAAGTCCCGGAAACCCTAGAATCTAGTCGCACCCTGCACCTTACAGTGAAATTGAAAATTTTCTGCACCCAGCGAGAAAAGACGGTGTTGCAATGAAAAGACTAAATTAGCCCGGTTTTGAGGTTTTGGGTTAGTAAGACGAGTCAAAAGAAGCCGCGGGCGTAAATGAGTAAGGGCAATTCTGTCTGTCAAAATCAAAGGCGCGTCTTAAAAAAAACCGGATATTTGATTATTGAAACGTAACCTTCCGTCAAACAGAAATTTGTGTGCGCACGTGCCATCCGTATGGTTTACGTTGCTCAGTTTTCTTAGGAAGGAAGATTGGGAGAAATTAGTCGTAATAAAATAATAAGGTAAAACGCTGGCTCCAAGAAATTGGGTTCTTTTTAAGTTGTTATGTAATTTCTAGGAAATCAGGCCCAACACGGTACCCGCGCAATAGCGTACAAAGTATAATATAATACGGCAGGAATCGCTAAATCACTACATAAAAGATTTAGGGATATCAAATTAATATTAAAAAAAAAATTACGGTAATTTGATATTAATATTAAAAATTTCATTACCAATTTTATCTTTTACAAAATTCTTATGTTAAAAAAATTTTTAATATTAATTTAAGATAAAAGATTTTAAATTAATATTAAATTGATCTAATAAAACTTTTGAGAACTAATTTGATATTCATCACATCAATTTAGCTGAAGCCTCTATATTATATATATAAAAAAATTAATATTAATTTTAAGAAAAAATATTGGCCTTCAAAAATTTTTTAAATTGCACGAATCACTTTTACATTTTCAAAACTTGCGTATTATTTCATTTTAAAAGATTTTTTTCGGAGTCTTTTAGGAATTTTTTATTTAAATTTATTTTTATTTTATCATATTAAAGTTAGAAAAATAATTATAATGACATTATGTTTTTAAATTCAAATTTAAGAGGTTAAGGGTGGTGATGCCAAAAAAAGAAGGAAAGGATGACACGGAAAAAGCAGGAATCTACGAGTTTTGTTTTTCAAATTAAAATTTAATGTTGCATTGAATACAATAAAATGATCATTTTATAATTGTATTTGATATGTTTAGGGATAAAATGGATATTTCATTTCATAATTATATTTAATATAATAAATATTATAGGAGAAGAATTAAAAAAAGTGTCAATGATAATAATAATATGTAAATATAAAATTGAAATCATATTTATATAGAAGATGTCATATTCATTTTTATTTATTTATATTTTTTTATAATTGAACATAAAAAATAATTGTCAATATTATAATTAAAAAACAATTTTCCATATAGTAAAAGCACAAAATTTTAATTTATCAAAATTTTTATATTAAATCATTTTTTAAAATAAAAAAATTATTTTAAATTTTATTATTAAAAATATAGTTATTAAAATATTCTAATAATACAATATTAAAAATAGATATTATTTTATTATTTACTAATAATAGATATTGATAGAATATATAGAGATGTAAAGGATAAAATTATAAAAAATTCATTCCGCAAGCAGGCCTATAAAATGAGAATCGAATCAAATATGGATTGGTCCATGCGTCATGTTATCCGTGAAAAAAAAGATTAAATTTTAGGTAATACAAGCTTAGTTTATATTTTTTGTTCAATCAATAAATCTGTCTATATTCACTTAGTTTATGCAACTTTGGTCTACACAACCGATTAGCATTACCAACCAAAAAAAAACTAAATTTTGGGCAATGCAAATCCATCAAAGTTTGCAAACTTCACAAACTTGAGTCTATTTGACATTTCTATCCACAAATGATGAAATTATCATTTCATCACTTTTGATATAGAATAGAAATTCCATTATTTAATAAAATACTCATTTTCTAAGAAATGGATGTTTTCATTTCACAATGCATGCCATACAAACTTTTCTCCATTTTATTAAACTAAACATATTGTAAAAGGTTACGAGTGGTAATGCCAGATAAAGGAAAGGATGAGACAAAAAAAGCAAGAATCTAACAAGTTAGAATATGGTAACAACATTGAAGGATCCACTTTTAAGGATCCCATATATCTATATATAGATATGTATCTTTCTTTAAATTTAATGACTATTTCTACATTAATGGAACAAGAATCTTCACTTATTTATGATCTATATTAAAAATTATTCTTCTATGATGTATATTAGATTTTTCTTTAAAAAAAGCATGAAACACAAATGGGAGGGTAATTTGCTTATCTTTAATTAAAATTTATATGTGAAAATACTATTTTTCAAACTATAAAAAAGTTATTTGGTTGGTATAGAAAATAAATTTTTGTAAAATGTTAAACATTTAAAAAGTAAATTTATTTATCAATTTTTCAAAATGTACCACATCACAACCTATCTAGCCATGACCAATGTGGAATAGATTTTTAGTTATCACAAGCTTAAAATAGAAGCTAACATTAATATCATTGCACAATACTTTTAAAAATAAAAAACTTTTATAATCATTTTCAAAATATTTACATTTGGATTATGCATACACAAGGAAATGCATCATAATTATTTACAAGATCTAAAAGTTATCTCTAAATCTCATTCCATTACAATTATGATTGCTTGATCTTATTATCATGAAAATTCCTACTTTTACACAATTGGTGGTGAAAGGGAAGCTTCAACTCAAGTATCTATAAAATATTTAAGACAAAAACAATGAGACTATGTCTCAATAAGTAAATAATCTACTTGATGCAAAGTAAACCAATACACACAATCATTATAAAATTACTCAAGTATACCATCATAATAATATTTTTACTAGGGAAAATAAAGAATCATTACAAAAATAAAAGTTAACATTTAATCCACCTTATACTTCTTGTTTTAATAATAGTCCTTTCATTTTTTCCAACCTTGTCCTTCCAAATCCAGTTACAATCCTTTCATTTCATAATAATTAAAATCAATAAACCTATCTTGTCCCTCCTAAATAATAGTCCCTCCATTTCATAGTTTTAACCAATAACACATCCCTTAGTAAGGATTCTTCATCATATTACTTACAATTCCATTCAATCGAGTTTCACAAGTCATGATTCAAAATATTCCCAATATTAAATCATCCACATTTCAATTCATCTTTTCATTCAACATCCATCATAATTCCAATCACATTCATAATTAATAAACAATCATTTATAATTTTACAACCATTGTCACAATCACATACATCCATCTTCATAATTATTATCATACTAATCAACATCATTACACACCTGGATATTGATATACAAACTCACATTATCATATAATTATATAAAGCACTTAAACTAGAATTATTTTAGTACCGTATCCCATTACTTAGTTCATAATTAGGTTGTATTTTATTATTGTATCTCACTACTTAGTTTACAATTAGATAATATTCTACTACTATATCCCACTTCTTAGTTCATAATTAGATAGTATTCTACTATTGTAGTCCGTTGCTTAGTTTCTTAAATTGAAGTAACTAACTACAGTAGTAGATTACTTGCAACTAAAAATGAATACACTTAATGGTATTTGACTACTATAGGCCATTACTTAGCTTTATAAACTAAGGTATTCTAATACTATTATCACAATTCAATTTTTTGGACCATTATGACAAACATAAAGACATCAATTAAATATCTTTAAAAAATTTTCTAACCCAAATTAACTTCTCAAATTAATCATTTCATAAAAACTTATGTGATACAGAAACATAAGGTTGACAATTCCACTAAGTAATTTTTTTTTTTACAAATTGTAACTAAATCCAGAATTATTTTTTCTCCACTAATAAGGTTCAATATATATATATATATATATATATATATATATATATATATATATATATATATATATATATATATTATAAATTTACCATTTCCATTACCAAAAATAGTTTTTCCTAATAGATAGATATAATTTTTCTTAATAATTGAAAACTTCACTCAAAAGTTTAAATAGATAATATATATATCATCTTTAAGAAAAACAAAATCATGGAAAATTTCCCTTTTTCTTTCTTTTTGAAGGAGAATTTGAAATTAGAAACACAATAATTTCTTCTAAGGTTAAAGCCAAATCATAAGTTCATCAAGAGCTAGTGAAATGATTTCAAAAAAAATATCTTCACCCAAAAATAAATATTTTTCCTTCCATTAGAATCTTAAATAGGCAAGTTTACAAAAAACTGATCTTTTTACCAAGGTTGAACAGTCTTATTGATAGCTTTTCCAAACATAGAAAATATTGTCAAAAGGGAGCCATTAAGGAGCTTCCTGATTGAAGAATTAAGTACTTTTTAGCAAACAAAAGTTTAAACCATGAAATAAATATAATAGAATAGGACTAGTTAGTAAAACCTAGTAAATCGATCAATCCTACCTTATTTTTAAAATACTATTAAGACAACATCAAGTGCAAAGATTAATTTTTTTCTTAGAAAAATCTTAACAAATAGATCATATATTTCTTTTTGAAAATCAATTACCATTGGTGTTGAATAAATCACTATTCCTTCCATTTCCCCTTGAAAATTTTTGAAAGCCTTGTTGGTTTTATGTTCCAAAAAGTCCCTTGTTTATTATACAAAAATACCAAATAGACAAGTTATGTAATAACGTACATCATATATTGCATTAAAATAATTAAACATATTTGGTTAGTTATTTTATACAAACAATTCCCAGGTTATAAATATATTAAAACCTATATACAAATACTTATGGAAAGGGATCAACGTATTAATATACAATAAAATTAAGATGAATGGTCAAACACTACCTAACTAACTTTGTACTGATGGCTTCTTTTTGGCCTTATAGCCATCATGTGCTATATTCTCAAAGTTCATATTATAACATGATGAAAGGCTATCAAAGTTAAAGTTATTAATGAACCCACCTAAAATAAGTATAACACTTGATGAACAAACTAGTGTGGTAAATGGCAGTGGCAAAAATGCATATAGGGGATAACGAAACCAAGGTCAAAGGAGTGTATGGCTTACCATCATGCTTTGGCATTCCTACATCTCCTATCTCAACAATAGGGTCATTTGGAATAGAATCACTCAAAGTTGCCAAAAACTAGCCACCAAAAGTAAAGCTTTCTAAGTATAGTCTAATAGGATCAAATAGTGGGCGTGTAAGCCTCATGACTTAAACTAATAGCTAATATAAATTCAATTAGCCTTTATCTTGAAATGAAATTCTAGTTAAAAAGTCCCAATTCAGGTATGAAATATCTCCCACCACTTATTAGTAATTTCAATCAACATATTTAGTAAAAGCACCTAAAAAACATATTCACAAGTAAAATGAGTAATTAATCAATGAGATAGATGTCACTTTAATTTTCTTACTAGATTAAATCAAGAACATTAATTATATATAAGACATGTATCAAATATTTCCATATAAAAAGTGTATTTCCTAGTTCATCCTGCATGTTAAATTATTTATGTCAAGCAAATTAACACATAGCTAATTTATACATAGTATAGACATTCAAGACAATTGTTAAACCACATAAAAGTATAGTGATCCTCTTTGTTACTCCCGACCAACCTTATCTCACATGTATCCTAACTTCATCCCCCCAAGTTAACCTTATCTCACACATTTTTCCATAAAACTTAGAAGTTAAAGTGCTAGGCCAACCCTAAAACTCTCTATAGGGCTTCACATAATCTTGGCCCATGTCACATATGACATTTAAGCAAAAAGTATTAGATATGGCATAAAGCATATGGCCTACAACCATAAATTTTCATACAACAAAAAGCCAATTTTACATTGAGCTCTTACAAACCTATTACATATAATAATGTGAGGTTAAAATGTCAATCATAATCATAATCATGATACAACATAAAAATAATCTAGTAAAAGAATTCATAGTTATCTCATCACATTACAAGTGATCATAATCAATATTGGTCCTTTGGTCCTTCCATTTCATAGCTAGATTACTATTCCTCAAAAACATGATGATGTTTAGTCATCCTCATAAGCCTTATTCATAGACATTCTTTCTATACAAATACATCAGTGCTATAAAAGTAAATTAATAATTAAAATAGAATTTCATACACTAACATTTCAAACATGCTTATAACTTCACTATAAAACCTTTAGCAATGTCCATTTTTTTTTACGAAATGCTCATCATCTATTAAGTATGCATATAAGTTATCATCAATACATGTTACCCATACAAATATCAGTGTAAAATTAACATGTCATCCATTGTTTCACTAACAAAACTGTGGTGTATAACTTGCTTTTCCCACATTCCATAACTTATATTTCTAAACAATTTTAAACCAATACTTTGTGTATTATTTTAATAAGTAAGAACATTATTTTTCTCTACTTATACAAACATTCACACATGCTATTGAATATTAATAAACTACTTGATTTTACCAAATATTACTATCTAAAACCATAGAAACAATTACAAATCCATACTGAATTCTAACAGTTATATTTGTATTTATAAGTCTTACGAAAAATGACCTAATTCAAATTTAATAAAAATATCCAAAACTAATATTTAGGCATTGAATAACCTCAATAAGCTCTTTGCATGTCCAAAATAAGTTACACCAGATATTCTTATATCCAACCTTTAAAAAAATCAAAAAAGGCACTTTTAACTTAGAAAATCTAATTTAAATACCAAACTTTGATAAAATTTTATGAAATTTTTTAGAATAAATAATAACCTATGAAACTTCATTTTTGAACCATTTTCATATTTAAAATAAATGATACAAGCTTTCCTTAACTCAAACCATTACTATACCCTAAAAAGGGTTAATTTAGCTTTCAAATTTCCATTTTATATATAATTTTTTGTGAAATTTTCTAAAAATTTCTAGAAGAAAAACTTAATACTTAAAATAACATTTTTTAATCCTTTATATGCTCAAAACTATTATATGACTTACCATATTAGCCTACCATCTATTAGTAGCAAAAATGACATGATTTTTTTTCGTAAAAACAATCTTTTGATGCAATTTTTTACCAAAAATTTCTAGAATTTTTCACTAAGCATTTGAAACATAAAACATAACAATTTTCAATAATAAAGCATGTTATATTAATAGCTAAAATATTTTACAAGAAAAACTAGTTAGAAAGAAACCATTTTCTTCTTAAAAGTTTTAATTTTGAAAACAACTTTTCAACATAAATCCTCAAGCTTCCTAATATATTTTTATATATGTTTCCATCACCAAACCTTGATATAAATGTTAATAAGCATTTCTAAAGAAATTTAGAATTTGATAGAACAAGTTTTTTTTAATAAAAGTAGAACTTTTTCTTCCCTAAAATAATAGCTTAACTATAAGCACCCTAAATGCTCTACAAAAGATTATTTGTTGAAAAAATAGAGTAAAATCCTTTTAAAACTGTCATACATGTGTGTGGTTGGTATTTTTAATAAGATTTATTTCCCTAAAATATAGAAGAACCATGCATACTTATTCAACAAAACTAATTGTTTTTAAATCTTAAAATTTGATAATTAGGCATTCTAGCCTTTTAGATTTCAAGTGGATTACAATATTTTATGTTTTGGTAATTAAAATAACAATTTTTACTTATCTTAGGCAAGAAAAAATACGGGCCTCACTAAGCTTTTTAGCAAAGAAATTTGCATGAAAATTTTCAAACTTCATTAGTTATAGAAAAATCATTTTTATAGCAATTTATTATTCTTCTCAACATGAAACCATAGAAAGAAAAATCATTTTTCCTTAAACTTATTTTTTCACTTTCTTTGTAAATCCTTTTTTAAGCGATCATGTAGAAATCAAAAGAGCTTTTTTTTAAAATAATGCTCCTACTTTCATTAAGAACCCTTTCAAGAAAAAACCTTTCCACTAACCTATCATGGGTGGTATCATCATCCATCATACACAACTTACATATAATAATCTTATTAAAAGAAAACCAAAAAGAAATGAAGTGGATCTTTACTCATTTCAAATAACTTGCAGAAATCTACTTCCTCCACTTATTATTTAAGGTGTTTTCACCAAAAATAACATAAAGTTAGTAAAGAACTCATAAAAAAAAAACTATAAAAAAATTGAGTCTATGGAAGTTCATAGATTTCTACCTTCACCAAGGGACACAAATGGGTTCCTCCTTTAACTAACTTTAAAGAACTCTTAATGATTATACAAAATTCTACTAAAATTAGAAAAACTATTAAGAACTCATTTTTTTCTCTTAATTCCCTCTTTAGTTGTCAGTGAGCTTTTGTGTGCACCAAATAAAATTAAACTTAGTTATTTATAGAAGAAAGGAATACATTAGGGTGATGAGAGTCAAGGCACGCGATTTTAACAAGAAAAGATGATGAAATTTCTAAAATCCTTGGTCCTGGTTCTTATTTACTATTCTTAGTCTTGATTTCCTATTCTTAATCTTTTATAATTGGGTCATTACATATGTCATTAGTAGTTTAAATCATGGCATATGTCATTTTCCTTAACTAATTTTATAGGAAACTTCCCACTAACTCTTTAGTCCTAATTAATCACTAATTAATCATTCTTTAATCCAATCATCTTTATTAAGACTTAAATTAAGGATTTTTTTATCTTTCCACCAATACCCTTATTATTTGTCATATTCCCCTTCTTTCTCCTAAAACCATGTATAAATACCAAATTATCCCAAAATTATATCAACCTTAGATTTTAAAAAAATTTATTTTATTTAATTTTTCCTCAATAATTCTTTGTAAATTTTTCATCTCCTAATTATAATAAATACTTTTACTAGTTTTAATAGGTGTCTTTGCAGATTACCTATTAATAAAGGTTACCTAATATACCTTTATCAAGATTTAACTATTGGATTTTTTTACTAGGTGTTACTTCTATAAGATACTACTTAATTTTATAAATTAAGGTATTCTAATATTATAGGCCACTACTAGGATCCAAAGGTGATCTCAAGTATTAGTATTCGAGTGTAGTATCCCAATATTGCCTTTAATACTAATTTGGAACTTCCAATTTCATTAAATTTCACTAAATAATCTATCATCCTTTTCCTATTTAACATCACTTAATAATCCTAACTATATAACTCACCAATACTCACAAATATATCTCAACTCAAAAACGACCTAAAATTCATTCACTGACCCTCTACACATATTTATTAACAAAATCCCTAATTTACTTTACTTGTTAATTAGAATCATAGTTATACAATTTAATAAGGTTTAAGTAAATTATCTATTTACCTCTAATAAAAGAGAAAAGCAAATTGAGACTCAATTTAGAAAGGTTGAAACCCCTTTTCCTATCATTATAAATCAACAAATGCTTAATTACATAATTCCTATCTCAAAACCCTAAAAATTAAGGAATCTTAGCTTTAAAAACTCGTAAGTTAAGAAATTATGCCTTGATTGAAGAAAATTTAAAGATAATACTTGAAATTTAGCTGGTTCCACTTGAGGATTCCACTTGCACTTGATGAAAATGTGGATTAGAGGATAAGGAAGGGAAGTTTCAATGTTGAGAGCAAGAAAAATGGGGAAATAATGATTATGTTTTAAGTTTAATAGTAGGAAAAAGTGATTTTGTAATTTGAAAAACTATTGAGGGAAATATAAGAAACTAAATAACTCTAAATCTCTTCCATACATCTTATTTTAGATCTAATTTACATAATTATATAATAAATTTAATTACATTTATTTTTATATTAAAATCCCATTTTCTCCAAATAAATACCCATACTAAACTTATGAATAATATTTTCTAATTACTAACATGTTTATGAAAATTACCAAATAATTAAACAAAATAAAATTCCATAATTTTTAGGGCTTACCATACTTAAAGTTATTTAGTTCATAATAAAGAATTGACATTCTTTAGGAAATTAACTTTATATATTTTGTTTAATTCAACCTTAAATTTATTAGAAAGTATTACTAAAATGACTAATGTACTCTTCAAAACTATAATATTAAAAATTAGAAATATTGGTGAATTTTAGGTTTCAATCTCCCTTGCTAATTTTTTTAAGCTTGTAATGTCATATTTTTATATTACCATAAAAATTTAAATTGACTTGATAAATTATATATAAAAAAATTAAGATGCCTCATATGTTATATTTCTTTTAAAACTTATGAAATCATTAAAAAATTATAATTTCTTATATTTTAATTTATCATAAAAAATACAAGCCATCTTAATGAACTTTTGCTTATAAAGCATACTATCATAATTAATGTTAAACATATTAGATAAATGGATGAGATTTTTATTAGTTAAATTTAATTTAATAAAAGTAGTTTTGTATTGGTTAAATTATGTCTGGGTCCTTACAATTTCAATTTTTTTTAAATAAGTACTTGTGGTTTTAAACTTTGAAATTAGGTCCTTATAGTTTAGAATAGTTTCTAATTAAACCTTTCTATTATGAATTCCATCCAAAATTGCCATGCTGGTAAACATCTAACTAACATGGACACTTTATTTCCACCATGGTGAAGCTTGAAATTTCACTTAGGAAAGTGACTTCAAGTGCCTCATGTGCAAGCTTAAAACTAAATCATAAGACTATTCTTTTTATTGCTTGCTCCATTGTTCCTCTTATTTTCTCCCATCTTCCTTTCATACCTATCTCATTTTAAAATTAACTAATGAGATTTGAGACAATAAAATGGATCCCTTTCTTTCTCTTTTCCTTTTTCCTGATCATCATCTATGTTCATAGCTCTAACATGGTGAAAGAAAAAAAATCTAATGAAAGTACAATAATGCCAAAATTGTTACATCAGGACAATTCTTGAATTCTTCCTAATAAAATTAAGAAAAGTAGCATAAAATGATTAAAATAGATTATTCAAATAGATATTATTCACTTAAAAAAATGGCCAAAGATGAGGACATGATAGCACCTAAAATTGCTAAAAAGACAATAGGATTAGACAATACTTAGTTCAAGTTCAAGTAGGAATGTTAAGTTAAAAGTTTTAGCTTGTTACTGATACAAAAAATGGCTTGACATGGTTAAATTATAAGTATGATTTTGGCAATGGTGGAAGAAGAAGAAGTGATGAAAGGTAATTGAGAATGAGTTTTGATTGTTGAAAGAGGTTGTTTAATTCAAGTAGCTCTAAGTCCTTCCATAAGCTTTTTTATTCTTTCAAGCTATGCAATATTAATTTATTTTTTTAATAAATGGAAAACCTCATAATTATGGTGTAAATATTCTTTTATAACATTAAAAAATAACAACAAAAGGATAAGACAAATTTAGAGTTTTTAAAGGAAAAATTTTAAAAAAATATTTAAAGATTTGAACATCATGTGCCTTGCACATAAGGCACCTAAAGCTACATTCCAAGGCAGAATTTCAGGCTACACCATAGTGGAAATAAAATGTCCATTTTAACTAGATGATTGCTAGCATGGCAATTTTGGATGGAATTCATAACGCAAGGATATAATTAGAAATTACTCTAAACTATGGGAACTTAATTCCAAAGTTTAAAATTACAAGTACCCATTTTGAAGAAAATTAAAAACTATAAGGACCCAAAATGTAATTTAACTTTTTGTATTTTTATTCCATGGAGACATACAAAGTTCAAGTCGTTAAACGAAGTGGACAAACAACTTCTTGTATTTTGTAAAAAGTTAGCAGATAGTGACTAATCAAATAACTCATTTATTTTCTATCTTTTAAAAGGTTATACTTCCTATGTAATTTTTTTACCAATCAAATGACTTTATAATTTTTTACATGAGGTTAAGCATAAGGAATTACCAAAATATAAATTATAATAAAAAATTAACAAATGCTAAGTATTCCTAATAAGCAATAATTATTAATCCATAACTAATCACATTTAAGATTGTAGTGGAATCCCATTTAGTATTTTATTACTAGTTTTAATAGTATAATTAATGAAAAAGGAGGAAAGAGACATAAAGGAAGAAAAAGACAATAATTGATGCATTCTTCATATAATTCTTTTTCTCTTTTACTAAATTTTTCTTTATTTCTTTTTATTTTTCCTTATTTCTTCCCTAATACTAACATCGTTCTTCCTCCTCTCCCATTGAAAATGATCATTGATCTTATTCTTCATATAAAAAACTCAGCCTTTCCTCACTTGCATCTTATATTAGATTTAGATTTTTTTCTCTTTTATGTTTTGCATAAGATTGAATTTTAGGATGATAACACCAATGTTAAAGATAATTAGTAGATATAAAAAAAATACTTATATAAATTTTGGAGTATGAAGAAGTAGTAATGTGGACACCTCTTTTTAATCTCTATTTCAAATTTACATTGATTAAATTTTTATAGGCTATTTTAAATTTTAAAAATGTTAATGGTGAACTCTCACATTTAAACATTTTATCAAGTTGTATTCTTTTATTTATTAGGATGTCGTTCTCTTGTAAAATAAGATTTAGATTATCAATAATGTTAATTTTAATCTTTTTATTATAATTTGAATATTGAAATTTTGAATAATTGATTTCAATTTTAAATCTTGGTTTATTTTTTCTTTTTTAACTAAGAATGAGGTAGATGATGATTAATTTTTCCTTTGAAATGATTATTTAGACATAAAGATGGGAAAGCAAAAAGGAAGAATATAAAGAAAAGAAATCAAAGAAAGGGAAAACAATAAAAATAGAAAATATGCTAATATCTCTCTTTATTATTAATTGTGTTTTTAAAGATAAGAAATTAGAAAAAGATAAAAAATAAATGAAAAATGTACTAATGTTTCTTTCTCTCACTAATTACATGATTAAAAATAGAAATAAAATAATAAATATGATTTCAATAATAATTAGATTATTATTAATTAAGAATTAGTAGTAATTATTACTTAATCTTGCCTAAAATTTTATATAAAATATTAAATCATGTCCTCACAAAATCAATTAAAGCCATTAGGATATTTTACTAATCATTTTAATTGACCTCATTTGAGAATTGTAATAATTTATAAAATATAATGTCTCTTCCCTATGCTTTAAAAGAATTTAAAATATTGTCAAAAAAATAAATAAGTAAATAAAATAAAAATATTCAAAAAATAAAAGAGAATTTGATCTTAGCATAATTAACTTCTTTTTCGATTCCAGCAAAGATCTATGGATTGTTGAATTCTCATTCCAAACTTTAAAATTCTATCTTTAAGATAGTTATATTTAAAAATAGAAAATTAATAAATTATTTTTATAAATAACAAATGAACAAATTATATATTATTAGCATTAAGCCATGAATTATGTTTGTTTGAATATTTCACTATTAAATTGAGTTTTTCTTATTATGTATATATTTCCATTTTTCTTAAATTTGCTTTTTTAGAAACATTAGTTCCATGTTTTAATTAATTTTCATTTAGCCATGATGTAATTTGTGGCTCTATTTGTTTTGCTAGAAAATGATAGTTTCTTTCTTTCCAAAGTAATGAAGCCTAGTGGTAAAAGGTGGAAAATACCATGGACAAGGTTGAAACACCTACAAATAAGCTAAATAAGCATTTTGATCCTTTTTTAACCCTTCGATACTAAAATCAATACAGAGAATAGAAATATTATGAATTAGAGTAGTTTAGAAGTGAAGTTAGGGAGCATACTTGGTATGGAGACGTGCTTTTATAGAATTTGACTTACTCAAGGCATAATGATTATATCATAAGAATATTAAAGGTAGTTTGATCTTTTTAGGGTAATGCCTATCGACTACTTGGTAACCACTTTTAAACTATTACAATTGACTTTAATATAGTTCAATTAACTCTTTCCAATAAGTAAATTACATCCAATTCTATTTGATCTGAGGATGGGGAAAATCTAATTGTGGGGCTCTTAGACTAACCAAGTAGGTGCCTTTTTAGGCCACTATAATCTAATCGTTCTATGCCTAATATCCTCGCTAGTCCAAGTCTATTAGGGAGTATTCATCATTTAACTTTCCTAAAATAATATGGTAAGGCTTGATCAAGTTACTGTGCTATTTAATATGCTTAAAAATACAAAGTCTAATTAGTTGACATGAGCTATCATGATATAATTAGATAGTGAATGGCATTTTAGGCAGAAGGTAAATAATAAGTACATTCATATTTCATGCCTACATGATCCCTAGAATTTTGACTTCTATTATGATAGTTTTTAGATTTTTATTCCATAATAATACAACTACACACTGAAGATTATTAAATCTCTTTTACTAAAAGGAGTTTAGATTTTATCCATTGATTTAAAAAATTAGGATCCCAATAATCCAATAATTATATGTCTTTTAAAATTTGAATTATTAATTTATTCCCTTTCTTAGATTCACATGATTAAAACTATTCAATTCTTTTATAAATAGGAAGTTTTTACATAGTTAACCACTTTTCATCATTCTTTGTATAAATTTAGAAGAAATTCTTTAAGTTTTCTCACAATTTCTCCAAATAGTCTTCATATTATCTTTCTTTTATGAATTTTTGTATGAAGGAAAGTCATTGTAAGTGAAGCATTATCATTGTTGTTCATCTTCTACTTCCTAAGTTTTTTTTTTCATTTATTTATGTAGAATCCTTTTTTTAATTTTTTGGGAATATTTTGACTACCTTATTTTGAAACTATTTCCTCTTTTTTCCATATTGTTTTTAGTTTTTAGGGTTTGGTTATGAATGTGAATAAGTCTTCCGGTGAATCTATGAATTCAAAAACACCCTTGATAAGACATTGTAAATTTCCCATGAATAAACCACAAGCTGTTAACTTTGCAAAGCAAACCATTAATTGGACTAATACTAGTAATAGGGGAGACAAGTAGTTGTTAAGGAAATCTAGCCCTATAGATACCTATATAAATATAGAGATTTTTTATTAGACTATTATTTTGAATATCAAAATGAATTAAATGTTTGTTCCTTCAACAGTATATGTTTAATTTTATGTTAGAGAGAATATCAAAAGAAGGAAAAGTCAAGGTTATTATGCAAGGTTTACTAACCATTTTGCCCTCAAATTATACCATATTCCATTCTACTTCATTATGGATCAGTGGATTTTATTTATCTAGTGGATCTTTAAGCAATCATTTCGATCCTACATCAACATCCAATTAACTTGTTAGTGATAATAAGTTATCCTCTAGTAGACCTATCAACCTACTAGTTGAAAACTTGAATGAACTAGAAGCTTACCTAATCAATTTTTTTCTAAAGGATTATGATATTCCATACTTTCCTATTCTAGCTTTTTCACGATCAAGAGCTTCTAGAGGAAAGGATAATGCAAAGAAAATAAGGGCTTGTAGAACTTGACTTTATTAATGGAGATGTTAAAGGATGGTGGAATTTTTTACTTTAGCTTTTACAAGAAGAGATTAATTCTCTGTATAAATATGGTCTAAGTTGTAGGCCAAAGAATCTTATATATAGGGCTTGTGATGATAATGAATGGCTATGTAGTTTTGATACAACTTCACTTTTTATGTTCTTTGAGTTAGCAATTAAACATACAAAGGTTATTCCTCTTTTCAATTCTACTAAATAAGATTTTCTTAGAAAATTCAATGTAGTGCCTATACAAGTGACACATCAAGAATGGATTTTAATAATCTATTTTGAATACTTATTAAAGTGCTTAAGGCTAAAACTAATTATTAATAATTTTTTATACTTTTTTTATAACACTTACTATTTAGATGGGTTATGGATGTATGCCAGTACCATTCAAAGAAATAGAATTTTTAAGGGATTAAGTACAAGTGTCAAAGGATGGAAGGAATCTTTCTTCAAAATCTACGTTTTCCTAATATTTGACTTTATTTGTTTCACCATGAGAGGGGATTGTTTTTTCCCATAGTCTGGTCTCCATTTGTGATTGTAAAAGACATACTTGACTTGGATGAACTAAACAAGCTAATCATTGATAAGGTGTAAAGGTCATCAGAAACAATCTTTTAAACACTAAAAATCTTATAAGTGTGTTTAGTAAATTGATTATTTTTATTATTATTAGTTTATGCTTTTTCCTTTTACTATTACTGATTAGTATCTTGCCTTTTTCCAAACCATCATATTGTGAAAGTGACAATAACCTTCAAAGAACTTTAAAAGCTTACCTTGTAAACCATAAATAAGGTAAAATGTTAACTAAGCCTATCAAACCTTCAAAGAAGAGAGGAAAAAACTTTCCATCTAAAATTATTGATCATCACGAGAAAAAAACTAGAGATCAATTAAAAACCAATTAGATAGAGGTTATTTGAGTTACAATCTTACAAGATCCTATACTTCTTATCAAACTAGTTTTTTTCTTGTGATGATCAATTAAAAACCAATTAGATAGAGGTTATCTGAGTTACAATCTTACAAGATCCTATACTTCTTATCAAACTAGAGAGACTAACCATATTGAAAAAGAACCTTTTAACTTGTCATTTCCAGATAAGTCTCCCTCTAGAGACCATTCAATGCCATAATTGGTGAGTACTAAAACTCATTATAGGAGACAAGAAAATCTCAAACAAGGTAAAAAAATGCTAATAAGAATAAAAAGGAAAGAAAGGAAAAAGGCAACAAAAAAGAAAAAAAATGTTATCATTGAATTAGAAAAAGGCATTGTAACAAAAGGAATCTTCTTTTTTGGCTAATAAGGATATTATTTTCACAATTATTACTAATGGAACCTTTATAAGCCATATCATTCCAAAGCTTATTGAAGTGCTTAGTTAATTAATTCAAAATATGACTATTGTTGTTTTTACCTCTCCTACTAAGAGTGTGCCTCCAATCCTTCCAAGGTCGACCTCTTCATCTACTCCATAAGCCTCTACTTTGAGTTTAACTCCTTAATATAAAAATGGCAGACTTTCAAATGTTGATTATAAAGAAAAATATATGATTATAGAAATTCTCCCTCAATGACCTTAAGATTTGACCCAATCTGTTACAAGCTTTTAAACTTGAAGGTTAAATTATGTTCTATTTGGAGTAGGACATTTACTATTTTTATTTGATTTTGATAGGATATTTAAAGAAATCAGTGATCATTGGTCTACAAAATTTAACTATTTAACATATAACCTATAGCTTAAGGACTATCATAGGAAATCTTATCTTTTGAAAGAAATTAAAGGACTTAGAAGACTTCTACAAAATCTATAGTAGGTAAGACTGTTCTAAAGTTAGGGAACTTAAGAAAGAAGTAAAAAGATTAAAGGAAGATCATAATTG
Organism: Sindora glabra; assembly: GCA_020226215.1. Lineage (NCBI taxonomy): Eukaryota > Viridiplantae > Streptophyta > Magnoliopsida > Fabales > Fabaceae > Sindora > Sindora glabra. The sequence continues at coordinate 44,445,583 of CM035232.1, read as the reverse complement.
GACTATGTGGATTAATAAAGAATTGAACAAGTTAGTTAAAGTAAGGAATTAGAAAATCAAGGAAAAAGATAGCATGATTCACGGGAAAAATAACTTGCTAAAAAATGGCTATTTTAATTCCGGAAAAAGATAACCCTATCAATGGTTTAAATGATCGATTATCTTATATGGAAAGATTAACTAAAGTAGCAAAAGTAAACATGAACCAAAAGATAAAAATATTAATAAGAAGTAAAAGTAAATTAATCTTATGACTGCTTTAAAAGATTAGATAAAGGAAAAGTTTAATTGTTTAGAAAAGAAGAATGTAAAATTAGAGACCAAGTTAGAGAAAATGAGAAAAAATAATGAAGAAATTCAAGTTAAACATGTTACTACAAATAATGAATTTGTGAAGTTAAGAAAAGAATATAATCACTTAATTAGGCTTACTATTGATAATATTGTAGAAACTTTTGACTATGCTAAAAGACAAGCAAATGCCTTGTATCTAAAGCTTAGTTTTAGGAGAATACTTAACTTAAGGATAGTAGCTTATAAGCAAAAAGAGGTTTTAAAAGATAATTATAAAGATGAGTTAGTTAATTTGGATGACTTGGATAAAGAAGTATATAAGGATAAGCCTAGTAGTACATTTATTACTAAAAAGAAAGGTCAAAATGCTTCTATTATTGGCAAAACGTTTAAAATGATCTATTCTAATAAATAGACCAATATGAAGAGCAGATCGAAGTTAAGGAGCAAATCCTTATCTGTACTAATACTTTTAATAATCCTCATGATTCGTAAGTGGTTTAACGATCTAGAGGAGAAACTAATACATATCATATAATTAAGGTCACTAATGACCCTTCTAATAATGCTACCAATTCTATCAAAATTGATTATTTGAAGATTACCCTAAAAAGGAAGCTAGAGAAAGCATTGTAATATATTAAGTGTTATTTTTCAATTATGTAATTAATTGCCTTAGAGAGGTTAGATGTCTATCCTATTCAATTGGTAGGCTAGATGTTTATCTTGATCGACTAGTGCTTTTATGGTAATATGATTGACACATGTAAAGGTTACTTTTTTTGTGACTAGCACATTTCAAGGCCATTATGACCAATATACGTCAAGGCTAGACCACTTGATAAGCTTGATCGATGTATGTCAAGGTCAGTTGTGATTAAGGTACGATTGACATATGTTAAACAATTAAGAATCGACATATGTCAAAGCCATTTTCTGTGATTGATGCATGTTAAGGCTAGCTAAACCACTCGATAAGCTTGATCGATGCATGTCAAGGTTAGTTTTAATTAAAGTACAATCGACACATGTCAAAGCCATTTTTTATGATCGATACATGTTAAGGCCAACTATGATTAAGGTATAATTAATGCATGTCAAGGCCATTTTATGTAACGAACACATGTAGAAGCTATTGTGATTAACACATGTTAAGGCCACATTAAAAGCTTGATTGACATATTTCAAGGCTAACTGTTATGGTAAGTAAGACTGACACATGTCAAGGTTTACCATAAGTTTTACCAACACATGTCAAGTTAGCTATTTTATTTTAAGTACAATTGATGCATGTCAAAGTTAACTATTTATATATGTACCAAAGAATGAAAGATTAACATTAAAGAAATAAAAGCTAGTGTCATAAAGTAATCAAATTTCTTTTTATTTTATTCATCCTTCTTCTAAGGGGTTTAATTATATAGTTCATTCTACCAGTGTAACAAAATAATCCTTTAGATGAGAACATTACAATAAATTAACATTTATGTCATAAATTATGCTACAAAAATTTTAAATCATGGTTATTTTATCTTTTACCATAAGAGTAAAAACATTTAAACAAATATACAAAAAATTAAAAAACTAATGCCATGAAAAAACTTTACACATGATAAAATATCACTTATATCATAAACTAAACTATGGGAACATATTACCTATGGCAAAGTATTACTTGTACTACTGGAAAATTTTACCTATAGTAAAATATTACTTATATCGCAAACTAAGTTATAGGAATACATTCTCTATAGCAAAGTATTATTCGTGTCATAAACTAAGTTATGATAACACATTCTTTGTAATAAAGTATCACTTATTCTATCATATGAATTAGAAAAATTTACTCATATCAAAATATTACTTATGCCATGAATTGAATCTATAGATAAAGTTATAGCCAAATACATCATTTCTATGGCAAATATACATATAAAAAAGATCATTTATAATAAGTGTAATGTGCTATAATGCAATAAATGATGAAAAATATAAATAATTATATATTACTGGTATTTAGCAAATAGTAAATCCATCATTTGAGTTAGGAGCCTTGAACAAATCAAATAATTATTTTAGAAATTTAGTGAATAACTTATTTAATTAGCTAATTAGCTTCTAATAAACTAAAATAAAAAGTTATAAAACCTAGTATTTTTAATTAGCTAATTTATAAAATATATATAAAAAGATAAAATTACCCCAAATCATATAGTTATGTACATTTATTATTTTTGTAGATATGTAGTTTTTATTTATGTATGATTTTAATTATTATAGAAAAAGATAAAACCACCCCAAATTTGATATATAATGATTTGTTTACTATTTTTGTTTATTTATATGTAGACATGTAGTTTTTGTTTATTTATGATTTAATGTAGTTATTTTGTATAAATTTGTAAAGAAATTATTTCTCTTTACTATTCTAAGTTTTTGGAAGTATTTTTGCTTCTATTATGGATAACTTGTCAAAACCATTTCCTAAGTTTTGAATAAGCTTGAATAGTCCTTCCCAATTAAGGGCTAACTTGCCTCCTTCTTAGTCTTTTCTTAAGCCATCTACCCTCTTTAAAGCTAAAGAACTTTCTTAAAATTCTCTTAATCTCACCTTTTTGTTGTAGTATATGGTCACCCTTTGTTTGTAAACATAAGATCTCATAAAAGCTGCTTCTTTCATTGGATTCTTTGATTTCTCCTAGAACAAGGGTTTCATGTCCATAAATAAGGTGAAAAGGAGTCTCGTTCATTAACTTTTAAGGAGTCATCCGATAAAACCATGACACACTTGGTAGTTTTTCTACTCATTTGTGTTTACACTCTTCCAACCTCTTTTTTAGTCCTTCCAAGATAATTTTGTTAGCCCTGATTAATTTTAAGATCCTTGTAAAACTTTTTTAAGGAGTTAATTGTGAAGTAAGCCCCATTATCATTTATTATAACCTTAGGTATGCCAAATCTACAAATAATGCTCTTTTAGATAAATTTATGTGTTTTTTTATTGTGATAGTAGCCAATGGTTCTACTTCAATCCATTTAGTGAAGTGATCAACTATTATAATTAAGAACTTAAGTTACCTTAGTGTTATTCATAAAGGTCTTAAAAAGTCTATTCCGCATTAAAAAAAAGGCTATCGTGAAATTATAACCTTCTGATTGGTTGTTGGTATTCGAGGAATGCTAGCACTAAATTAACATTTATTACATTTCTTGACCAAATCAATAATGTCCTTTTTATGGTTAGCCAAAAGTAACCTGATTGGATATCTTTTTATGTTAAAGATGAATTGGCAATATGGCTTTCATAAATTTCTCTAAAGATGTAACCTACCTAGTTTAGGTGTAGACATCTTAGACTTATACAACTTGCCATTTTTAATGAAAAATGAAGTAATTGTCTTTTTTAAGCACTCAACTTCTATTCGATCAGTTGGTACTTTTTGTTTCTCCAAGAAAGATTTAAAGGGGTCCTTCTAAGAAGGCAATTAATCAATGTATATGGCTTAGTTTCCTTGATTACAGGTATGAGTATGTTTTCTTTAAGAATTGATCTGTTATTTACTATTACCATTTTATTAGCCAATTTAAAAAGTGCCCCTCCTCAATCATTCTCCTTTTTAAAGATTTATTATAACTTGAAGCTTTGGAATTCTATATTTGATCAAACAGGGAAATTACTTTTATATGTACCATTTACTTGACCAATCACTAGTTAGGAATCACTTTTTGCTAGGGTCACTTTTGCACATATTTCTTTTGCTAACCTAGGTCCTGTAATCAAAGCTCTTATTCTACTTGATTATTTGTGGTTTTAAATTCAAACTTGATAGCATATTCTATTATTACTTCATTAGGACCTTTTAAAATGACTTTTGCACCATTATCATTTTTGTTTAATGAGCAATCAATATAAAGGATCCATGTAAAAGGTTAATTTACCCTTTCAATAACATTTTTTGGCATTGTCATTTCAACTACAAAATTTACTAGTACTTAGGCTTCTATAGCTTTTCTATGTTTAAAAGTAATACCATATTCTATTTATTCTATGGACTATGCTACTAGTTAATCAATTATATCTTGCATATATAAGATTTGCTTTATAGGCTAATTAGTCCTTATCATAATTTGACAAAAGTGAAAATAAAGTTTTAGCCTCCTTGAGGTAGTAGTTAGTGCAAAAGTAAGTTTTTCTATCTTCTAGTACCTGAGTTCTGCTTCACAAAGCACTTTGTTTATGAAATAAATTAATTTTTGTTTTAAGTTCATTTCTTTGATTAATGTTACACTTACTACTTCATCAGTTATTGCTAGATAAAGGTAAAATGATTCTCCCGAGTTAAGTTTCAATATGATAAGAGAAGATGCAAGAAAAATTTTGAGATTTATAAAGTTATTTTCATAAGTTTGATCCCATTTAAACTTGATTGAGCCTTTTAAATTCTTATAAAGGGGTAAGCATTTATCGGCTAACCTTATGGGCAATTTATTTTATTAAATGAACTTATTTATAAAAAGTGTATAAAGAAAGGCATGCAAAAGGAATAGTAAAAGAGAAGAAATATATGGACATATGCAAATAAGATGTTTATTAATATCAAAATACAATGAATACAACAAGTTTTCTACCATGGTAAAAATCTTATAAAAGTCGTAATGCAACCATTTAATCTTTGTACTTCTTGATAAGTAAATGAGTTTTTCATGTCCATAATGGCTTTGTATTTTCAAAGATTAAGCTCTATCCCTCTTTTGGTAGGCATAAGTCCTAAAAATTTCCTATGATAACTCCAAAGGCATACTTGGTAGGATTAAGCTTTATAATGTAAGCCTTTATAACACTAAAAACCTTTTTAAAGTCTTCTAGATGATCTTTCAAACTTTTAGGCTTAATAAGCATATCATCCATATAAACTTCCAGGTTTCTACTAATTTGATCTTTGAATACTTTGCTTATAATCCTCTGATAGGTTGCTTGTGCATTTTTTAAACTAAATGACATTACTTTATAATAGCATACCTCTTCACTTATTATGAAAATAACTTTTTCTTGGTCTTATAGCCATATCAAGATCTGATTGTATCTAAAAAAAGCATCTCTAAAGTAAAAAATGATAAATTCAGAAGTTTTATCCACTAAATGATTAATATTAAGTAATAGGTAAAAGTTTCTAAGGTAAAATTTATTAAGGTTGATGAAATCCACACATATTCTCAAGGAACCATTGCTTTTTTTACAATTACCTCATTAGAAAGTCAGGTTGTATGGTTAGCTTCTTGAATGAATCCCACTTTTAAAAGTTTATCAACTTTCACTTTGATTGTTGCAATTCTATTTAGTCCATGCTTTCTCTTTTTTCATTAAATGGGCCTGATAAATGGGTCAATCACCTATTTATGACAAGTTACTTCTTAGTCTATTCCAAGCATATTTATAGTAGTTTAAACAAATACTTTTATGTTGTTTATAAGAATCTTGATCAATTTCTCTTTAAAGTTAGTTAGCAAATTCTTCCTAACTCTAACTAATCGATAATTTTATAGACCAAACACTTCATTTCTTTAATATTAAACCCTAGTTTAAGAGTTTTTTTCCTTCTTTTCTTCCTTTAAATCAAGAGATTCTATAGTTATTAGTTTGCAATCCATGTTGACCTCTTCTTCGGTCTTAATTTCATTCTTATGATCATTCATCATTCTTAAGGGATCTTTTTCGTTCAAGCTATTTATATAACATCTCCAAGTGACCACTTAATTCACTCTTACTTGTTTAACACCTAAATTAGTAAGGAACCTCATCAAGAGATATAAAATGGAGACTATAGCTTTTACCATGTTCAACTTAATTCTCCTTAATATATAGCATTATATGTTGTGTTTAATGGATTGACAATTAAGAAAGCTACATCAATACTTGTGATTTTTGAATTTGTTTCTATTATTAAACATTTGCTTTTCTGAAAAACTAACTAGGTTTCCTTAGTACGGTGATAAAAGATTAGAAAAGAGTTAAAGTTTCTTGAAAGTATCAAGATACATTATATTGGTTAAGCTTCCTTGCTTTACTAAATTTTTTTCATAATGAAATTTTGAATTTTGGCAGTAACAACCATGAGGTCATCATGATCTTGCTCGAATTTAGTAGGATAATCTTCATTAAAAAAGAAACAATGGTCAGGGACAAAACTTGAATACTCTGATTTTAACTTTTTATTTTCTATAGCCATAATTGATTTTAATGCATTTTTCTTGCATTTATTAATGCATTTCTTCCTACAAATCCTCTAGTTAAAACATTCACAACACCTAAGAGCTCTTGGACATTGTCTACTCCTTTTCCTTTATTTGTTTGTTTGCAAGGTGGGGACTTAGAAGGAGATTTAGATTTATCACATCTCATTGTTTCGGCAACCTAAAACTTAAGATCTAGGTCTCTAGCTAAATGGCTTTCTATATTTCCCTCGATTAGTCTTAGCATAATGCTTCAAATATTCTTTTTTTATGAGTTTTCCATTTTCAATACAAAAGATTATATAATCTTTATTGTTATATGTTCAAGTTTAGTGGTACGTATAAAAGGCGTTTGCCCTTAGTGATAGAGGTTTTAGGTTTTTAGGTAATGTTTCCCTTAATTTTTGTTTAAGAAGTTCTAAGGTGCTAACATCATTAAGAATCTTTTTTAAGGTGGTCTTTAATGGTGTAAATTCATAGAATTGTGGTTGTAGCTTTGTAAAAGGTATATTTTTTGGTTTATTTTATTATTGTCTTTTGTCATCATTTCTATAGTCAATTCTACTATTATGTCCTTTTTTTTCCCTACTTAGCTCTTATCTATTTCAAGATCTTCCATATTTATGAATTTAAGAGATTGGTCAAGGAAGTCAGAAAGATTTTTTAAAGGTTTCTTAGTAAGAGATTTGGAATTCTATACCTAAGACCAACTATAACAGAATAAATGGTAACATCCTCCTTTAGGTCTTTAATTTCTAAAGTAGTTTAGTTGAACCTACTAAAGAAATCTTTCAAAGGTTCCTTCAATCTTTGTTTTATGCTTACTAAAGAAGTACTTATCTATTTATATGCTTTAGAAGTTGCAAAGTGTGAAGATAATTGATTGGCTAACTATTTGAAATTATGGATAGAGCTTGATTTCAAAGTTATAAACTATCTGTGAACAACTTTCTTCAAAGTAGTTGAAAATGCTCTATTCATGATTACATTTGGAGCTTTTAAGAAGAGCATAACAACTTTGAATGCTTCTAGATGTTCTTAGGGATTAAACAACCCATCATAAACTTATAAATTAGATGGAATTTTAAAATTGCTTGTCATGTGTACATACATGATTATAAGGATAAATGGATAAGATTTTTATTCATTAAGGTTAGTATTCTCCTAGTAGTCATTATGGCTTATTCTAGGATGGTGGATGATCTAACTTTTTCCTACATTTTCTTCTCTATTTAACTAATGTCAAGATTGGTATAAATGACTACTGCGATCACGTTCATGATCATATTCCTCATGACCTCGTTCTTACTGATTATGCTTATAGTAATCATGCTCATAACATTCACTTAATCCTTATTCTCTATTCAATCAGTGTCTTAATCAAGATTAGTGGTTTCTTTGATCATGCTCACATTCACACTCATCATGTTCTTGCTTTTAGAATTCACATTCTATACACTCTTATTCTTACTACTCGACTAGTATTCAAAGTCTTTCTAAATGCTCTTATTCTGACCTCTGAAAGAGACAATGCTAGTTATTTATATTTGCTTAGAGTTACTCCTTTAACCAATTTAACTCATGTTACAAGTGTACATTTTTATTAATCAATATATCCTATTCAATGTTGTAGTTAACATTACTATCATCTTTATATTGGTTAAAAATTCAATAAGAAGGTGGACTGTCATTTCCTTACATATAAATAAAAAAAGTTTTAGTTCAGTGAGCAAAACTAGCTTTAGATTAATTAGAGGAATGAGCAGTGTGATGGCTCATACTTAAGTGTTTTAAAAGAATTCAAGAAATCACTATACAAGAAAAGGAAAATGTTATTAGTAAGGATAAACATTAGATTAGTCATTCTACCTTTTCTCAAGAATGTTTTTGAAAGTTGTTTACCATTTTCTTTAAGAAATAATTGAAGAAAAGATTAAGTGGAAAATCTTATCTCATGTGAACAAATTTCAATAAAAAATTTTGAAGAAAAACTAAAATATTAATGGATATCAAAGTCTCAAGCAATTGTAAACAAAATTTAACCATAATAAACTAATTAATATGATAGATATTAAATATGAAGATTATTAGTGCAATAGAAGGCATTTCTTGAAAAAAGTATGACTATGCATAACTTTAGACAAGTATACTTCATTTCTTTGATATTCTTTATTTTTCAAGAAAACTTTCCTAGAAATATATGTTTATTCAAGATAATAATCACTATAAACAAAATTCTCCATGAATTTTACTAGAAAACAGAGCTTTTTACTTAATCTTTGCACTTAACTATATTACGAGCCAATTTTGAAAAAATTAATTAGTGAAAACCACTTTCTCTTTAGTTAAACTTTGGAAATCAAATTATAACTCATATATGACTTATTTTCTCATAATGTGCAATTTTCACAAAATTAATCAAAATAAAAGTAATTTTTTTATTAAAATAATTAGAAAACTTATAGATCTTGAAAATAATAAATGAAATGAAGAAGATAAAGTCAAAAAGTGATATACCTCATGGATTTGAACATTACAAGTGAAAATAAACAATAACTTTTATGTTTCGAACACGGATGATGCCAATTAATGTTTTTTTGGGTGCTAATGTGGAATCCATTCAAGGAGCAATCGGTTTAGGTAAATATCTAATGTGTTTCGTGACTAAAAAGGTCATTTTTAAGGGTGAAATTATGCTTTTTTGGGATCTATGTGCTAGAGTAGTGAAGACTAGTGGTAGAAGGTAGAAAACACTGTAAGCAAGGTTAGGACATCTGCAAATAAGCTAAGAATAGGGGCTAGGTTTTTCTTTTGTCCTTTCAATGTTAAAGTCAATAAAAAGAATAAGGATATTATGAATTAGAGTAGTATAGAAATGAAGTTAGAAAGCATACTTGGTATGGAAATTAGCTTTTATAATATCTCACTTAGGACATATTGGTTATTTCATGAGAAAATTAAGGGTAATTTGATCTTTTTGGGTTAATGCTTATGGCCAACTTGGTAACTGCTTTCTAGCTATTACAATTGCCTCTGACATAGTTTGGTTAGCTCTGTCAAGCAGGTAAGCTGCATCTAATTGATCATAAAATGATGAAAGATTAACTATGGGCCTCCTAAACTAACTAAGCATATACCCTTTGAGCCACCATGTTCCAGTCAACCTATGCCTTATATATTAGTTAGTTTAGGTTTATTTAGGAGTATTCATAAGAAAGTGTTTTCTATAGTAAAATATTATTTGCATGTATATTAAAGAATAAGGAACATGTTACTTGTACTTGTAATTAAAAAAATGATGCCTAAAGTTATAGTAATGGAAAAAAAGAAAATTTTTATTTAAAAAAGAGAAAGTTGGTTTTACAAACCTCTTTATATTTAATATTGAATAAATAAAATATTTTTACACACTTTATTATTTTATAATTATATTTTATAAAAAATATTTTCCATCAAAATAGATGAAACTTGAATCATTATTTACTTTCCATTTAGTTTAAGATAATGATACCCTCACTTTTAGATTTTTGTTATCTCCTTTCCTTCTATCTTTTTTTTTAAGGATATCTTTAATGTAAATTTAAATATCTTAAAATTATATATTTTAAATAAATAATCATAGTATTGTGATGGTATTGATTCTTTTATAAAGAAAGTAAAGTACAATTTAGCCACTTGTATTAATATTACTTTAGCATTATATAAAAATTAAATTTAATGATACTAATCAATTTCTAAGGAGAAAAATATTTTGACTTGTCCTAAAGTATAAAAAATATATATAAATCTCCTATCTATTTATAAAACTTACATAGGCCTCTTTTGAATGACTAATTTTTACTACACTTTCTCACAATTAAAATTTTTTATTCACCTATCATTAAGTTAATCATTTGTGCATGATCAAATGAAATTTTTGACTAAAAAATATTAATTTTACTCCTAATTTCATTATATAAGTATATGATCTTTATTAGAATATTTTTAAACATGTTCTTTATTTGTACTCTATTTTTGGTACTTCATTGATAAAAAAAAATATAATATATTTTAATATAAAAATATCTTCTTATTATTAAAAAATATTTTTGTCATAAATAAAAAATAACATATAGTACAATTTAATATAAAAATCATTTTAAATATCATAAAAAATATTCTTCCATTAATAAAAAATAATATATAATAATTTTAATCTAAAAATAATTTTTCCATCATCACAAAAAAATTCTTAAATTAATAAAAAATCAAAATATAATGCATTCAATTTTTTGTATATATTAAAAAATTAAAAGTTAGTCAAACTTGAAAAGTAAAAAGGAAAAATTCTAACATAAAGATTATTTTTTCATTAATTAAGAATAATGTCATTTAAAAAAAATTGACATGAGTGTCCTTTACTTAGGAGCATTCTAATCATTAAAAATAATATTATTTTAAAATCCTAGTTTTAAAAGAATTTCAATATCTAAAAGGAATTTTCTTAACAAATATGTGTTAAATGCAAGTTTTGAAAATAGAAAAGAAGTATGTATATATTTTTTATTCTTTAAGCGAAGTCAATGTATTTTTTTTCGTTTGTAAAAAAATCTCATAAAAAATAGTTTCAAATATTCTTGTTATTAAGTAAAGAGATTTTCTAGCATAGCATGTAAACTATATATAATTCTTGTAATGAGCATCTATATCAATATCTTGAAATGAAGTAAAAAGGTTTGAAAGGTTTATATATCTATAAAATATGGATACATGATTTTTGTTAAAAAACTATATTATGATACATTCAAATAGGATTTAATAAATGGATTCTTAATTAATAAACATAAAAGGAAAAATGAAATTTTTTTACTATTTTAATTTTTTTATTTTATTGTAATGTTAATTTTAAATTAAATAAGTTTTATTTAAAGTATGTCAACATTAAAATATTTGGTCAGCTATATTTAATTTTATGAATTTCAATTTTAAAAAATATAAATATTAAGTAGATGATTGTTTATGTCACTAATGATAAAGAAAAATTAGAACTTTGTAAGAGACTGTTAAAATATAGTTTAAAATTTCTATTAGCATAGATTTGTCTTGAAATAGCATGGCAAATTGAACATAATGATAAAAAAAATCAATAAAAATAATAAGATATAAAAATTAATAATTTGATCAATAAATGTGAGTCAGATTAATCATATATTTAATTAATCATTTATGATCCACTTAATTTACATTTTGATCATACATGAATAAATGGATTAATAATAATTCAGTCACTTTTCACCCAATTCTAATTTGTCCTTTACTGCAAACTAATAAAAATAGTTTAGGAATTCAATGTTGTTGTCTACATTGTTGGTAAATGGGTTCCTATTAAGTGGATTCATGATTTATTTATATTTATTATTTTATATAAGGGAAGGAAAAATATAAAAGATTTAAAAAAAAAAGAGATGTATGGGGCTATTTTGCAATAAGCATAATTTGGGCCTTGGAAAGCCAGAGAAAGCCTTTCTTAAGTCTTTATATGAATCCATTTATACATTTATGTATATATATATATATATATATATATATTTATATAAGGACAACAGGTTAATGAATTAGGATTTTATGTGTGTGGTGGTGGAACTAATGAAAAACAATTTAGAGATCTGCATAAAAAGTTTTAAAGCACCCTTATGATTTAGAATACATACAGAGAGGCAAGAGTCCATTCTTCTTCCTTTAGTACAAGATGGCATAGAGGGAAAAATTTTGCCAAATTATGCTTGAAAATTTACCACCTTTTTACTCAGATTCATATCAAATTTAGGTATGTTATTACTAGTAATTTGAGCAATATAGTGCATATATTTTCACAGTGATTAGTGATAATTATTGTGTTAATTTTGTTAAAAATTTCACTATTTTGGTGAAGAATTTTATACTAGTTATTTCCTAAAATTTCTAGAAAGACATTGTATCCATAATTTTATTAGTAGTTTTTTTTACTGGACCAAATCTCCTAGTTTTACTCTCATATTAAAGGATTTTTCACATTAAAAATTTTCAATTTTTTGATTTATTTTTGTTACAATATTTTTTATTTATTTTTTTACTCTCACATTTAAAATTTTTTTATCTCTTGATTTATTTTTCTTACAATATTTTCTAGTAATATATTTTATTATATGTGCGAAAAGTCAATCTAAGTGAATAATTTAATTTTTTTTGCTACATGCTTCTTTCGTAATTTTTTCCAAATTAAAATTTAAGTTCTGGTGTATTCTACTTGTGTAAATATGAAAACTAATACAAATAGAATGATATTTTTAAATGGTGAGAATTATGCTCTTTAGAAAAAGAAGATGAAAAATTTATTTCATGTTAAAGACTATTATTTGCTTATATTTGTTATTGAAAAACCTAAAAATAAATTATATTTAAAATGTGATTTATTGCAGAGACAGGTTTGTGGATATATTAGGCTGTGGGTAGAAGAGAGCATGTGGAATCATATTGAAGAGGAGATACATGCTCACACATTGTGGATTAAATTTAAAAAGCTATATATAAAAAAGATTGGGAATAATAAAATGTTCTTGATAAAGTAAATGATAAATATAAAATATTAAGATAACATTCCAATAACAAAGCACTTGAATAAGTATTAAAGGATTATTAATAAGATTTTTGTTATGGGTATCAAATTTGAAGATGAAGTTCAAGGTTTAATGCTTCTTAGTTCTTTCCTAGACTCTTGGGAGACATTTAGAATGCCTATATTTAATTCTACTCTAAATGGCATTGTAACAATTGAAATCACTAAAAATAGTATCTTGAATGAAAAGTTAAGAAAGAAATTATAGGGTTCTTATTCACAACCAGATGTTATGGTTGCTAAGTCTCAAGGTAGAAGTAAAAGTTGAGGTATAAAGAATAAAAACCAAGCAGAAGCAAATCTAAAAAAAGTTTCAAAAATGTTAAGTGTCATTATTATAACAAAAAGGGATATTTCAAGAAATATTGCTAAAAATTGAAAAAGGACAATAAAAATAAAAATCAAATTGAAAAATGGAAAGGTAAAAAATATGAAAATGACAAAAATCAAACTAATACAATTATTGATCAATTTTTTTATTTATGAAAATGATGTTGTCAACCCTATAAAGAATGAAACTAGTTGAGTAATTGATAGTGGTATTTCCACCCATATTACATGCAAAAAGGACATTTGTTCATCTTACACTCCTGATGATTTTAGAAATATAAGATTGGCTCATATAGGTGCAATAAAGTGTACTGATATTGGAGATGTTATTTTAAAAACATCTAATTGAACCAAATTAATCCTCAAGCATGAAAAATATATTCTAGACATTCAGTTGAACCTACTCTTTGTAGGTAAACTTTATAATGAAGATACTAGTGAAAGCTTACCAAAGGTTCTACAGTTGTGGCTAAAGGTTCAAGGTATTCTACATTTTTCTTGACTTAAACAAAAATTGTCCAAGATGTTATTAATTCTACAAATTCAAATGATTAGAATGAGTTATGGCATAAGAAGTTGTCTCATATGAGTGAAAAAGGAATTATTGTTTTGGCTAAAAGAAATACATTACATGGAGTGCAAAGTTCATATTTATAGAAGTGTAATCATTGTTTAGCTAGAAAATAGAATAAAATAACTTTCAAAAGTCATTTACCTTCCAAAAAATCAAAGATACTTGAATTGCTGCACTCTGATTTATGTAGTCCTATAAGTACAAGGATACTTAGCGATTCTTTTTATTTTGTTACATTCATTGATGATCACTCAAGAAAGATATTGGTATACATATTGAAGATAAAAAAATTAAATGTTTGGGGTATTTAAACAATTCATGCTTTAGTTGAAAAAGAAATAGGAAAAAAGTTGAAATGCATACACATAAAAAATAAAGGTGAAGATTTAAGACCTTTTGACACTCATTACAATGAATAAGGTATTAAACATTAAAATATACCACCAAAAACTCCTTAATTAAATAGCCTAAATGAAAGGATGAATAGAACATTGGATACCACCAAAGACTCCTCAATTGAATGGCCTAAATGAAAGGATGAATAGAATATTGGGTGAAAGAGTTAGATGTTTACTTTCACATTCTAGATTGCTGAAAAATATTTTAGGCTGAAGTTTTGAATATAGTTGTACATGTTTTGAATTACTCTCTACATGTTCCTTTGCAATTTGAAGTGCCATAAGAGGTTTAGTCAAGTAAGAATGTTTCTTATGATCATTTACAAGTTTTTGGATGCAAAACATTTATGTATATTCTTAAGGATAAGAGATCCAATCTTGATATAAACATAAAATAATGCATATTTTTATGTTATGGTAAAGATAAATTTAGCTACAAATTCTATGATCTTGTTGAAAAAAAGTTAGTTAAAAGTAAAGATATTGTATTTGTGGAAAATCAAGCATTGAAAGGCATTAATAAGAAAGAAGTGGTAGTGCCTTGGCATAATGAACCATCAACTAACTTGGATATAGTTCATTCAAGAGAGGAGCAAGATAAAGTTGAAGCTCATAATTTTAAGAATAATGTAGTTGATGTAGATGATCTTACACAAAATGGATATGATGAACAACCAACAACAAAGACTCCAGTTATTGCACTTAAAAGATCCACCAGAATCAAACAACCTTCTACAAGATATATTAAAGATGAGTTCATTCTTTTGATTGATAGGGGAGAGCCAAAATATTATGATGAGGCCATAGAAGATGTACATGAAAGTGAATGGATTGAAGTTATGTAAAATGAAATGAAATCTTTATAGGAAAATCACACCTATGAGTTAGTAAAATTACCAAAAAAATATAAAAATTTTGAAGAACAAGTGGGTGTCTGAAATAAAGAATGAAGAAAATAATTTGAAGTCTTGATATAAAGTCAGATTAGTTTTGAAGGGATTTGGTTAGAGAAAAAGAATTAATTTTAGTAAAATATTTTCTCCTATTATGAAGATGTCTTCTGTTCGTATAATGCTTGGCTTAGCAGCTAGTCTTAATCTAGAAATTGAACAGATGGATGTGAAGATAACTTTTATTCATAATAATTTAAAAGAAGAGATTTAATGGAGCAATCAATGGGTTTTGAAGTTAAAGAAAAAGAAAATTATGTATGCAGATTGAAAAAGAGTCTTTATAAGTTAAAACAGGCTCCTAGATAGTGGTACAAGAAATTTAAGTCAGTTATAGAGGAGTAAGGTTATCATAAGATAACCTTTAATTATTATGTATTTATTCAAAAATTCTCTAATGATAATTTTATCATTCTTTTACCCTATGTTGATGATATTCTGGTTGTTGGCAAGAATGTTATGAGAATTATTGAATTAAAAAAATAATTGAGTAAATCTTTTGTCATAAAAGATTTAGGTCAAGCAAAAAAGATTTTAGGCATGATGATTGCTCAAGACAAAGGTGTAAGAAAGTTTTATTTATCACAAGAGAAGTATATTAAAAAAGTATTTCAAAAGTTTGGTATGAAAAATGCCAAAGCTATTTTAAGTTGTCTTGCTACTCATTTCAAAATGAGTATTAAGCAATGTCTAACTATGAATAAGGAATAACAAGATATGGAAAGAATTCCTTATGCTTCAATTGTTGCAAGTTTGATGTATGCCATGGTATATATTAGACCTGACATTGCTCATATTGGTTAGCACAATAAGTCATTTTCTCTCAAATCTAGGTAAAAAGCATTTGAATGTTGTAAAATGAATTATGAGATATTTTTGAGGTACAACTAATTTGAGTTTATGTTTTAGAGATAAGAAACCTTTGCTAATTGGTTTTATTGATGTAGAGTTAGTTAGAGATATTGATTCTCTTAAGTTTACTTCTTCTTGTTTAATCAAGTTTGCAAGGGGAGCTGTGGCATAATAATCCAAATTGCAAAAATGCATTACTCTTTCAACAACAGAGGCAAAATTTATTATAGCAACCGAAACATGTAAAAAGTTGCTATGGATGAAAAAATTTCTTCAAGAACTTGAATTTAAGGAAGACCGTTATATCTTATTTTGCAATAATCAGAGTGCAATACATCTTAGTAAAAATTTTACTTTTCATTTAAGGACAAAATATATTAATGTTCGTTATCATTAGATACATAATGTTTTAAGTAATAAGTTACTAGAATTTGAGAAAATTCATACAAATGATAATAGTGCTAATATGTTAACTAAATCTTTATTAAGAGAAAAACTTGAAGCATGTTGTTCAATAGTTGGAATGGTTGTATTCTTAACTTAGTCGAAAGGGAAAGATTTGTTAGTAATAAATTCCTCTTAATTGGACTTATAATTTCTTTATATTTATTATTTTGTATAAAGGAGAAAAAATATAAAAAATTCCCAAAAAAAAAGAAAGAGAAACATATGGGGTTATTTTGTAATAAGCCCAATTTAGGCCGAAGAAAACCAAATTGGCTTTGGCAGAAAGCCTTTCTTAAGGCTTTGTATGAATTTGTTTATATATATAAGGACAAATAGATTGATGAGTTAGGATTTTGTGTGTGCATGTAGGTGGAATTGACAAAAAAATAGCCTAAGTTTCTATCCAAAAGGTTTTGAAACAACGTCATAATTTTTTTTTGGGCCGTAAACAACCTCATAATTTGGAATACATACAAAGAGGCAAAAGTCCATTCTCCTTTCGTTAGTATGCAGACAACACAAAGGGGGAAGAATTTTGGCAAATTGTACCAAAAAATTTATCATTCTTTTCACTTAGATTCACATCAAATTTTAGTATATTATTATTGGTAATTTAGGCAGTATAATATATATACTTTTGTTGTTTTTTTCTTCTTTGTTGACTAGTTTTCCACAATAATTAGTAATAATTATTGTATTGATTTTATTGAGAATTTCACCTATTTTAGTGAATAATTTTATATTGATTGCTATCTAAAATTTCTAAAAAGATAATGTATATATTATTTTATTGGTGATTTTTTTTACTGAACTAAATCTCATAGTTTTACTCTCACATTGAGAGGTTTTTCATATTAAAAATTTTTGGTTTCCTAATTTATTTTTCTTACAATAATTTCTGATGATATATTTCATTATACATGTAGGAAAAGTTGATCCAAGTAAATAATTTCATTTTTACACTGCATATTACTTTAGCAATTTTTCCCAACATACATGACCAATCAAGGTAAATTTTGCCAACCTCTTCTTGAATCCAAATTTATTGTCAAAATATAGGTTCATTGTGTATTGAAGGTTTTGAAGATGCGCATGGTTTTTGTCAGGCCCGGTTGCTTGCTTTAGAGCTTAGTCACATGGGGATTGCGGTAATAACGCCTCCCTAGCATAAGTGACAAAATGAGTTACTGCAAAAAAAGAAACCAGTTAATCATCCTCCATTTTATATCCCTGCTTCAAGCATTAGTCAAAGATATAAGTTGTAATTTAAATGTCAAGAGGCTCGTGCTTAGCCACACAAATTTGGAGTTTTGAATGCAGTGATAGCAGATTCAGGAGGTGGAGTGTTTGTCTTAGATCCAAATAAACAAGCCGGAGGCTATGTGCTAGCCCATGCGGCCACAAAATACAATAAGGCTAATGTCCAGTAAAGGGAAAGGCGAACAGCGTATATGCGAAATGTTTGACATACCATACCAGCTAGAGTATGAAGCAATATCCTTAGACTGTGGTTTTCCTGTTGTCAAAATAATTTGTAATTGACTTAGATTCTGGTTGTTAATCTGCCCTAAACCAATCTTTTTTAGTAGAAGCGGTAAATCACTAAACACATATATATATGGAAAGTCTTACATTCGAACTCTAAAAAACACATATATGGAAGGTCTTACATTCGAACTCTAAATATGACGGACAATTAAGTCCACAAGACAATATTAGATACTACTATCTCACTAAGATTTCAACAAACCAATCCTTTAATTGAAGAATTTCTGTCTGTGTTTCCATGAGTCATCTATCAAGTAAATAAGAGAAACCTAGATGACAGACCAATGTTGTCATGATCCAAAGTACACTCAGGAATATTTGTTTCTACTATTGGCATGTTTCTTGACAGAATTGTGTTTCAGATAACACGAGATGGTACTGCAGACGCAGAGGACTAGACAATCATGTTGAGGCCGATGTGCAACAAAGTAGTATCCTATTGATAACATTAACTTCCCAGCCCCATGAAATCTTTAGCTTAGTTCAAAATTTTTGCTTTTGAAAATGAGCAGCGGCAGCATATATACACAGTCAAGTGACGTTGCGTCGATTTGGGCATTAGTTATCTTAGTTACATAAACATTTTTTCTTTTCTAGATCCAATGTATCCCATGTATCCCCATACACTTTTTACTAAGAAAGGCACTATTCCTTCATTAGGGGAGGATAGAACTTACTATCATTTCCTAGACTTTCACCGCCTCAACACTTAACATGCTTCCATTGAACTAATCAATTATTGATATTATATATGCATTCCTTGCTCTCAAAATAGCAAATATATATTAAGCCAATGCGAGTTTTAGTCATACATTAAGCCCATGTGAGTTTTAGTTATACAATCTGTTTGGTTAGCCATGACTTCTTGTTTATGGATTAAAAAAAAAGGGGAAAAATTGCAATCACACATTACCTTTAGTCCTTAACTGTTCTAAAAACTTGAGCCAAGTCTCGCCTGAACTGGCGGCAACCAGTCATAGAAGTCTGAAGTAGATGAAAGAAATGCCACGGTAAATAAATCTAAGCAATGGTAGCAAAAAATTTAGTACCAAGGATAAACCTGTATTCATGATGATAATCTTACATGCTACAAACCAGAGAATATCAGCTTGATCTTCATAGCAAAGCAATATCTGTAGCTTAATGGAGTCATATTCCTTATTCTCAGTTCGGCAATTGAACTTACATGATAAAATTTAAAACCCACCAGGGCCTCTAAGTTAATCAGGAAGAGAATAAATGCCGATCAAGGCCAGAAAATAACTCTATCCCAACACAATTAAAGCCCCAGTGCAGAGTTGCAGTCAATAGTTAGAGGACCAGTTAGTAGCACTGTCAACTCTGGGCATGCCAGTCGTTTCCTTCTTAGCTTCAGCATCCACTTTGAAAGTTGCACCGCATACGTCACCGGAACTGTCAACTCTTGGTACAGGCTTCATCTCATTAAATGGGTGCTCGAAACTCCTCAAACCTCCGGATGTTGTAAAGAAGCACCCTAAACATGTACGAAACAATGATGTTACTTCAAGCACCAAACCATTCCAACTAAATAAATAGATATATAAAAACGATATGGAAGAAACCAAAAGTATCTACCACCATTTACACATGGGAACATCAAATGGCCAGAACTGCACATCCTTACATATTCAAGTCAATATACTCAAAATTGCCAGGTTCTGGAAATCATGACAATGTGTCCATAATAGCAGGATCCTAACATTTTATGTCAATGTCCAGATTTGTCAAAATGTACACGGTATTTCAATCCTAGTTTCATTGAAAGTCAATTTCATTATACTTGTACTCTTTTGCTTCTAGTTAAACTTGCATTCTAGCAGCCACACGAACTTATAAAAGCAAGGTCTTAACAAGGTGCTAAACCCCAGGGATTTAGGGAGTTAAAATATCTAGCCGCAACTCAGTGTCTATTACCTTTAGGGAACGGTGCAAAAGATTTCCCACAGCTCTTAGTTATAATCTCTGTCTCATCCGAAATAACCAGATTTCCATCAACATCAGTTCCCCAGAAAAATGGAACACTCCCATCGACATCCTGCAACAGACCAGGATATACAGGCCAGGGTTAGAGCAGGAAATAATTTGAATATATGGAGAAGGGGAGATAAAAATGGAACCAAAGATTACTCACTGCAGCGAAAAGGGTGCTTTTAGAACTGCTGTCATACAGGATAAATGCAAATTTCCCTTGGAAATCTCTCACAACCTGATCAGCAGGATATGGACCACGGTCCCTCAGAGTCCTGTAAGCCTCTATGATGATGATCACCTCATTTGCTGTTTTATTCAATCCATATTGTTGCTTTAGAATAGCAACATTATCAATATGGCCTTGAAACAAGCAGAAGATGTCATCCACCACTGCAAACAATCTGGCAACATGAGAAAAGAAACATGTAAGGAATTCATCTGAATAAGAAAATTCTTTCCTAACAACATTGTAGCATCTGATCATATCTCATAAAATCCCTCTTAAGGGACCTCACTGGATGGAGCGTCTTCTCATATGGTGACTGTGATAACACAGAAATTGGCCATATATCAAAAGAAAGATGAAGAGAAAATTAGATGCAACAGTAAAGAGGAAATGCAACCTCCATACCCATTTTTTAATTGAATGTAATGTAATAGTTCACTCTCCTTAAAAAACACAAAGATCATCAAAGATATACACTTCATGGTTCAAAGAACACGGACGACACTGAAAAAACTATCCTAGATTATATTATTCCACTAGAAAGGTGTTATAACCCAAATTTGGAAGTTCAAGGAGTGAGGATTCACATCTAACATACTGACAAATAAAGGACATTAAATCTTAAGATCCATGACATAATATTAGTGAAAAAGTTATCATGTAAAAACACATCAAAACAACCTTTTTGTCTTATATTAGGCAGAATTGATAGAATATTATATAATATGGCATAAGTCAAATCTTTGTTATGTCTTATATTAAGGCCATAGAAACTAACAAGACAGATAATACCAGAAACAAATTTATAAAATATGGGATCATATCCATTCATAATCCAGAGAAATAGCCAAAAAGGCAAAAAGCTACGAAGGATGTAGGCATGCAAAGCAGAGACTTTACATAGTTTTAGTTCTTAAAATATATGACTAAAATCCATGATTATTCTAAAATCTAAAAATTCTCAAGTTTGGCTAAAATAAATTCTAAAAGGCTCAGACTTCGCAACGCTAAAAAGAAACAACAAAAAGGATGAAGACCACCCACAAGATGAAAATTCCATTTGCCATGACCGTAACTCTACAACATAATGTCAAGCTCTATTAATTCTTATAGTTACAAATTTTATAAGCGATACAAATAAATATATGCCACGATGAAAGCTGGAAGCATTTGCTAATCAAACTTAAACCAGAAAAGGAAAAACTACAATCAGCCACGGCACGCCGGTAAACAGAAAACATCCATCAAAATGGTACAAAATTGGTGATTCCATACAGAAATGGGTAAAGAAAAAAAATTCCTGCTTTGTTCGCTGCTCTCCAATTCTACTGAATCCATAAGTAAAAAATAAAATAAAATACAAGCAAAAATCAGCAGACGATAACAAATCAAACATTTTTTTTTTCAATTTTTCACAAATTGATGAGATCTACGATAATGGGTAGTGTACCTAGGGAGGAGTGGATTCTGGTTGTGAAGAGAGTAAGCCAAGAGACCGGCAGGGCCAAGATTGATGGAGACAGCGCCGGAGTGAAGAGAATCAAAGTGCTGCGCCAAAAACCCGTCTTTCAGCGCAGAAACAGAGTTGGATTCGGGAGTCTGCAGAGCCCCGGGGCCCTTGGCCACCGATTTGTCGAAAACTGCAAGCATTTTCCGGATCTCCGATCGGAATCTCACAGAAAAGCAATGTCCGACAGGAAGATTGCAGGATTTTTTTATTTCTTATTTTTTATTTTTTTGGTTTTTCCTTTTTGTAGGCTTTGCAGGATGAGATGACGACTACGCTGAAAGTGCTTTAGAAATGCTTTATATAATCGTGACCGTGAGGTAGTTATGGAAGGCCCTCCGATGAATTTTCACTCCCTGTTATGCCCTTCTTTTTGGCTCAAATTTTCGCAATGTACCTGCCTTCTTGACTTCATGCAATTTCCATATTATTCATTTATTAATTAGAATTAATTGCCCATAAAAGACAAAAAAATATTCATTTTTAGGCTTTTTTTTTCCACTCAACAAACATTTTCCTATTTTAATGGGAGCATTCAACTATATTTGTGGTGATTTGTGAAATATACAGTGCTCCGGCAAATTTTAAATTAATTTAATATGATTTTGTTAAAACCACCTACTAAAAACGTAACTGCGTGCCAACAGTATTTACCGGACAGGGTTTCCCACCGGTAGAATTTATGATATAGGGGGTGTTTGGCAAACAGCTTTTTCATTAGCTTTTAGCTGGTTTGACCAAAATCAGCTGGTTGACTTGCCAATAAGCTGATTTTGGTGTTTGGTAATCAGCTTATTGAATCAGCTCATTGGCCTCAAAAAGCTAAAAACGAAAAAGTTAAGAAAAAGAGCTTTTTCAATTAGCTTATCTAAAAAATGACCAAATTATCCTAAATAAAATTTCATAGTTTTCATTTTATTCTTTCTAAAAATTCTTAAAAAATTTAATAATTATAAAAAGTAGATTAATTTAATTTTAAAAAATATTTAATATATAATAATATATTATTTATAATATATATAATAAATTATAATAATTTTAAAATTTATTTAATAGAATAAATATATAATATTACTTATAAAAATTATTTAATTTTAAAAATATCCAATAATTTAATAATAAATTATAATAATTTTGAAAATTATTTAATAGAATAAATATATAATAAATATATTGACTAATATATAAAATTTAAAAATATTAAAATAAAAAATACTCAAATAATTCATAAAATATACTCATACCCTTATATGTCATTTTACATACAAACAACTAATATAAACAGCTAATTTTACCAAACACTCTTATTCAAACAGCTAATATAATCAACTAGTCAAATCAGCTAATACAATCAAAATAGCTAACAGCTCCAACTATCAGCTGTTTCCCAAACAAGGCCATACTACGCATGCGGCATGCGTCAATACGTTATTAAATTTATTATATATTAATATACTTTTGATTATAATAAAATTTTGCTTTCTCATTTCCGCTTTAAATTAATGACCACGATTATTAAAAATTTCTATTTTTTAAAACTTCCTTTTAGTTAAAAAATCTATTTATTTTGTTAAAAAAATATTAATAAAAAATATTATATGTATTAATAAAAAAGTGATACATTTGATGGTTTAAAAAAAACTAAAAGCCTAATAGGATTTAATATTAAATAAATAAATTATTTTATTTTAATATTTTATAATTATATCTTATAAAAAATATTTTTTTTAAAATAAATAAAATTAAAGTGATATTTAATATTTCTTAAAAATTTTATATCTTTTTTATATCTAGCATTTTAGTTTATGATTCTCAATAATTAAATTACTCTTATTATCATTAAAAAATAATTTTTTTGAATAATACAATATTTAAACTCTCATTTATAAAAATAATGACTATTACATCATTTAAATTTTATAATTAATATTATTAATTTTTTATTTTTATTTTTATTATAATTAAACATCCTCCTATTTATTTAAAATATTAAAATAAATAAAAAATATTAAAATAAATTATTAAATGATATATTAACAATATTAAATACATACTATTTTTTAGTTATATTTTTATTTTACCATTTATTTTAATTTTATATGTAAAGGGGATGAGGCATAATTATAATAAAAATAAAAATAAAAAATTAATAATATTAGTAGTAAAATTTGAGAAATATTATAATTATCACTTTTTATATTATAAATAAAAGATTAAACATTATGTTTATTTTTATTTATTTATTTTTTAAATCTTATTTGGCCTCCTCCGTTTGGGTGTGTTTGGTTCAAGGGAAGTTTTTTACATTCTCGGGAATATTTAATGAAAATGTTACATTCCCATATTTAGTTTAATTTTTCAAAATTTTTTTTTGAAAATGTAACATTCCCAAAAATATTTTGGAGGCCAATTTTTTCATAAAATATTTCTATGAGGAGAGGTGGGTATCCCACATTTCCATCCCATGAGAATATTGATATTAAAGAATAAAGATAATTTTACCCTTATTCTTCTATACCTTTATTTATAAATATATATAAATAATATTTTTTATCATTAATATAAATAATATATCATTCCTTTATATAAATATACATAATTAATATTTTTTATAAAAAATATTTATTGATAAAATAAATTAACATTTAATTTTTTTCTTTTATTTGCATGAAGAAAATGGATGAAAAAAATATTTAAAGATAAAATATATGATTATTATATTTTAATTATTTAAAAAATTTTATTTTCTTTTCAATGGAGAAAATTTTTATTTAAAAATTATATTTTCTCTTATTTTATTTTAAAAATTTAAATTACTATATTATTAACAATGGAGAAATTACTTATTCCTTTTTAAAATATTTTTCTACATTACACAATTTAGTGCTCAACAGCAACTTCATTTTCTTGTTGACACTGTTAGGCTCCAATTTTTTCAATTACATTATTTATGATCCTTAATCATTTTCTAGTAGATTTTTGAAACTGTTTTGTATATTTTACATGCATATTCTCGCATCCTATCATCTTAATTACCTTTCTAGCTCTGTTATTTATATTTGAAGTGATTTTAATTTTTCAATCACATTTTTAGGAAACGAAATAGTAACATGTTATTATTTGAAGAATAAAGAGTAACATGTTGTTATTTAGTAGTTTGGTTGTTAATTAAACTTGATTTATCCATTTATTTGAAGTTTTTTGTTGGTGTTACTATTTTGAAACAAAATAGTAACATATTACTATTTAGAGAATAAAGAGTAACATGTTGTTATTTGATAATTTGGTTATTAATTAGACTTGATTTATTCATTTATTTGAAATTTTTGGTTGGTGTTACTATTTTGAAACGAAACAGTAACATATTACTATTTAGAAAATAAAGAGTAATGTATTGTTATTTGGTAGTTTAGTTATTAATTAAACTTGATTTATTCATTTATTTGGAGTTTTGATTGATGTTATTATTTTGAAATGAAACAGTAACATGTTACTATTTGGAGAATAAAGAGTAAGGTGTTGTTATTTGATAGTTTGGTTGTTAATTAGACTTAATTTATCTATTTATTTGAAATTTTTTATTGGTATTACTATTTTGAAAGAAAACAGTAACATGTTATTATTTAAAAAATAAAGAGTAACGTGTTGTTATTTGGTAGTTTGGTTGTTAATTAGACTTGATTTATTCATTTATTTGAAGTTTTTTGTTGGTGTTACTGTTTTGAAATGAAACAGTAACATGTTACTATTTGTAGAATAAAGAGTAATGTGTTGTTATTTAGTAGTTTAGTTGTTAATTAAATTTGATTTATCCATTTATTTATAATTTTTTATTAGTATTACTGTTTTGAAACGAAACAGTAACATGTTACTATTTAGAGAATAAAGAGTAACGTGTTATTATTTAGTAGTTTGATTGTTAATTAAACTTGATTTATCCATTTATTTGAAATTTTTTATTGGTGTTATTGTTTTGAAATGAAATAGTAACATGTTACTATTTGGAGAATAAAGAGTAATGTGTTGTTATTTGGTAGTTTGGTTATTAATTAAATTTAATTTATCCATTTATTTATAATTTTTTATTGGTATTACTGTTTTGAAACGAAATAGTAACATATTACTGTTTAGAGAATAAAGAGTAACGTGTTATTATTTAGTGGTTTGGTTGTTAATTAAACTTAATTTATCAATTTATTTGAAATTTTTGGTTGATGTTACTATTTTGAAACGAAATAGTAACATATTACTATTTGAAGAATAAAGAGTAACGTATTGTTAATTAGTAGTTTAGTTATTAATTAGATTTGATTAATTAATTTATTTATAATTTTTTATTGGTGTTACTGTTTTGAAATAAAACAGTAACATGTTACTGTTTAGTGGTTTGGTTGTTATTAGACTTAATTTATTCATTTATTTAGAATTTTTAGTTGGTATTACTGTTTTGAAACTAAATAGTAACATGTTACTATTTAGAGAATAAAGAATAACGTGTTATTAGTTAGTAGTTTGATTGTTAATTAGACTTAATTTATCCATTTATTTATAAGTTTTTATTAGTATTATTATTTTAAAATGAAATAGTAATATGTTACTGTTTCTATTTCATTTTAAAATGAAACAGTAACATGTTATATTTGGAGAATAAAGAGTAATACGTTATTATTTGATAATTTGATTGTTAATTAGACTTAATTTATCCATTTATTTAGAGTTTTTAATTAGTCTTATTATTTTAAAATGAAACAATAACATCCTCTTTTTTTATAATTATAGTTGTTCAATAAAATAAAAAAATTACTTAAAATGGACAATCGAATATAAAATTTTGATTGTTCAAAGTTTTAAACTTAATTTACATGTTTTTAACTAGATAGACTTCATTAAACCCACGTTTTTCTTATTTTCTATTCAAAGTTTATATATTAAATTATTTATTATATTTTAATCAAATATAATTTAAATTATTAATTTATTAAGTCTTCAAAAATCTTTATTCATATATTTTTAATTAAATCTATAATTTATTTCAATTTATAACAAAAAATTAATAAAGATAATTTTTGAAAAAGTAATAAGATTCCTGAGAATATGAAGTATGAACCAAGCATAAGAATATAATATATTTGAGAATGTGAAAAAATATTTCCAGGAACATTTGTATTGAACGAAATATAAGAATCTCACATTTCTAGAAATCACATACCTGAGAATTACATTCCCAGGAATGTATATTTTCCTGGGGATGTAAGATTCCGCGAACTAAACGGCCTCTTAGTGTTATGTTAAGTGAACCACTTTATCAGTTATTTCAGACAAAGAGATGTAACAAGTTCTTGATGTAAAATTTTGAAGAATTAAATTATAAAATATTATAGAAATTAAATAATTTATATAATTTTTAAAAAAATTATATAATTATATAATATTAATATATAACTTGAGAAATTTGGGATGACGCTCATTGACCCTTCTAAGCTCCCCATCACTAACAATTATCTGAATTATTTTACTAGTTATATACTAAAAAGTATGAATAATTGATATCATATATTTTACCAATATTGAAAAAAAATTACACATACATAGAATTATCTATTCTAATTTTTATCCTTAGCATAATAGTATTTCATAATTTATTTTTTATTTAATGGTCAAGAATGTTGTTGGACAAAATTTTGTAATAATTGACCTCATTTTTTTTTTTGTTAATAGATTACGTTTTTCGAAAGAAGTTCAATGGCGCATTTTCTCCCCAAGAAATTATGTATTTAAAACTTCCTTAACTTGTACATCAGTGCGCTCATAAAAAAATGGAGCATTGATACGATCTCTCACAAATATTTTTGAAATTCTGTAATTTTTCTATAACCTTTTATAATCTTTTTTATAAAGCTTATAAATATCCTTGTGTTATAAATATGACTCTTCTAGTTGTACAATCTTATAAGAGAATTGCAACTCTGTTCCTTAAATATTTGCAACTTTTCTTCAATGAATTCAAGTTACAACTAAGTTATCATTTTATAAAAATTATCTAATTTATATAAATATTCTTTGATTCAAATTGCATTTGATATTTTTTAAGAGACTTTATATATTCTATTACATCTAAAATTTGATTTGTTAAAATTAAATTAAATTTTATAATAATAATTTCAATAAAATCATGTGAAAATATGATATTAAAACATAAATAAAAAAATTAATAATTACTTGATAAATTCATTTGTAATGTATAATGTATATGAATCTCCCAATGTTTTATGATCTACTCACAATCAAGGTTAATCACGATCTCGAATAAGAATCACTATCCTTATTAATCTTAATTATGTATCTTGTTTTGAGGAGAAATTCTGTCATCAATGGGAAGTGATCAGAACCAAACTTAGGACTTAAAAGTAATGATCTTTATTTATACTGTAACAGTTAATAAATTGACCTATCATTAAGAATAATCCATTAGCAAGCTAATGGGTTAAATTGCCATTGAGCCTAAACTACATGGTTACTTTAATATTGAATCAAATCTTTTACATCTTATTTTATTATTAAAGTAATATGTCCAAAATAAAAATTCTAATAATCTCTAATTTGAACCATCTAATTTAATAATAGTGGCTACTTTAATAAGATGTAAAAATAAATTATGATATTTTTATATTCATTGATTTATATTAAGGTTATAAGTGTTCAATAATATAAAACATAATACTCATTAGGGATATCAAATGAAATACATACCGTATACTTATACCTCATTAACCATATATAATATCTAATATATTTATAATAAGATTATGCTTAATAAGATTTACAGAACAAATTATGATAATATATGTAAATTTGTATACATTAGGTCAAAGCATCTACCTAAGATGCTAAATAAGAATCTAATTCTCAATACAGTATTGAAATAAGCTCTAAGCATCTTTGTAAATATGTCATAATAAAAAATGTGCACAATATATAGCAAAATATGAATATTTCATTTATATACATCTTGAGAAAAATAATTTATATCATAATACTCTTGCTAACCTAAAATATCAAAAGATTTAGCTAATTCCATATTAATTGTATAATCATGATATATTCCTACTACTAAGCATTTGATTAGTGGATTCACAAATATACGATCCACGAAAATAGGTTCAAAATATGTGATATGCTTGCTTGCTTTCTCTTACACAAACTAATACTTTATATCAAAATATTTCATATAAGCAGAACTTTTGTTGTTATGAAAAAAATTTACAACAACAGTATCATTGCAATAAATGGTGAGGGGTATAAAGATGCTCTCAATAATATCAAAATCAATCATAAAATTTCTTAATCATACAATAATGCAAGCACTTTTATAATATGCTATATATTCTACTTTTATAATGGAGGTTTCTATTGAGGATTACTTAACACTTTTCCATAATATAACTTTTTCTACTATCGTAGAGTGAAAATTAATTAATACCACCCTAAAAGTTGTATTCTTATATCCAATCTAGGGGTGATAATTTTTTTATATAATATGATAATTCAACACATATACAAAAATTTTTCATTAGTTCAAGTTGTGTTTAGATGGATTTGAGTTGTAAAGAAGTTGACTCATTTAATATAAATAATAAATGGATCGTGTTAATGTTGTAAATAGGTTAACATGTTAATTTATTTGAAAATTTATATTAAATTTTTAAAAATTCTATTTAAGAAATAATTAATAATTAGATTATAAATAATCATGTATAATAAAAATATAAAGTTTATATTTAAATAGAATGGCAATAAAAATTCAAAAAATATTTTATTAATAACTAAATGTTTTTAAAAATGACAAGTAATTAGATTTAATAAATAAATTTATAATATAAAATTTTTAATTAAAATTGTTAAATAGATTGGCCCATTTGACTAATTTAATAAATGATCTAACCTAAAATGATATAATTATTATTCAAATTAAGTTCATGTTGTTATTAATATTTGACATAACATAAACCTAACATATAAACATGAATTGTAACTCGTAATCCAATTGAAGTCATGCATCCTGTCACCATCCAATAGATATATATAATTTCATTTAAATCGTAAACAAATTTTAATGATGAAAGAGAATTAATTAATTAACTTATCTAATTATTACTTTTCTCTTATAACATCTCTCTCTTTCTAATAATAATGTATTACATAAAGGGCATTCTATGGTAACTTGGGATTTTTTTAGGGTTTAGAAACTTAAGGTGACGTAGCCCTATTCTAATCATTTGGTTTTTTCGCTATAATTACAACCGTTATTTAAAAAATTTGTTTCATACAACTGTAAAAACTTATGAAAGGGTATAGAAAGTAATGAAAATTACTAATCAACTTCATAAAGCAAAATAATTTTGTTTCATGTTATTGCTTGCATTTCTTCGAGAAGCTTGAAATGTCGTCATTCATTGTAAAATTTTTCCTTTTTCGGGCTCCTTTCAATTTCATATGGCAAAAGAGTAAGCAAAATGGCTCAATTAATTATCTTTTTCTCCTCTCTCTTGATTAAATAATTCTTTTTTCTTCTCTCTTAATTCTTTACGTTTTCTCTATATGAAACTAAATTATAAAATAATTTTTTTCTTAGTTTTTACTTGATCCTATAAAAATATTTATTAATTATGATGCATGATAAAATTTTATTTTTATTAGTTTATATATGACAAATTAAAAAATAATAAACTACTCAAATAACTCCGCTGTAAAACAAAATCAAATTTAGATTATACTAGTTGTGCTTTGAGCAATTTAAAAAAAAATAGTTTTTGATGTTTAAATTATTATATTAAAGTCGAAGTGTTAGATAAAAGAATTAACACTTATCTATTTATTGTTTGAAGAAAATTAAAAAAATGATGGTATATTTAGGTATAAGAAATCAATATTAATTTTAAGTTCGATCGAACCAGCGTAATCATAATTCCATATTTCTTTTGTTATAATTTTTCTTCAATAAAAGTTCATTTAAATTATCTTTGTTGTCAATTTTTTTTTCTAGTTTATATATATTTCTATAATTTTCTGTAACGGGGAAGACTACTGGGTCTTTGATGAAGCCTGGGCACCGAAACCTGGGGCAGGTGGTTGCTCTTGGTACTGCCACGTGCCATTGTTGCAGAGCAGTAGAACCTATTTTTGGAACTGAATTATTTGGGGAGAATTGCACGAATAACCCCAGTACAAAGTGAGGAACAGTATCCAGTGCTGGGTATGACATGGTTTGTGCTAACTGAATAGGTGACTTCGCCTATCAATTCAATACTAATTTGTTAAAATGTATAAAATATATAATTAATTACTCTAAATTAATATAAAGGAGTTACGAAGACATGAGTTTCCATTTTCATAATGAATATTAAAATAATAAATATTGAACATAATAAATTTAATTTTCTGTAAAATTAAACTTGTAGAAAATCACTAAATATAATATAATTATATTTATAACTTCTATGTATCCCAAAATTTTGTATCACTAAAAATAGAATTCTTAAAATATATGGAGTGAAGATTGATTGATACATTCTAAAATTTACATTCATATACTCAACTTAGGGATGAAAATTTTTACACGATATAATACTCTAATACAAATGCAAAATCTTTACATGAAATTCCAATTGTAAATAGGTTGAATAATTTAATACAAATAATAAATAGATCACGTTAATATTGTAAATAGATTGATCCTTTGATTCATTTAAAATTTTTTATTAAAATTTTAAAAATATTATTTAAAAATAATTAATAATTAAATTATAAATAATTATATATAATAAAAATATAAAGTTCATATTGTTAATAAAATAGCAATAGAATTTTAAGAAATATTTGATTAATAATTAAATATTTTTAAAAAATAATAAATAATTAAATTTAATAAGTAATTTTATAATATAAATTTGTTAATTAAGATTATTATATAAGTTAGATAGGTTGACCCATTTTAACATATTTAATAAATAAATTAATCTAAAACAAATATCATTTAGATCAAGTTCAAATTGTTATTAATATTTGATATAATACGATCCTAACATGTAAAGACCAATGGTTACCCATAATGTTATTTAAGTCATCCATTCTTACATCATCCAATAATTATAAACAATTTTATTTAAATTGCAAACAAATTTTAATCATGAAAGAGAATCAATTAGTTAACTTATTTAATTACCACTTTTCCCTTATAACATTCTCTCTCTCTCTCTCTCTTAAATAAACTTTTATTAACAAAAAATTATAACAAAAGAAATATGGACATAGGTTTAAGTTAGTCAAAACTCAAAATTAAACTAACTTCTTATACCTAAATATAGTGTCATTTTTTTAATTTTCTTTGGACAAAAAATAGATAAGTATTATTTTTTTTATTTACACCTCAACTTTAATATAATAATTTGAACATCATGATAGAAAGAAGAGATCTTTTTTTTCTTTTTTGTATTGCTCAAAGCATTACTAGGATAATCTAAATTTGGTTTTGTGTTACAATAGAGTTATTTGAGTATATTATTATTTTTTAATTTGTTAAATATAAAATAATAAAAATAAAATTTTATAATACATCATAATTAAGAAATATTTTTATAGGATCAAATAAAAATTAAGAAATTTTTTATTTTATAATTTATTTGTGTTATATTAAAATAAAAATAAATAATTTATTAGATATATTTATATAATTAACATTAATTAATTATTAAAATATTTATTTAAGTAATTAGTTTTATATTTTAACATTAAGCATAGAATAAATTGAACCTTAATTCAATATGTATGATTTGTGATAAGTTGGATCATACATAAACTCATATAAATAGAGGTCATAACCTACAGTTCTTTAGTAATCAATGATTTCCTATTATAAGTTTGACCATATATAAAGAGATATCAGATTATCACTTAGACATAATAACAAAGATTACCACTCTTTCTATCTGAATAACTTAAGGGAATAAAGTAGGTTACAAACTTTACTCATCTTTATTATCTAAATTAATTATAGTTTTATCAAGGTATGCATCAAGGACACTCATAATTTATTATGATTAATTTGTATATTTATATTTATTAGTCATACTATCAACAAGTTGTATATAGAAAAAAAAAGTAAAGAATTACGAAAGAAGAAAAATGAATTAATGAATTAAGAAAGAGGAAAAAAGATACTTCATCTGTTCTTTTTTATTTGTTACATTTTGAAGAAGTATTTTTATTCTTTTTTATCTATCGTTATAAAATTTTAATGAAGTATTAAATATTTTTTTTCAAATCTATCCTTTTTTCATTAATAAATATTTTATTATTCTATACTATTATCAATTTGTATTTATTTCTTTATATTTTTTCTTTATTTTTAACTAAAATTTTATGCATAAAAGGTAATTTTGTAAAGTTCATTAAAAATAAATAAATTTAATTATTTTTTTAATATATATAAAATCGATTAATGGTGACAAATATTTAGGAACAAAAGAAATAGTTAATTAAGTCAATTTACTTATCTTTTTGTCACAACAAATTGAGTGAAACCTCGGGAAAAAAAAAAAGAAAAGAAAGAGAGAGAGAAAAAAACCGCTATAATGAACAATAACATTCAAAGCTTCTCGAACAAATGCAAGCAATGACATGTAACAAAATCATTTTGCTTCTTCAAGTTTAGTAGCAATTTTCATTACTTTCTATCCTCTTTCGTAAATTTTCACAACCTTATGAAAGAACATTTTTAAATGACGCCTCGGTTTACAATAAAACAATCAGACGTTTAGAATGAGGCCACGTCGCCTGAATTCTTAAACTCCCACGCCTTAGAATGCTCCAAATAAAACGAATCTCCGAGGAATCGATTGCAAGGCAAGTCTCGATGAGGCACATCCACCTCGTTCGCCAATGAGGATTAATCCAAAGGATGGTTGCCAAAACTAACAACCCCATGATGTCGGATGAAGCAAAGCTCCAATAAAAGACAGTGAAATCAACTGCGGATTCTTCTTCCTCTTGCACTTTGTTGGGGACAGTTGCGGCGGCGGCGGCGGCGGCGTGCTGCCTCTGTTGCTAATATACCAATACAAATATGGGTTTCCTTCATAACTGCTTGCATCAAAAGTCCCAAATTGTCCCTTATCAGGTGCTCGACCCGACAAATTGTTGTAGGAAACATTAAAGATTGCTAAAGCATTCAGGTCTTGTGGCTGAGGTGGGATTTGGCCATACAAATCATTGTAAGAAAGGTCTAAACTTTTCATTCATTTTAGCTTTTGAAAACTATCTGGAATAAATCCATTCAAATGGCTGAGATAAGCTCAAAGCTCGAAGAAAAGATAATTCCCCCATCTCCGAAGGGATCATTCCTGACAACTGATTTCACGACAAATCTATTCCTGCCATAGAAAACTTGTTGGTACCTGAGTACAATGAACCGCTGGTTCTAAACTCCGTTTCCAGCCCATTGTGTATGGACTTAATATTTGCGTTTTCAAACTGCAACTGTGAATCGAATCGGCTGTACTCATAGATGGAATCTCCTGTACCTACTTTCATACTAAGAATAGAAAATATGTTCCTCGACACACCAAATGAAGCATTAGTGAAGTTAATACGTGACAGGTCCAAAATATTGATTCAATTAAGCTGGCGTAACTGGTTAGGAAGTTTGCCTTGCAAATGATTACCACCCAAAAGAAGAAATATCATCCTGGCTGCTATCAATCCAATCTAGTATGCTTCCAGATAAATTGTTGTCCCTCAAAATCAAGTGACGTTAAGGCGTATGTTGTTTCTTTCAACTCAGGAATGATTCCAACAAGATTATTGCTTTGCAGGCATAGAGAACTCAAATTTTCCATGTTCAAATAGGAGGCTGATAATGTCCCCGAAAGCTGATTATGAGACAGATTTATAGCAACAAGATCGGGTTTGCGAAGCTCTCTTGGCAGTTCACCTTCGAAGTTATTCCATGAGAAGTTTATCACATCTAACGATGAAATATTGGCAATGAAACTAGGAATCATACCCCATAGCTGATTCTTAGAAATGTGCAAAACCTTCAAATTTGTGAGCTCTAGTATTCCATGTTGCAGGGTCCCATTGACGTAGTTGTTTTCCATGATAAGTAATTCTAGTTGGGACAACTTCAGAGGTGAAGGGAATATATGCCCCAAGAACTATTGTGTGATAACATCAAGTATTCTGATGAAACACAGCCTGTCCACAAAAGTTATGGAGCTTCACCAGAAAAGTTGTTTCGCTTAAATCTAAAGCACGTAACTTGGACATGTTCCCAACTGAATTTAGAATGCTACCATGAATTCTATTGTCTGGCACGTTTAGCTAGCCCATATTTAAAAAACTTTGCCAATATCTTGAGGTAACTCTCCTGCCAGTTCGTTGTTTGAAAGAAGCAAACTCTGA
Organism: Sindora glabra; assembly: GCA_020226215.1. Lineage (NCBI taxonomy): Eukaryota > Viridiplantae > Streptophyta > Magnoliopsida > Fabales > Fabaceae > Sindora > Sindora glabra. Next base: position 44,410,142 of record CM035232.1, on the reverse strand, counting down.
GGTGGATGAGGCTGCTCCTAATTGAAACTGGCAATGGCAGGCAGATGAGAAGGTTCAGTGAGCAAGTTCTCATGTAATATGAGAGACCTAAGTTTTGTGTCATTGGCTAACAACCTAGTTGGAACCACTCTTACTAAGCCGTTGTCTGCGAGGTTAAGATATTGCAAATTTTGCTTATATAAGAGGAAAGTAGGGATAACTCCTTTAGGCATGTTCAGTTTGCAATCGGGAATGTGCAGAAATTGCAACTGAAGTGGAGGGACCCACAAGGCACCTTGCTGGGCTTCAGTGTTCAGCTGAAGCTTATTTGTGGACATTTCAACTGCTAACACCTTAAGACGAGAATTGTTAGCAAAGGAGGTCAAAGAGAATGATCATTCAAGTTGGTTATATAAAAGGGAAATGTATTGAAGAAATGTGAGGCTAGCAGTCACTGATTCTGGTATGTCTCCACTTAAAAGATTGCTTGACTGATCAAGAACTTGCGGAGAAGATATGTTGGCAAAGCACGGAGGCGAGGGGCCATTGTAGTTATTAATACTGAGATCTAAAACACGAATCTTCTTCAAACCACGTAGTCCTATATGGCCAACATGAAGTTTTGAAGCATGAAGGAAATGCTACAAAGCGTATATTTGGAATGTTTTTATATAGAATGATACTACTTGCCTTTCCTAGCACCCACTCCTCTCCTACGCTTTTGTCCAAATCAGAAAAAAGTAGATTGATTTAACCTTTTTTTTTTATAGGTCTAAAAGGCCTTTTTTTCCCCTTGATATGGAAAGGGGAATAAGGAGAGATTGAATGTCAAAAATTTTGAATTGAAAAAATTCTAATTATCTAATTAAGATATTAAAAGAGCAAGAACAACAAATTTAAATGTTATGGATGCAACAAAAATTTAAGATAGATATTCATCCTCAACCATTCAGTGCCTTTTTGGGGGACTGTTATAGGGATGGTAATGGAAGGGAATAAAAGTAGATTGAATTTTTTTTATTATATGCTTCATTGTTAAAAATAAAATATTATCTTACCTTATTTCTTTTATTGAGAACAAAATTTGTCCTATTCTCATATTTCATGGAATAGCAAAATTTTATGGGACTTGTGGGAAATGATAAAAAAAATTAAAAATATAAAATTTAAAATTAAAGATTATAAATTTATATATAATTATTATGTAAACTCAAATATTAGTAAATAAGGAACAAAGAAAAAAAATATAATCCAAATTTAAATATTACAAATTATATATAATAATATTATAATATAAGCAACAGTGCTGCATGTCCCGATTGTGGGTGTTGAATAGATGCCCCGAATTCTTTACAACCATTTGATTAATATAATTTTAAAACTTATTGTATTAATCAACAACTAGAAATACATTTGATAGTTTCGGAGTACAACAACCAATGCAATGTTGGTACGATCAACATTTTCCTGGCATCGGTCCAATGGCATACAGAGTTGATTTCAACAATTTAAAACATCAAAAAAATAATTAAATTGATATATAATAAAAAAAATATTATTATGTTTTATTTTTATTATTTTAAATGAAATTTTAATTTTTATTTATTTTATCAAAAAATATTTTTTAAAAAATATTATTTATATATATACTAATAAAGAAGTGATATGCTACTTATATCAATGATTAAAAAAATAAGGTTTAGAAGTATGATATGAAAAAAAGGTAAATTATTCTTTTGGGAGTTTTTTGGGTACTCTTTCTACCCATACTTTTAGGTACTCGGACTAAAAAACAAAAGTAATTGCTGATACGTTACATTAAAAGTAAAACAAGTTGTTGACACGTTACACTTGTCAACTCTGATGACAATGAGTCAAAATAAAATATAATTATTTTTTACTTTATCGACAAAGCCTTTAGAAAAAATTGTAATAAGACTTCTTGAATTTGAAAATTTTAATATTAAAATAATAATAAATAAATAATTTCTATAATAAATTTATAAAATTATTTTCAATTTCTCTTTCATTGTATATATTTTTATACTTATTCATATTTAATTTTTAATAATTTATTTTATTTTAAACATTTAATAATTTATAGTTTATATATTATTTTTATATTTTTTATATTCATTTCTATTATTTATACTTCAAATATGAATATCATTAAATAATATAAATATAATATATTTTATTTTTATTACAAAAATATTATATGTATGCAAAAAATTTAATATATAAATTATTAATTAAATTAATTAAATATATTATATATTTCTTAATAAAAAAATTTTAAAAAGAAAATAAAACTTATTTATTTAATTTTTATGTATATTTTATTGATATTAAGAATTAATATCAATAAAATATATATAAACATAAATATTAGTTTATTGATATTAGTTTATATATTATTTTTACATTTTTTATATTCACTTCTATTATTTATAATTCAAATATGAATATTATTAAATAATATGAATATAATATAATATATTTTATTTTTATTACAACAATATCTTATATATGTTAAAATTTTAATAGATAAATTATTAATTAAATTAATTAAGTATATTATTTATTAATAAAAATATAAAAATAAAATAAAATTTATTTATTTAAATTTTATAAGTATTTTATTAATATTATTTTTAAGTAGTGAATTTTAAATTAAATATTTAAGAATTTGTCAAGATTTCACTGTTGACATATTATTTTACTTCTCTTTATTTATCCCATTGCTTATTTATAGTTCATATGCTAAATGATTGAGTAGTATAACATAATAAAATATATTTTTATTGTAAAATATTTTGAATAGTTAAAAATTTAATTAATTAAATTATTTAATTATATATTTAATTTTTAGTTCTTATTATTTTATAACATACACATTGACTTTCTTCTTTTTTTGTCTTCTTCTATTACATGTTTTGCATATATATTTTTTAATCACTTCTGTTATTTATAAATTTGATTGTAATATCATTAAGTAAACATAATATAATTTATTTTTTAATAAACTTGTAAATAAATTAAAATATTAATATATAAAGATCTAATTGAATTAATTAATTTTATATTATATTTCTCAATTAAAATATTTTAAAATCAAAATTAGAAATATATAATTTAAGTATTTTCTATATTATGATGTCATCAATTTTTATATATTCTATTTCAAATTAAATATACATCAATTATGATTTTATCAAAATTTTGTAACTTATATTACATTTTTTTATTTATTTTTGTAATTTATAGCTTAAATGCCAGTGTTATTAAGTAATATAATATTTTTTATTATAAAATTATTTTAAATAAATAAAAAAATAATTTAATTTAATAATTATATACTCTATTTTTAGCATTTCTTGTATTATAGCCTATGCATTATTTTTTATTTTATTTATTTCATTACTTTTTTATGTTTTATTTTTTACATCTACTTTTATAATTTACAGTTCTAACGTTAATATAAACAATATAAATAAATAAGGGCATGTATTTTATTTTTATTATATAAATATTTTAAATAAATTAAAATTTTAATAGAAGAATTATAATTAAATTTTTTAATTATATAATCCATTTTTTTAGAAAAATATTCAAAACTTAAATTTTATAAAAATTTAATTACATAATCTATTTTTAATATAGTTATATTGTTTATAGTAACATTTAAAATGTAAATTATAAAAGTAGACATAAAAAATAAAACATAAAAATAAGTAATGGAATAAATAAAATAAAAAATAGTGCATAGATTGTAATATAATAAAAATTAAAAATAAAGTATATAATTATTCAATAATTTAATTTTTTATTTAAAATAATTTTATAATAAAAAATATATTAATTATATTTATATTACTTAATAATACTAGTATTTGAGCTATAGATTACAAAAATGAATAGAAAAATTGTAATATAAGTTGCAAAATTTTAATAAAATCATAATTGATGTATATTTAATTTGAAATAGAATATATAAAAATTAATAACATCATAAAATAGACAATGTTTGAATTATATATATTTGATTTTATTTTAAAATATTTTAATTAAAAATATAATGTGAAATTAATTAATTAGATTTGTATTCTATTATATTATACTTAATGATATTAGAATCAAATCTTTAAATAATAGAAGTGATTAAAACAAAAAGAGAAACATATGAGAATCATGTAATGGAGCTAGACAAAAAAGGAAGAGAGTTAATGTGTAAGTTGTAAAACAATTAGAATTAAAAATAAAATATATAATTGAATAGTTTAATTAATTAAATCTTTAACTATTTAAAATATTTTACAATAAATATATATTTTCTTATATTATAGTACTCAATCATTTAGCATATCAACTATAAATAACATTAATAATAAGAAAAAGGAAAAAAATGTAATGGGATAAATAAAGAGAAGTAAAATAATATGTTAGTGGTGAAATCTCGACAAATTCTCAATTAATGTATATTTAATTTAAAATTTATTACTTGAAAATTAATATCAATAAAATATTTATAAAAAATAAATAAATTTTATTTTATTTTAATATTTTTATTAAGAAATTAATAATATATTTAATTTATTTAATAAATAATTTATATATTAAAATTTTAACACAGATAAAATATGGTTGTAATAAAAATAAAATATATTATATTCATATTATTTAATAATAGAATTATAAATAATAGAAGTGAATATAAAAAATATAAAAATAATATATAAACTAATATCAATAAACTAGCATTTGATTTTTATAAACATTTTAATGATATTAATTTTTAATATCAATAAAATATTTATTAAAGTATAATAAATAAATTTTATTTTCTTTTTTAATATTTTTATTAATAAATAGATAATATATTTAATTAATTTAATTTATAATTTATGTATTAAAATTTTAACATATATAAAATATTGTTGTAATAAAAATAAAATATATTATATTATATTCATATTATTTAATGATATTCATATTTGAATTATAAATAATAGAAATGAGTATAAAAATATAAAAATAATATATAAATTATAATTTAATAAATATTTAAAATAAAATAAATTATTACAAATTAAATATGAGTGAATATAAAAAATATAGTAAAATAAAATTTGAAAATAATTTTATAAATTTATTATAAAAAATTTTTAGTTATTATTATTTTAATATTAGAATTTTTAAATTCAACAAATCTTTTATAAATTTCGTCTAAGGGCTTTATCAGTAAAGTAAAAAATGATTACATTTTATTTTGACTTGTTGTCACTAAAGCTGGTAAGTGTAACGTATCAACAATCTCTTTCCACTTTAATATAACGTATCAACCATCCCTTTCATTTTTCAGTCCGAATACTTAAGAGTATGAGTAGAAAGAGTACCCCAAGAATCCCCTTGTTCTTTAATATAGAAGAAATTAATTTTTTTTAATTTTTTATATTTAATATTAAACAAATAAAGTATTTTCTTTCATTTTAACTCTTATAATTATACTTTACAAAAAATATTTTTTGTTGAAACAAACACAAACTTAATATATTTTTAATTTTTTAATAATTAAAATTTTAAAATAGTTAAAAAATTATACATATATATGTGTATATATTTTTAGTATAGTATATCAAGTAAAAATATAATAATTTTATAATAGTGAGGTTTTACAAAATAAGATAATGTATTATTGTCCTATCCTTATCATTTTGTTTGGAGGTGAAAATTTACCCCATACATTACCTTATGGGATAAAAAAAATAATATCATCTTTAATTTCCATCAAAATAATTTTCATGAAATATTATAAATTTAAGATATTTTGCTAGACTAATGCTCATGGTGGGTGCTCCATATTAGTTGTCTTAAGAAGAAAAAGGATTGTGAAAATCCGTCACAAACTGTGATTAACAGAATCATATATACACATCAAATCTTGTTAAGAGCAAGAAGCTTTTAAAAAATTTTAGGGTGCGGTAGTGTATAGATGAATAATGATATAAAATTAATATAAATTAAGAGTTCAATTGATTCATAAAAATTTCATAAGAAATACGATGAAATATGAGAAATGATTTATCTTCTTCCTTTCAATAAATTCTATTTTATGTGTCTTTGATAATTGTAAATACAATATTATTCTTATTGTTTTTACTCAATGACAACTTTATTCTCATATTTAATTACTTGAGTTTCATATTATAAACATTTCTTCTTTCATAGGATATTATTTCCTTCCTTAGCAATGTCTACGTGCTCAAAAACGTTCAAATGATATTTTAATTTTATGATTATATTTATCGTTAAGGAAAAAAAATCTTTTGCCAAAACCTCTGTTTCAATCCAATTTTGTATTTACAACTATTGAAATATATAGGAGTATAAAACTTTTATAATTATACTTTTCACTATTTAAGCAATATAAAACCTTTCAAAATATGACTTAAAATTAGTTTATTAAGTGCCTTTTTATTTTAAATCATTTTAGATAGAGGTGCAATATATGTATTTTCAAAATAATATAGTTTAGAAAAAATATAAATTATGTAACATGTGTTAATTTAATTTTTTAATAGAGATATAAAATTTTGAGTTAATTTAATTTTTTTATGCAAAATATAAAATTATGAAATAATAAAAATTATGATGCAAAAGATACTAAATACATGTCTTCAAAGAAAAGAAATTAAAGATAATTGAAATTTATTAATATGTATTAAAATAATATTAAAAATATAATAATTATTTTATTAATATTTTCTAATAAATTCAAATTAAATCAAATAAAATATAAAAAATTATTTCTTAAGTAATGTCATTTTCATAATGTTAAGCAAACAATTTTGAAAACTTTATGAGAAGTTCATATAAGAATGAAATTAATTCCTAAGATTTTAAGAAAATATTTTTATAAAAAAATATAATTTGTCTATATATCAATAAAAATTGGTATGCTTTTTCTGTATCTTATAGTGAAAAATGATACTTAAAATTATCAGAATGAAAAAAGTAAATTCTTTTTAAAATAAAAAATATTTTTTAAATAGAATAAATAAAATATTTATTTTTATTTAAATATTTTATAATTATATTTTTATAAAAAATATTTTCTATTAAAACAAATGAATATTTAAATCTACCTAAAAATCACATCATCAAATCTTATTAATTTAAATAGTAAATTATATTCACCTCTTCTAAAATTTTGTCTAATTATATTCACACTCCCTTATATTTTTGGAAATATACACTGTCATTTTTTTTTTCATATATACGTTCGTCTCTCCTCTCTTGTTTTTGACAAATAAGTGAAATGAATGTATATTTTTAAAAGCCAAAGAAGTGCAGGTATAATTAAACCAAAGAAGTGAATATATATAAAGTGTGTTTGAATATGATTTGTTTTTATGTTTTTAAAAATTGTTTTCAAAAATTATTTTTAAAAATTATTTTTTATTCTTAAAAACTATTTTTAAATTGAAAGAAAATTAAGATTAAATAGTTTTTGACATTGTAAATAAGAAAATATTTCATTTAATTACAAAATTAATCTCCAAAATAAAAAAATAAATTTAGAAAATAATTAAAAGTTATTTTATTTTTTATTTTTAAATTATATATTTAAAAAATAATTTTTAAAAATAAATTCTGAAAACAAAACAATAAATCATTTTTTTTTAAAATAAAAAATAAAAATTATTTTTAAAAATAGAAAACAAACAAACCATAATTTATCCCAATTTAAAAATCTTAGGTTTGGATCTTTGACGCTTTTTGAAGCGTTAGCCGGTTATTGTATTCCTTTGGTTCGGGTTCGGAGTTAGTTTTGTTTATTGGAGGATAAACTAAAAGCAATGGTGTAAAATGACCTGATGGTGGGTGAAGGAAAATGAACGACCAACTACTAGGCAGGCTTATTTCTTAATCTGCATCGGCCCCAGCTGATCTCTGCAGCTTTCAGAATGGACGATACTCAGATCATGTTCCCAGAGTTAAATTGGGCAGTCAAGGCCTTCAGGTAAGCTTTCTGGCTTTTCTCTTCAATCTAAGTCTACTGATACTGTTGAATTTTGGTGTTGCTCAACAGTCTGAAGAGTGATACCATCACCCAAATGTTTAATTTCTGATTAATTGCTTCATTAGGAAGAAAATAGATTATAAAAGAACCATATAGTTTTTCCAGTTTCATCGACTAAGAACATTTTTTTTCACAGAAATAAGGATTTTCAGGATTGCTTTATTGCTTGATTGGATGATAAATTTCTTTTTCTGCAGTGTTATATAATTTGTGTCTTACAACAACCATCTGCCACTATGACTGATGTTTAACTTGAATTTTCTTTTAGCATCCATTTTGGCACATCACGTCTTTGTCCATGACACTCTTTCTAATAACCCAAAATATGCAATCGCTTAGGTTTTGGGTTTCTTTGAGACTTAAATCTATTGACCTTAAGGTCTTCCAACCAGGGATTTGATCAAGGTTTGTAGACAAAGCACCGCACATTTTTCTTCATCCAGAATTAAATTTTTTTTTTCCTTTACGTTTAATCATCACAAATTTCAAACATTACTATGCATAAGCAAATTACTCAAACCAACTGCACAGAGGGAGAGATCCTTAGATAAATTTCATGTACGCATGGATCAATTGACCAATAGCTTTTAATTACAATTACACTTGTCAGTTTAAGATTAACCTCATTTAATGTGTGAGATGTACCTAACTATTTATCAAATAGAGGAGCTAGTGAAGAAAGGATCAGACGTTGTTGCATATAAGTAGTCAGTGATTGCATACATTATAACAGTTATATTCCTCTATTCTTCCCTTGCTTCTGTTCATAGTCTGAACTGATCCAAGATTGGCTTTATAACATTGAATGTCTATGTTGATGATATAAATGTCTGGCTTCCTGTTTGTTTTCTATTGTGAACTGCAGGTTTCTAGATTGGGCTTTGGCTGTGCAGGACTATCTGGAATCTATAATGCCCCCCTCTCACATGAAGCTGGGTGTTCAGTTATTAAAGAAGTACTCAGTAAGGGTATAACCTTTTTTGATACATCAGATCTGTATGGACACAATCATGATAATGAAATTATGGTTGGAAAGGTACTAAAAATATCGATGAATTTTACATTTACCTTCTTAGTCTTGCAAGTCCATTTTATCATTCCTATGAATTTTAGATTTTAATAATTGCAAAGAAATCACCGTAATAGATATTCTTAAATGCACTAAAATGTAGTCTTGTCCTCAAGTGGTTGATTAAAGGATAATGCCAATATAAGTTTGCTGAGCCAAGTATTTGGTGGGAAAAAGCTAGTTCATGATAATTTAGGGAAATGATATATGGACTTAACTACTTAAGTTGATGCATTCATTTATACACTTAACAAATTTGAAAAGGTGAAGCTAGTTTACATCAGATTTTGCCAAGTGCGCAATAAGTGGTTTTTTGAGAGAAAATGAGTTACTTTAGAGTCACTTGACAATTTATACTCTCATTTTTTACTTGTTTTTTGTATTTCATCAGGCTTTGAAAGAACTACCTCAAGAAAAAGTCCAATTGGCTACAAAGTTTGGTATTATCATGTCAGATGGAATGCAGGTTGAGGTGAAAGGTACTCCTGAATATGTACGGGAGTGCTGCGAAGCTAGTCTTAGACGGCTTGGTGTCGAGTACATTGATTTATACTATCAACATAGAATTGACACTTCAGTGCCAATTGAGGATACTGTAAGCTATTAAGCTTGCTTACTTTTTCCTTTTTATGAGTTATGGTTAGATTTCCAAATTTTGCACAACTTTTAAGTGTGGATGATTTTTGTATTGGACTTCTGTGAGGAAGATGGGGGAGCTCAAGAAACTTGTGGATGAAGGAAAGGTGAAATACGTTGTGTTGTCAGAAGCTAATGCTGACACTATAAGGGGGGCACATGCTGTTCATCCCATTACTGCTTTGCAAATGGAGTATTCACTGTTTTCACGTGATATTGAAGAAGAGATAATACCATTATGCAGGTTCTTAAGTAGAATAATGACATCTGCTCTTTCCATCGCCAAAATCATATTTGAGTTCAATATTGTAATCTGATATTTTTTTTACACTCTTAATTATGGTTCTAAATTTGATAGTTTGCCTAAACATGTGAATGAAACTGTTAATACTTAAGCAAAGATTTCTACTTGAACTTTCAGAGAGTTAGGGATTGGAATAGTGGCTTATAGCCCCCTTGGCCGGGGCTTTTTTGCGGGGAAGGTAGTGGCAGAGAGCTTGCCTAGGGAGAGCCTGCTGGTATAAACAATCATGAGTAATTCTAATACCAAATTTTGAATGAGTTCTTGGCTTTTGGTGATGAAAATGAAATAGACTAGAAAGGAGGTTTCAAACTTTGCAGGCTAGCACCCAGAGGATCCCCTACTGAAATTTAATGTTGTTTCTGTAACAGGATATACATCCAAGGTACAATGGAGAGAATTTGGAAAAGAACAAGTTATTTTACAAACGATTTGCTGATCTGGCCTCCAAGCATGCATGCACTCCTGCTCAATTAGCCTTAGCATGGCTTCTCCATCAGGGAAATGACATAATTCCTATTCCAGGTAGGATCATTGTTATACTTCTTCCACTCTCAGTTCTCCTCGCACATGCACAACTAGCACAACTTGAGTCCAACTAGTCCGTCAATTTGGTGTGAGAATGAATACCATTTAATCATAGTGAGAATGAATATCATTTAATCCTAGTGATTCAGTGATTTATTATTTCTTACTATAGGGACTACTAAAGTTAAGAACCTTGAAAGCAACATTGGATCTCTGTCAGTAAAGCTTACAGATGAAGATTTGAGGGAGATTTCTGATGCAGTTCCTGTTTTTGAAGTTGCTGGAGATCGAGAATTCGATGGTTTCTCAAAATACAAATGGAAGTTTGCAACTACTCCGTCAAAGTGATTGTGAGTTATCAAAGATGTATTGAACTTCTGCCCCTCATCCTCCAGACTAGTTTCCTAAGCAAAATGAGTAAGCGAAATTGTTTTGTTTTGTTTTGTTTATGGCTGGTCAAATGAGGAACTATTTATGTAAAGAAGGATTTGTCCATGCCTGTTGTGAGATAAATAAGTCATTGTGGATTTGTGCTTTGGAAACATCCTCTGTATTCTCTGATGAAGATGAAAGTGGAAAATATCTTTATGTACATATGCCCACCATCATCGGGAGATTTCTGATGATGCAATTCCTGCTTTTGAAGCTACACGAATCATTTTTTTTCTTTTTAAGTTTGTGAAGATAGAAATGGTGAAATCACTAAACTTATGCATGCAAAAATTTGAGATCAAATTCAAGATACATGGAGAGACAACATTTAAAAATTTTCGAATATTATTTAAGTAAAAAGCTCCATAGATAGTCATATTATCTACTTTTCTTTCACATGTGATTAATGACAATTTCTCACTAAATATAAGATAAGAGTATGAAAACTGAGTCTAGGCTTCACAATTTAAAAATTAAAATTTCTAAGTTAGAACGGAGCTTGACATAATGTGGAAATAAAAAGGTTTGCATTTCTTCTATTTGAATTAGAAAATAAATTAACAAAATTTGATACTTTTTCTTCTTTTTAATGCCTGTCCTCATATATATAATGGGGATTGGCTGATACCATTATAAAAGTTACACTAAATTTAAATTATCCATTCTTATTTCATCCAATGATTATAAACAATTCAATTTAATAGTATAGTTAAAATATAATGATGAGAGAAAATTAGTATATTAGCTCATTTAATTACCAAATTTCTCTCTCTTACTCTCTCTTAATTACTATTAATTCTTGTTTTCTCCCCTTAATTTTTTTTTTTTACATTTTCTCTTCAGCTATCTAAATAAATATGCAATTTTTTTTATTTTTTCACTTGGTCCTATAATAAAATTTCTTGAATAAAACATATGGCATTCAAAATGAAAAAAAAATTTCTAAAAATATTATAATATGATAAAATATTATAATTTACTAATTACTAATTTATATATAACATACCAATGAAATAGAAAACTACTTAAGGAACTTTATTGTAAAACAAAATCAAATCCAATAGGATTACTTTTCTTTTAACATTTAAAATTATTTTTTGACTTTTTTATTTTGATTTTAAAAATTTTATAACAAGGTTAATGTGTTGGGTAAAAAAATTAACATTTTCTATTTTTTTAAAATAACAAAACTAGGAAAATCATTAAATAAATAATAAAGTACATCTCAACACTTTTTTACATTTAAAAAAGATGCATTATAAACAATTACATATATAAAAAATTCTAATAGAACTAATTAATTGAATTTTGGATGAGGAGTAAAAATTAGTTTGGCTTTGCCACGTTTATAGACATATTTTTCATCTATTATTTTTGTGCAAATTAGTTTACTTGAATTATTATTTTTTATTCCATGTTTTTAAAGATTCGTTATATTTTTATAATTTTATATCACACTTTAATTATTATTATTATTATTATTGAGATGGATATATTATAAAAATTAATTAAATGAGTCAATTTTTTCTCTCTCATTATTAAAATTTGATAGTACTATTAAATTGAATTATTTATAACCATTAAATGAAATAAAAATAAATGATTTAAATTCTGTGTAAGAGTACTATTCGTGGTGTCAGTTAATCTCTACTCATGTGTGTATATATATATATACTCAAATTAAATATATTTTCCAAATAAAATCACATCAAAATTAAAGCAATTACTGAATGTATCTGGCCATCAAAATTCAACGAATCTATACTTAACTTACCTTACGAATCGGAGACTAATTTTAGATATTAATCTATTCAATTAAATATTAAAGAGATACTTTCGAACTTAAACATATTCGTACTTATTATATTATATCTAATATTTATTTTATTTTAAAGGAGGCAAACTAATAAAAAAAATTCAAAATTTAGGAGGCCGTAAATTGAAAGCCGCAGGCATTGTAAATTACAATCAATTACTATAACATTTATAATATTATATATAATATTATTGTTACGATCCTCTAAAATGATAATTTTTACAGTTTGATTTAATGATGATAACACCTTTACAGTATATAGAAAAATACTACGGATTGGTGTACCGATATAATGGATGATATGTCATTGAATTATTATATTTTATCATTGATATATTATTATATAATATATAAAATTTAATTTAAAAAAATAAAAATATAATGTGTAACTAAATTTGATGATACGTCAATATACTTTTGTATTAATAATATATTAAAATGTCTACCATTTACTTATAATTTTATTTAGAAAATTTTTTAATGTATTATTAATATAATAATATATTAATATGCTATTAAATTTAATTATTAATTTATTATTTATGACATATCAAATTTAAATTAAAAATACAACCATGATGCAATAAAATTTAATAATATGTTAATATATTATTACATTAATAATAATCCATAATCTCTCTTCTTACTTTTATAATGTAGCCATAGTACAATTTTTATCACAACTTTAAAGGAACGAATTCCAGAAGTTTCCCTCCGCCATTGTTGCTTAGGCTTCTTACACTTGATTTGAGGTCAAGCCTCGAACGGGATGCTCATAAAACTTACTTTTACGGTTAACCCATATCTCCTATTTTCTAGAAGCCAATGGAACATCCTAGTTGATATTCACCAAACCCAAAACTAAGAAGTCATCGAAAGTCCACGAGACTCCAAGAATCCTGCCATTTCAACCTCAAACTCACCGACCCACACCTTCTGGTCTATACACAAGCCACGTCCACAGCCTTTCTCAATGTGTGGACGAGCCAACCCACGTGAACCAATGAACTTTTAGACTTTGGTTCCAATGACGTGTAGCCAGAATATCCACCACTGCTTCACGCTTTCGCTCTATATAAACAAAACCCATCTTTAATGCTTTACCTACAAGTCTAGGTGCAGTTCTCGCTTCAGCTGTACGTTCCAGAAACTCTTTATATAACAAGGAGGAGCATTTCTGCCCTTGTGATAATATTTTGAGCTTACTTTGATAATTGATATAGAGAATTTCAATGGCTGCTTCATATGCTATGCAATCTATTCTAGCTACCCCTGTGGCTCGGACTGGGTGCAGGACCAGGGTGCACCAGTTTGGTGTTCCGGGTAGTCACGTGCCGAGCCTGAGGAGAATTAATGGTGGTAGTCTGAGAGTGAGATCCATGGCTGAGGTAATGGTTGTAATAATCAAATAACTTGTTTTGGTGATGTCGTAGGTTTTTCTTTCTTAGACGTTGTTTGGGTTTAGAACGATAATATTATTTGAATCACTGGATTTTGATTGTAGGAAGAGCAAAAAGAGCCGTCAGCAACGCCAGTTACACCGCAGCCTCAGCCAACCAGAACACGTTCGCCTAAGGTGAGTGCTGAACTTGACCAAAAACCTGACAACGTGTACATATAAAAAATACATAAATTTAAACTATTTAAGATTTGCTTGGGAGGGATGAAAGAAAATAAAGGAAAAAAAATTATATTTTATTTTTTATTAATTTATTTTATTTTCTCTCCTATTTGAAGTAGGGATGAAATAATAATTTTTTGATCTTTTTCTGTTTGTATGTGTTAGTAAATGTAATAAATATAGCTTTAATACTTTATTAGTTTAAAAGAATTCTTCCAATTAGTATTAAAATAAAATAAAAAATGAAAAGAAGATAACGAATACATGTGAGGAACTATGTTTGCTTTGCTTTCGCCTGCACTACCTTAGGCATATCATAGCAGAGGGGAAGTCAAAATGGTGCAGTTAGCGTATTTCTTCACAAATATCTACAAGGGCAAATAAAATATATTAGTGAGGAAAACAATGAAAAAGCTCGTAAGGATATTTTTTAGGATGATAAATTTTTGTATATCTTAACTATAATTTTTATGTTAATCATGATTAATAAATAAAATAAAATATAATTATTAATTTTATTATTTGATTACTAAATTTATAAAATTTCTGGGAGTTTAATTTTTTTAATTTTTAAAATATTAAAATTACAAAAATCGATATGAATTATTATCATTTATTGATATGATTAAGCACAAATCTTATATTCGGAGATTATAAGAATTTCTTAGATCTTAGATATACTTATAGAGACATTTTCCTACGCGCGATGGACATGCGAAATTCAGTTGAGTGAAAGTAATCTAAAAGCGTTTTCACCGCCACTCGTACTATTTGGGGTTCACACATATTGATTATAAGCCAATTGTAGAGCTAATTGGTAAAGTAACAAGTTCTTCTCCAAAATTAAAGGTGGGGTTTAGGATTCAGTTTTTTAGTGTGGCGAAGAGGGATGTAACTGACATCATTAAAAATCGGTTTACAACTAATCACAAATGTGCATAGCTGGGCAGCTGTCTTTTTTCTAGATGGAAGAATAGTGCATTTGTGTTTGGTTGAGTCCATTGCCTCGGGAGGAAGGATGGTCTATGTCCTTCTGACCATCCTTCTGACGAGAAAGTTTTGATTTTGATGATCTATTAACGTCGACATTGCCAGATGAGCACGAAGTTCTCAGACGTACTAGCTTTCAGTGGTCCAGCACCAGAGAGGATCAACGGGAGGCTGGCCATGATTGGCTTTGTGGCTGCAATAGCAGTGGAGTTAGCCAAGGGCCAGGATGTGTTTGCTCAGATCTCCAACGGTGGAATCACATGGTTCCTGGGAACGAGTGTATTGCTTTCTCTTGCCTCACTGATCCCACTTTTCAAAGGGGTCAGTGTGGAGTCCAAATCTGAAGGATTGATGTCTTCAGATGCAGAGTTGTGGAATGGAAGACTTGCAATGTTGGGTTTGGTTGCTCTGGCTTTTACTGAGTATGTGAAGGGAGGAACCCTTGTGTAATTACCAATTAGTTTATTGCACCCGAACCCTTTGATAGAGGGAAGTAGAAGAAAAGGGTGATAAATGGATCAATTAACCCCCCCCCCCCCCCGCCAAAAAAAAATGGTCCAATGTATCAAAATTAGTGCTTTATTTGAGAGCTCGGTATTGTGCTGGAGACATTTTATGTAAGAAAATGTTATTAACTTTCATAAGTAATTCATTTTCATGCTATTTATATATCTTATAATTAAAAAAAAATTGTCGGGTTATATGTTTTCAAGAAAAAGCCTAGAGCTGGGAGCAAACCCAGAAATTTCATGTGATACAACTTTAATATGCTTAAGTTAATTCCATTCTTAGTAAATTTATTTTTTCATTTAGTTATCAAATATTTTTAGCTCAATCCTTTTTTTATTTTTTGGGGATTCAATTATCTTGTACTGCCAGAGTAAATCAAACAGAGAGTATGTTCATTTGTAGCTGGAGCAAAAAAATATTATTTCCAGAGTAAGAAACCCCTTTAGAAGTGGGCATCCTTACTTTTTGTAGTAAAGTTTCCTTCTTCCTGAGGAAGAGATACAGCAAATATATAGAAACTGATATAACATGGAACTTCGCACAATCACTTATTCAATACATGGATATCTCATTTTTCACTGTGGGAACGAACCTCTACACTCAAATTTTATGGACAGGAAAGAATGAGAACATTACACATCTTAGCCACTATTTTGTATGTACAAAATATTAACCCACAAAACAGTAGTCACTGGCAGCACCCTTTTTCACATATCACTGGAGCTATGGATCGAGTTGATACGCAGGCTTGTCCAAATCACCATTTTGAAGTGTACTTCCCACCGGGCCATTTTCAAGTTTCTGCAACAAAGTATGTTTTTGTCATCATAACTAATTTATAGCAGAACATATCACACACACACACACACAACTTTATTCAAATCAAAATTATTAAAGAAAAAATACATATAATATGAGGTCTGGATCCCTTCAACCAAATTTCTTACTTTGTTGATTGCCTTTAATTCTAGAGAGAGAAAGGCGCAATCTTCTATTTTGGGGCTTCCAATTTTTCTACCAGGACTCATCACTCCAATACGAAAAAAATTCTATATTTATCTAAATATACACCCTCAAATTCATACGGTATTTGAGGACAGGACAAATTCTTTATTATGCTTGAGATTTATCTCCCTCCACCTCAATTACATCAGGTGTAGCCACGGGCTGCAAGCTAATCAATTCTTCCGTCTCCATACATCACTTGTTTTATATTTCACATCATAATGATGTGATGTAATTTTGTCAAAGGGACATGTTTACATGCATTGTTCAACTACAATAAAATCTTTATATAATTTGTAATAGATAGAGCAGACAAGTCTTTCCTATAAAATTAAAACCCAAAGGAAATAGAAAAAAAGATCATGTAATCAGCTTTCATTCAGTCTCAATTTTTTTAAACTGAAAGGTTCATGCTAATTAAATGGATTTCCGATAACTCAAGTTTCAAGGAAACAATAAGTAAAGCACCAAGAGCAACTGAAATTTGTATGCAAGCAAGTATGCATTTCATCCACCAGAGAATCAATCAGGAGTTATAAAAGCAAGAATAAAATAGAATAGAAAATGCAGCTGAGATATCTCGGTTAAAAACATACTTCTGTAGAAAGATCAACTGGAAACAAATTTATGGCTCCTGGATTGAATGTGAATCCACTGAAAGACAACATGAAATATTCCCATTAGTAACTTGTTAAGAATTACAAGAAGACAAGTAAAAGATTATACATGACAGAATTAATCACTCTGTAGATATGAGAACCTAGAACATATTCACTTTTAAAACATGATAAGCATGGGGTTTATCCTGATCAAGTTGAGTGCAAAAGCAATATGACAAACAAATTTCAAACCACGAGAAGGAGGACAAATTACAGCCATTCTTGAGAACTTGTGGAATTATGGATAATAAAGATGCTAGAACCCTACCAACGGGATAGAACTAGCTGCCAGACATACGGAATAAAAAACTCCTCTGGATGACTCTCTTGTTCATATGTGAAGCGCAGTTGAGTAAACATCTGCCAAACAAGAAAGTACAGTAGTGTCATCTAACCAAGGGAAATAGTCTTTCAAGATCAGCAATTTTCTATTTTATTTTACCTTCATTCCTTCACCACGCCAAGATCGGCAGTTAACAATTATTACTTGGAGCACTTCATTAACTGACCAGTCACCATCCACTCTTTGAGCATCCATGCGACTATTGAAAAAATCTAATACCTGCACATGACAAATAGATTACATCATTTGAGCTCTCCAAAAACTTCCTAATTCTAAAGTTTGGCAATACTTTAAGTACATATGGCAAACTCTGAAATAAGGCATACAGACAAACATACATTATAAATGTTTTCAACAAGCTCATTGAACCGTGGATGATTCTTGAATGGCTGAAAGACTTCCTGCCTGTGCATTATTGCATATACAACCTGCCCAGTCACATATGACAGCAGACCCAGATACACAGGTGACGTAAAAGGTTATAATGTGAATAAATTATTTGTCCATTGAAAACTATGAAAAAATGATGGGATATTATTTGCCATCATTAACATTAAATAGTACCTCCGGATTCCGAGGCAGGGCATAAGTCAAGATTGCATTTATAATTTCAAGTACAAGCCTCAAGAAGTCGGTGTAAATATGCAACTCTGTTGACTGCATCAAGAGAATACATCATTTAGCAAAATGACTACCAAGTTCAGCTGCACCAGAATCACAAAAGCACAAGAGACAATAGCTTATACCATATCTTCTACGAGGCTATTTCCTTCAATTAAGTTGCCTTTCTTGTTATCTCTGATTTCTGCTAATTTGTTGTACCTATATGCAGGAATCAAATATCGTAACATTGTACCAGAATATATCAGATGGTCTAAAGAAGATGTAAAGATTGATGTGGAAATAGTACAATGTTAAGGGAAAAGAACTGGCAGAGACATACTTGCGCGAAAGCATATCAAAAAGGCTGACCAGCCTCTGGGATGCATATGCACTCAATCGGTGGACATGGGGTGCCATATTTGCCAAAGTTGCTAGACATGTTGTATGGAGATACACATCCTATCAAAATCCAAGTCATAACAAAATGAGAACAGGTACATAGCTATGCACATTGTACAAATGCATTCAATACCCATCAACAGGCAACAAATCATAATAAAAGCTTATGTGAAAAACAATCACATCAATAATATCAACATCAACTTTATATATCCCATGAACATACTAAAAATCTCTCAAGGTATTTTTTTTTTCTCTCTCAGTGAAGACATCTTAATCAGCCAGAAGCATTCATGCTTGGGCTTTTGTACAATAGATATAGAAATAATAAAATTACTAGTTCAACTAGGGCTAAGATTCATACCCGTAGTTTAGATAGATTATACTGTACAGTTCTTATAAGAATTATGACCATAAGGGAACCAAGAGAAGTTTGATGGAGGAGACGTTCCTTGTACCATGGGACACCAGGCAATACCTGTTCACACATACACTAAATTAACATACAACTTTTAGCTATCAAGTAAAAGTCCAAGAGCCACAGAAACAAACCCTCACCAGCTTATGAATGCTTGCATTGAAAGAAGAATCCTGACTAAGTATGAGAAGTATAATTAGCAACATGTAAATTTGATTAGCTGACCTCCTTGAAGCATTGTATAAAGCTTCCAGAATGGGCATCAACTGTTAATTTCACAACATAAGCACGTATCAGAACCTTGCTCTTTTGCAATCATGGTAGACGTACCATTAGCCCCATATGATTAAGAATGAATTAAGCAAGTAAAAAAAGGAACAGTTATAGCTACAATGTGTCATGAAATTGAATTTTCAAAAATTAATGAGCCTTGACATTACTTCCAGCAAGAGTTATTCTTTTGACTTCTACTAAAGGTATAATTCATTCACGTTCTCTTCATGGGACAAGCTTAAGGTTAAGGCCTCATACCAATGTGTCAAGATCAGTCCGCACCAAGACATACTCAAGAAAGGCAGAGTTCCCTTGCAACAATGAGTAAAGCAATAAAACAGCAGCCTCATCAGCTAAGCACCTGCAGAAAAAAGAAGCAATTTATCCGTGTTAAAATCATTTTAATAATTTGCAGATAGACATTATTAATAGTGTATCTACAACAGAAGTACCAAGATACTCACGTGCCAAGGGTATCAAACAATGCAGCAAAAGGTAACTTCACATGTGGACCATTGTATGCATTCCCCTCAACATCTACACGATCCACTGCAAACAGTCTTCATTAAAATTGCTACCCTTCTCTATCAACCAGAAGAATATATATTGGAAGAGCATATTACATTCATAATCAGTAGCATTTTCTAAGGCCTTGCAGTAAGGGTTGTCAGAAAAATATTTATTCTCTCTAGGTAAAGAGTCTGAAGATGCAGTCTTGTTATTCTCATTGGCAGTGTAATGCTCACTCACTACACATTTATGATAATGAATGAGAACAAGAAGCACATGGAGACTGCTATCAGCCAAAGGACTCCTTGAACCTTCCTTGCTTGCACTGAGCAAGTAGCTGAACGGAAGTAAAACAAAATTGGCTGCAAGACAAAAATGTGAAATGCCAAAGGAATAGTAAGTTTCCATCAGCAATGCCAAAATCTATCGGCAAGAAGAGGAATATTATTATCAGTACAGCATAATACAGGAACTCCAGAAAGTTCACAAAAAAGAAAACAAATTGAAGCTATCTAGTAACTGTACCAGCTGCAGAACCAACCCTCTGTAGCACACTAGTCTGACTTGCTTCAACAAACACAGAATAAGATGATGCTCTATTAAATGGAACACCAGGTCTTGTAATGTAATTCAAAAGCAGTCTACGCACAACTAAACTAACAAGAGAGCTATCCTGCAAAAACAGCATTACATTAATGACAATTTTGCAGTCTGAAGATGTAGTAACTAAATAACCAAAGTTTCTAGATAGAATTTCATCTTCAAACCTGAGCCATTGCTGCATCAAGAAATGGGTTCACATCATTGGGTCCTGGAGATGGCCCACAGAGAAGCTGAGTTGACATTGCTATAATCAAGAAATTAAGCAGCTCCAGATGTAGGAGATAAGTGTTGGGACTGGGGACCGGAAAAAAAAAAAAAAGAAAAAGAAAAACAGAAAATGTTATCAGGAAATAAATCATGAAGCAGAAACTCAACAAATTAACAGCTTTAGTAGCCTGTTACATACCTTACATCCACAGATACTATAAAGGTAAGCACGTTGTGCATTATGAGATTTTCAATGGTTTGATCTGCATTGACATAAAATCAATGAAGAAAGCTGGGGATACAAGCATGCAGAACAAAAAAAGTCTAAAAGGGAAAAAGTGCTCTCATAATGAATCCCATGAAGATTAGGAAGTTCAAATGCAAATAGATGGCAACAACCCCACGCCCCTTCAAATATATTATTCGCATCAGAAATAATAAAGTTGAGAACGATATCAACATTGCCCTATGTGAAGATTATGAAGTTAGGAAGCACAAAGCTGGTTTATATGTATCAGAAAGAAGCTATGCCCTTCTACAAAATTAAGCATCCATTCTATAAGTCTTAAGCTAATACACCCACCCTATGTCATATCAAAACATGGTCTGATAAAATCATTGTTATTAAACCGGGAATCATATCGTGAATCAAAAAATCAATTTTGAGTATCCTAAATCGTATCGAATTATGAATCGGTAAGATTCACAAAATAATATAAATATAATATGATTTATGTTATGTATATATAAATAATAAAAAAATCATATATTTAAATAAAAATGTTATTTCTCTAGTAATATAAATTTAAAAAAAAATTATAAATAAACAATTTTAAAAGATAAGAAGTATTAATTTATATTAAAATATTAAGGATTAAAATTAAAATTAGGATAGAGTAGGATGTCATCATGAAACTTCAAGATTTATTTATAATAATAAAGAAAAACTTCAAGATAGAAAATAAAATAAAAATAAAGTTTGAAAAGAAGATGATATTTTGATAAAGCTGACATGAGAGTGTTTTCTTCCCCATCTCTATTTCACTCTTTTTGCGAACGACCCACACATCAGTTCGCTCCTTGTCCCTCTCTCTCTCGCTCTCTCACACTGGAGTAGCCCATCTCCATCGTCCTTGTTGCTGTATCTACTTTAACATCCATGTGCAGAGGAGCAAATTGAATGGAGTTCGATCCTGATCTCCTAGAAATTCTGCCACTTTTGTCTGACTAATTTTGGCACTATATCTCTACCTTGCTCCTCTGTTTTATGCATTTGGGTCGCAGGAACTTGACCCAATTCTGTTGTGACCAAGACATGCATTTGATTGGAACCTAGTGCAGAATCGACCGATATGAAATTTTGAATCGTTGGAATCGAGCGATACACACGATTCCAAACCAATTCACACGATTCATAGTGCGATTCAAGTGCATTAACGATTCTTTGCATGATTCGAATTGATTTGGTAATGGATCGAATCGAATCATGCGATTTGAATCGTGAATCGCACGATTCCGACTGCCATGGATAAAATCAATATGTTTCAGTATATGCGGCCTAAGATAAGGGAAGTTTTAAACTATTGGATAAATTACTTAAATAACTAGAATAGATGTTACATACCTCCTAAAATATCCTTCGGTATTGTTTCATTTTCATCTAGAGACAGATATAACCTGATATCATCACCATTGGAACTTTCAATCAAGTGCTTCAAAAATATCGAAGTGATGTACACTGCATTAACAGCCTTTTCATAAACCACAGATGGCACGCCAGAAGTTGACATCGACTCTTGCAAATAACATGCCATGTGGAACAAAATCTTTGCAAGATGCCTGGTGTGAAAGTTGTTTTTAGCTGCAAATAAATCAAACAAACAAACATTGATTAATTTCTTCATGAGACTAGAGGAAATGAATTCACAGCCCTAATTCAAACATCAAATAAGAACCAAGCAAATGATCACTTCGATTCAGGACATCATAAACAAAATTTTCAGTTATGGAAATCACTAATTCATTATATACTAATTTCAGAAATTAAGATATGAAACAGAGTGAACAAGAAAGCACCTAAACCCATCAAATTTTTTTGGGGTTGAATAAAAAATATTCTCCACTAGAAAGCAAATCCGAAAAAAGAAGCATTAATCAATAATCTATTAGAAATCCTATTTCTTTTAAACCTAAAAAATGTACCATTAATTAAAAAAAAAAATTCCTAAACCCCTCAGATTCTAGCATTTTGGGTTAAGAAAACTGCAATCCAATACACTGACTCACAGTTATAATACTAATTTCTTAACTGACAAAACTATACACGAATTGGGCACTGCAGCTCCAATTAAAGCTTCCCAATAATTCCATTACTGTGCAGACAGAATCTAAGATCACGTAAAGTAATCAAAATGCCACTGACCTAATAGCTCGCAAGCTTGGTGAACACGGTCAGTGGGCCACTGAAGATTGAATGGAAGCTCGAGCAATTTCTGCCAGAATTCCGAGGAAAGTGGGAAAGACTTGTCACCGACGAAGGTCCGAATTAGATACTCCGTTGTGTCCGGTGAGAATGCGCCACTATTGCGCGGAGTAGAAGGCACCGACCCCATTTCAAGGATGAGTTCAAAGCCCTTGACTCGTTCACCTCTGTGCTATGGTGCACCGCTCTCGACCCTGATCAAAGCTGCAGTTTCGGCGATCTCGGTTCTGTCGGTTAGAGATTCACGTCATATGGCATTGAGCAAAATCACAGTGGGATTAAAGCGTTTGATCTGAAGAAGAAAATGGAGATGGGATTTGAAAAATCTGAGATGTTCGCGAAGCACACAAAGAGGAAGATAGAAGAGGAGGAACTTCCAAATGAAGGTTTTGGAGGACTTTCGGAGAGAAATAACATATATTTTTTAAAAGCATTAAGAAGGACTTTCAACGAAATTGCCCTATATATTAACTGAAATCGAAGCAGGTGTTTTGTTGCATTTTAGTAAATTTGCATTCAATAAGAGATAATAAATTAAATTTCCGCAATCAAACGCAAGACTTAAAAACTTTTTTTTAATTTTATAATAAATAGTATTAAATAAAATTTCTAATTTTTTTAGAAGTTCTACTTGTATACATTATTTCACAAAAATTACTCATACTGCAAAAATGACGGCATCTCACAGTTGTGATATAAGTTTCTAAGCAATAACTTTTATTCTTTTATTTTTTAAAAATAAAAAATTCTTTTAAAAAATCAAAAACCAACCATCTATATGTAGTTAATAGCAAGTCATAGGTTAAATGAAAAGTATGTTTTTTTCGACGATGAGTTTCATTTGTGAGATTGGAATCAATTTTTGATCAAATTAATTTCATAATAAAAATATTTTTAATTTATTAATAAATAAAATATTAAATAATTATTTGAAAGATTCAGTTAATATTATTTTAGCATCAAAAATATAAAAATATTTTTTATATTAATTTAATATTAATTTCAAAATTTTCACTTCAAATTAATATTAAAATATTTTTTTACATTAATTTAGTACCAAAAATTTTACAAAAGGTTGTATCAAAATCTTTTACCTTGATACTAAATTGATATAAAAAAAACTTTAAACACTAATTTGATATCCACCAAATCTATTATATAACAATTTGGTAATTTTCTCTAAATTCTATTATTTAGAAATCATGTCATAAATAATGATTTTAATCTATTTGAAAATAAATCTTTTTATTTAAAATATATAAAAAATATTCGATTCAATTGAAGTGAATTTTGGTAGTATGGTTAATCTTAGTTTAGAAGAGGACAAAAATTTTTATATAGTATGTATTTTAAACTCAATGAAATAAACTTTATTGAAATACTTGATGTATTCAATAAGGAAATTAACAAATTACTCCCTGAAAGATTTGGTGGACATCTTATCTCAATTTAGTATCAGTGACAAAAGTTTGAACATTAATTTGATCTTTTGCAAGTTTTTTATTTATTAAATTGATGTAAAAAAAATATTTTATACTAATTTGAAGTAAAATTTTTAAAATTGATATTAAATTGATAGATCTTTCAAGTAATGATTTGGTGATTTCCTCTTCCAAAATTTTATTATCATAAAAATTTAATAAATTTTATAAGAACTCAGTTATAATTATTAAAATAAGAATTACGTAAGAAATAAGATCTCTTCGTATTTAAAATTTAATATCATTTAAAAATGCAATAAATTTTTATTTTGAATTATTCCGCACACAAAAGGTTAATTTCTTTACCCGGAGTGGTAGCGGTTGTTCCGATTGGTGACTGGAAAAATTAATTAATACTTCTCTGTTTCATTGTATGGTCTCACAAGTAAAACGGTATTGGAAATTGTGAGGTTTTCATATTATACAAAATCCAGCAAATGATGCTAACGGAGGAATAGACGCAAAAAAATTTTCTTTTTATATATAATCATTCAGTTTCTAGATATCATATTGAGTACTGATAAATTCATATTCGAGTAGGATAGAATCACATTGGGCAATAAAGCTCTTTTTACTAAATTTTAACGTAATTGCATTTTCAGAAATTCAAACCTGAAACTGCTGGTTAAGCTAGAATCATCCCGTATCAATTGATTTACGTGCTCATCGATTAATAGATGTAAAATTTAGATGCAGTGATATTCAAAAGTTTATGTAAAACTTACTAACTAATTTGCATTTACATTTCTTTTAAAATAACATTAAAAATTCTCAAATTGATGGGAACTATTCATATGCAATTGAATTCAATCAAATTGAACTTACCAAAATTATTAGTTTTTTAATCATAAATAAAAACAAGTGACCGCAGACGTATTGGATCGTTTTAGGAATGTGTAGATACTTCAATTTCTTATTTACTTTACGATATGAAGGATAACCATTGCCTGACAAAATCAACACTTATCATATATTTGATATAACGATAAAAAATTAATTATTAATTAATAATATTGCGTAATAATTATTAATCCTTATTTTTTAATGATGTGTCACTTTCTTAATTTTGATAATGTAAAAGGATTTATATTAACAATAAATTAAACTTTTTTCGTCTAAAGAGCAAGAAATTAAACTTGAACTTTATATAGAGTCAATCAAAAAATCCGTAAAATTCTGTTGTATATTATAAAAGTGCAGAAAATGTTACTTGGGATAAAAAAAATTATGGATTGCATATATTTAGTCGAAGTTTTGCTTCTACACGAAAAAGGTTATAATAAGTTAAAATGTTCATACTTACTATAATTTTTTACACTCTAGCTATGAATTTTTTTATAAAAAATTTCCTCATTTTTTGTAAATAGAATTATATTTTTTTACTTATTGCATGTAAAATTTATTCAATATTATAACAACTTCATTAAAAAGTTGTACAAAATATTTTTTTACGGAAATTGTAAATTTTAATATTAAAAAAATGCATAGAAGCAAAATCTATGTAATTATTAGAAGTTGGAAATCGTGTAGCTTCCAACAAAAGTTAGACATGATGCTCAGATCTCCATAATCTTATTAGTTAATAATTATCATGAACCACAATTATACAATATTAACCATTTTTTTACTGATATAAATAAATAAATAAATATAGTTTTTTAGTGAAGATAAATAAATATAAGTTGGTTTTATGTTCTGGATCATAAATTGCATTTCCGTTTACATAATATCATAGGGAAACTATTTTATTATATCAAGGGCTTGCATTTATGGGATGAGGATTCTGAATTCTTACACATGGGACCATATGCCATCAAAACACTGCATTAATGAAATGTTATTTATTTCTCATTAAAAAACATATGGGGGTTATTAAATACAAATTTACCCCAAAAAAACATCATTATCTTTAAGTAGCCAGGGGGATTAAAGTAAAGATTATTTATTAAAAAAAGAATACTAAAAATAGAACATTTTTGCTATTTGATCCTAATAGTAATACTCATTCTTAACATTAATAGTAAAGATGTTTGAATTTAAGACTCCCAGTATTTTGATACTAAAATTATTATTCAATCCTAATATTTGTTTTACTGTGTAAATTACAATATATAATAAAAAAGATTTGTCACATAAAGTCTTTTTATTGTGAAAGTTGTGTACTTTTATGAAACTTAACGCAAAAGTCAGAATGCTTGTAAACTTTTCTATCATATAAATTCTTGCAATATTTTTATTAAAAAAATATATATACAACTTTTATATGTAAAAAAATTAATGTTTCTCTTATATTATTAAAAATTGCAAGAACAATTTTTTTAAGGTTTTTCAAATTATTGTTAGATTTACTCTCATTGGTGGGAGTTACTACTTATTCTTGTCAAGTGTTATAATTTCAAGATTTAGCTTATTGGTGTGAGTGAATTTTTCAAATACATGTGGCCATTAGGAGGGAAATTAGGAACCAAAAGCACAATTCTCTAGAGTTAGTGAAGAACTCAAATTGCGCTATATAACAATTATTGGTGATCATCGCACAGATCTTAGGTAGCAAGATGTTGAATCATATGGCGGTGAAAAACAATCTTGATAGTTATTATCTTTTTGTTGAAAATTGGTTATTTCAAATCTAAGCCCTAATACATTTATGATTAATGTGTTGTACATTGAGTAGTATTTCAAAAGACTGAGTCTTATATGGGGTAAGTCAAAACTTAAGAGAAAGTTTATGTATGAGACTTCTCTTTTATGTAAAGTGATAAGGAAAAAAAAGTAGCAAACTTACGCACATGAGGTGGGCCAAACTTTCTATAAATTGATGGATTTGCCCTCTACACATGAATAATACTTAAGGCCAAGTTCAAGCTTGTTTTTACAAAACTAAAATTAAAATAATTTTTATCTTATACTTATTTGAGAAACTAAATTTTAGCTCTGGTAAGAATTGAAATACTAAAATATTTATTTAAATATTTAATTCTCAGTTGTTATTTAAAACATTTATTACTAATAGTTATTTTTTAATGATTATATTTTCTATGGTCATATTTCAATAACTATACTTCCAACAATTTTTTTCAATGATTAAATTTCAAAGCATATAAAAATACATACTATTCCTCTCATTTCATATAACACACTCATTTACAATCACTTTTATACAAATACTTTACTCGCTAGTTTCATTTTTCTGCTACTTATTTCCTGTTCTGGTCATGTAATTTTAGAACAGAAGAATCTATTGAATTCTAGGGGAATTACTGGTTCAAACTTTACACAAGAGGGTTGAATAATTTCTTAAGGATAGTAGCCTATGTTACACCTTAAACTACTTAGCCAAATTTTTATAACATAATGCACCCAATTTGCATCATATTCAATGCATTATTGACCAATCTCCATGGAATGCTTTAAGCAGACCTTTAATAGTCAAATCAGAGGATCCTTCACAAAGGATGGATGAAGTTGTTTCAAACTTTGTGTCATATTAGGTACAAGTACAACTAGAATAATTTTCTAGAGATAATTCTAGGCGAATCAAGATTGAACTGAGTGATATGCTTTAAAATGAAAATCTATATTGTGATAAGATTATTTATAGGGGCTTCTTATGAGTTGAGGTGGAGTTACCATTATCTATAACACTAGTCCTCAGAATGTGGTTACTAAGGGAGAACAATGAAAGGGTATGGATTAAACTAAAGTATAAGCATTTGTAGTTTTTTTTTTTATGCAGTATTTTAAGTCATAAGTAAAAGGAGTGTGACAAACCAAGAGTGCATCAAAATGAATACCTAAAACATAAGCAATTAAGTCCATGGCTTAGGATTGCATTAGTCTACTATGAAGCAACTAATAAGAAATAAGTTTAGGATAAATATTAGTTACATACAATTAACTTGGGAAAAGGAATGAAGGGTGCAACGTATTAACACAAGGAACTATGTCAAACTAGGATTAGTTGCGAGCTCACTCAAGCATTATAGGTGATATAGCTAGGTATCTCTTAGCTTAAATCACAATAAGGGAGAATCACGAATGTCAGAACAATTTAAGGACTAGTTAAGATAAAACTACAAAAAAGCGTTCCCTTTAAAGCATTATGATTGGAAAAAGATTAAGGTTTAATGGTAAGACAACGTAATAACATGTCAATGCATGAAATCTTTCCAAAGCTTTAAATCCTTTTGGGAATGAAGCAATTGCCTTTCTTGATGGCATAATAGTGGATAGAAAAACATGCATAAAAGAGCCAATATTGAGAAACTTTTCTTGAAGGAAAGGTATGACAAATAATATTAAGACTCAGAATATAAAATCTTCAAAAGCAATTTTAAGTCTCAAATAATGAGTTAGAGGATATGAGTTTTATTATGGAAAGAGTAGAGGATAAAAAGACAGAATCCAAGTTAAGGTATTATGTTGGAAGTACTATGCAAGAACATACAAGGAAAGGATGGACAAGATACTAGAGAAGGGAACAACTATTGACACAACCAAGGAAGCTAGCTTTATCATACCCAATGCCATAAAAATCCTATCTTAGAATTGTTAAGGTCTAAAAAATATCTCAACAATTTAAGCTCTTATGGCTTTCCAATGGTCACAAAAGTCGAAGATTCTTTTTCTATGTGAAATAGAAGCCAAGTTCAAAAGAGTTTAAAAGGTAGCAAATAGATTGAGGTTTCAAGATTATCACGTAATGACTTTTGCAAGCATAAAAGGATAGATGGCTTTATTTTGGTTATGATGTTAAGCTTGAAGTGATTACTGATTACACATATAACTAAAAGATCCAAACATTTATCATATATAGTGTTTTTATTTGGTGTATAGGTCACTATATCAGCATGATAAATAGGTGATATGGATAGCATTTTATGAATTATATGTTCAAATGGAACATCCATAGGTTATCATGGGAGATTTTAATGCTTTATTATATATAAACAATAAGCAAGGTGGAAGCTCATTAGTAATTCATATGATGCATTTAAAGAGTTCATCCAACACATAGGAGTGGCAAATGTGGCAATGAATGGTTAAAATTTTACTTGGTCTAATGTTAGGGTGGGACACATAAATATTCAAGAAAAATTAGATATTGCAATATGTTATATCTAATTATGATTATTATATCTAAGAAAAGGCCTCAAGATTTTAAATTTTCATCATTTAAATCATATGCCTATTCTCTTGAATACTTAGGTAGGTGATGATTTGAATCCCTGTTTATTTATATTCACACCAACATAGCTAAGAAATGATATTGCAATGAGGACATGAAGGTAGCTTGCGAGAAAAAGTGCGTTCAACTAGGGATGGTGATAAAGCAAGGTAAGATCATATTAATCATAGGTTCTCAAACTTAACCCATCTAATTCAATCGATTAGATCAGTAACGAGCTCGTCTAACACATAGTGGTGATAAATATGGTAACAAATGGTCAAAAATTTACTTCATCTAATGGTAGGGTAGGACACATAAATATTTAAGAAAAATTAGATATTGCAATATGTTATATCTAATGGAGATTATTATATTTAAGAAGAAGCCTCAAGATTTTAACTTCTTATCATTCAAATCTTACACTTATTCTTTTGAATACTCAAACAAGTAATAATTTTAATCCTTACCCATTCAGATTCACAATAACATAGCTAAAAGATGATACTTATAATAAGGAAATGAGGGTAACTTGGGAAGAAAAAGTGCATTCAACTAAGGATGGTGATAATGCAAGTTAAGAGCATATTAGCCTTAAGTTTTTAAACCTAGCTTGACTAATTCAATTAGCTAGATCAAGACTCGTTACACTTTTTAGATCAAGCAACCTTTTGGACCCAGGGTACCCAATACACTTTCCAAATAAAGCAACCTTTTAGGTCCAAGATATTGTTTAACCTAATTTAGAATAGGTATATATAACCAATAAAACCCAGGATACCAGGCTTTCATCTAAACTTAGTGGGTCAATCGTTCCAAGTATTATTGACAAAATGCTTTATGAGCCAACGATTTGAACATAAATCTTTTAGGATAAATGACCATGTTTAATGTCATTGTACCAAATTATACCTTTATTGAATAAATATCATTTATTTTATATATATTAGCAAAATAAATTATTTCTTTTATATATTTATATATCATTAGTCAATACTAACATTAAAGGTGTCTAAGTTTTAATAATTTGATAAAATTCGACTGATATTATTTGAAAATGGGCAATTAGTGACGAATGTAATATGCAGAACAAGCAATGGTGAAAAAAAGTTGAAGTTAAAATCAATTCTTTGGTTGGTGACCACTGATTGGCTCTTAAACTATTGAAAACTGAACTAACCAAATTGTGGTAATGTTTAACTGTAAATATAGTTGATATCATGCTCCAATAAATATTCACCACTCTGTTTGTCTTATACTTTGCCTTTTCCTTTTACTAGTTGACAATAACAAGAAAAATAAATAAAAAAAGCATTTTAGTTGCATGATTGTAAATTAATCACTGGTTATGTTCACGTGCTCTGCAATCACTAGTAGTGTTCATGTGCTCTGCCTTCTAAAATGCTCTTTTCCATACCTTCTTAACCTTCCATTTTCAGCTTTCATCATAGGCTAGGGGTTGGGTTTGCACTTTTTAGCAGGTTTAAGAATAACTTTTAAATTGGTTAGTTGTGAAATGGCTTTCTAGTGAAGAAGTTTTAGGAGGTTAGAGGCAACAACTTCGATAGCATTGGAGGCAGTTTTAGGGGCGGAAGCAACATGTTGAGGGTTTACATTGACGACTCACTAGGATTGAAGATTTTGCTGATAGTGATGCTGGTGATGAGCCTTTACTTTATTGATTTTGTTACAGCTCTCCACATTTTTGGGAAGCTTTACCATTAATTGGCTTAACAATCTAAATATCTCAACATTTTAGAAAGGAAGAAATATTTCACAGCCATAAATATTACTGATAGGTTCTCCCATTGCTACCGTCGATAAATCCACCAAACTAGTTTAAATACCACTAAGTTACAGGTAATTCAAATCATTATCAATGGTTTCCCTTTGTTCTTCCTTGTTTCTTCCATATCAAAAATCATGATTCATTTAGAACAAAATAATTGAGAATTCAATAGTTTACTAGAAAACTAATTTTTCACCTTTCCTTTTTTTTTAGTTGTAATTTTTAGTTGACTAAATAAAATTGTATTAAACTAATGAAAACCATTTCTAACGATTAATTTCAATTTCTATGTGCGATCAGTTGAGTTTGGATTAATTATATGATTGTATAATTTTTTTCCGATCAGTTGCTCAAATAACTTAAAATTAATCCAAACCAACCGTTGGCCAGGCTTAGCTAACATTATCTAATTCCTTTCGTTATAGTTTAAAGAATTTAATTTAATATTAATGAAAATTTAACTTATTATTATCATACTATATGTATTATTCATAAATATTAAATATATAATTAAATGATAATTTAAAAATAGCAAGGAGGAATAATTCTTTTAATATAATTATTAATTGGCTTTTAATATATAAATTTTTATTATGCATTATATTTTTAACAAAGTTCTTTTAACATATATATATAATGCATGCATATATACATATATAATATTTATTTATTTTTTCCTTATATTTTAACTTAAAGCAACATTCTCAAATGTATAAAAATATGCATAATATTGCATTTTTTATTAGTTAGAATTTGTGTATTCTTATTCTAATATTAAAATAACTTTAATTTTAATTATAACATGCCTTTTGTAATTAGATTTATTATTCATTAATTAATAAAAAACACAACTATAATGTCTATTTGTTGTATTTTAGAAATACATATATATTGCTTAAGTAAATTTAGTTTGTATTTGTATATATATGTGTGTGTGTGTGTGTGTGTGTAATATAATTTTGTATTAAGGAAAAATATGTTAATTAATTCAACTATTCAATTTAACTACCTAAACCAGTTCAACATTGATCTGATCACTTTATTAGGTCAATAGTCCGATTGAATTTTAAAATATGATATTAACCTTATTTTGCTATATACTCTATTATTCAAAGTAAAATATTGTCTTACCTTATGTTCTATGATCAAGGATAAAATTTGCCCAATTCATATGTCTTATAAGATAATAGGTCTTTATGAAAAATTAGGAGGAATAATAAAAAAATCAAAAAATTTAAAATTACAAATTACAAATTTAACATAATTATTAAATAATCTTAAATACAAATAAATAAAGAAAAAAATCTAAATTTAAATATTAAAAATTATACATAATCAATAGAGTGTTATAATATAAGTTGAAAATTATATATAATTGTTTTAAATAATTGAAAACTTATACAAAAATAAGTTAGTATATAATTAATAAAATATTATTATTTTTTCTATTCATCATTTCAAGTAAAATTTTAATAAATTTTTAATTTTTTAAATAATTATATTATAAAAATGGATAAAAAAATTATATGTGTGTGTGTGTGTGTGTTTATATATATATATATATTCGATATCAAGGTTCCACAAGGCAAGGTAAGGCAAGCTAAGGTATTATTGTCTTATTCCTACCATTTCAGTCACAGTGAAAACTTACTCTATGTCTTGTTTTACGAGATGAAAAATCATAACATCCACAAATTCTCACAATGCAATTCATGGTATTTTAACATCCTTAAGTTCAATTTCTTATAGAGTTACACAAAAATTAAAAAAAGGTTAAAAGAAGACTGCAAGTATAGAATAGGGAGGTATTCGACTATTATCATCAATGCTTCAAAGCCTTTCAAGCAACTTTGGATGATATTTATGCTTATTTGCTTACACTAGAGAACATTCAAAAGGAAAAGGATATCAAAATGAAAATTTGAGAACAATTATAGTGTTAAGCATAAATTTAAAGGTAAAAGTCTAAAAAACTATAGATAAAAGATAGTGACAACAACTTTATATTTTTTTCACTTGTCCACCATTATTAGAAGACATAGGACTAACATTGCAAGCATTTAAATGAGCCCATGAGTGATAGATAAAAGGTAGGGATAACATTGGATAAAATTTTATAAAAAAGTTTACAAATTTATTTTAATTAGATAATCTAACTATTCTTATGAATTAGAAAGATTGATAGACACGTTAATCACCCTAGATAAGAATGAAAGTCTTTGTGTTATTCTAATAAGGGAGGAAATATGGAGTGTCATTAAGAATATGAATCTTTTTAAGGCTCCACGTTCAGATAGGATGCCGGGATTATTCTTTATTAATAACTAGAATTTTATTTTATCAAATATGGTTAAAGTAATTCAAAATTTCTTTATGAAAAGGTATATTTTGAAGGATTTAAATTTGACTTATATTGTGTTAATTCTAAAGCACCTTGTAACTAATTCCTTTCAGGATTATCATCCAATTAACTTGTGTAATTTCCTATACAAGGTGATATTTAAAATATTAGCAAATTGTTTGAGAATGATGATTTGAAAGCTAATTTCATCAATGTAATATTCTTTTGTTCCAAGGCATTGGATAACCAAGAATGAATTGTTAACACGACAGGTAATCCACATGATTAGAAAGAACAAGGGACAAAGGGAACTGATGGGGATTAAGTTGGATATGTAAAAGACTTATAATTAAGTTAAATGGAAATTTTTTTGCAAGATTCTATGATTATTTGGATTTCATCCTACCTCTATTCAGTAGGTTAAACAATATGTTTCTATTGTCTTATTTTCTATCTTATTTAATAGTAGTCCTTTTGATAAATGTAGTCCTACTAAGGGAATCCACCAAGGATTCTCTTTCCCCATATATATTTATATTAGTGCCAAAAGTATTTTCAAGGTTATTTATGAGGGCGGAGGCTTTAGGAAATATTTAAGGGATCTAAGTATCTCGAGGATGCACCACTATTGCACATTTGATGTTCATGGATGATGTCATTCTATTCCAAAGGGCTAATGTGAATAATATAAAAGAATTATTGGAGTGCATTAGCAAAAATGTTGATTGGTTAGATTAATTTATGAATTTTAGGAAATCAGGTATTTCTTTTAGCTCCAATACTCCACAACATCTAAGAAAAACTATTATGGATTTTTTAAACTTACGACCATTAAAGATGATGCTAAATATTTAACAGTACCTATATTTTTATCCAAATGGAGGTTATGGACTTTGTATATTTAATAAATAAAGTTCAATGTCATATTAAAAGATAGAGATAGAAAGCACTATCATGGGATAGAAGAAACTTATTGATCAATTCAATTATTCAATAGCTACCAACATATATTGTGCCTTTAATGAGTGTTCCTAAGAATATTTGTGACAAAAAATAGCCTTTCCTAGCATTTTTGGTAGGGTACAAATAAGAATAAAACTTACTATTGTTCTTTAATGGCCTAATGGGAAATGTATATGCTAAAGAAATATAGTGGACTTTGTTTTAAGCAATTATAAGAGATTAATATAGCACTTCTTACAAAGCTAGCTTGTTGACTAGAATCTAATAATGGAAAGTTCCAAGTAGAATGTTTTCATAATACTTTAGAGGCCATCACCTGCTCAATTTTAAGAATGTGCTTACAGGGTTAAGAACATGGAAATGAATCTTGGAATCTATTTCAATTTTAAAATTGGGTGCATGCTTCATAATGTGTAGTGGGGATCTAGTTATAGTAAATAACAAACCACAGTTCCTTACAATTAATTCATTTCATCCCACTATAAAAGAAGGCATTATGATGCCAATAAACTTATGCATTAAGGATTTATAGCTTCAAAATACTAAAAAGTAGGGCATTAAAATGATGCAGACTTCTTCATCGTTGAGGATGTAGAGCATATTATTAAGTTATGTAATTTAGAAAGAAAAGTGGATGATCTTAAATAGATCTTAGAGAGCTTAAGTGAATTCATAATCCAAACCTACCATGCACGAAATATATTGCTATTAGATGAGCACACTACAAGAATTTGGCAAGTATTGTGGAACTCAGCTATACATTACAAGTTTAACATTTTGCTATGGCATTTTAGAAAGGCACACTGCCAATCGGAAGCCATCTATAACATTTTGTAGTCTTGATTGATTTGGAGATGTCTAATATGCTCTTTTGATAATAAGGATGAACTGCATGTTCTATACAAGTGTGAAATCATCATATTAATATCGTTTAAGTTATTCGATATCCATATCTTATAAATTCATTTTCTAATGAATTTAAAATTATATAAGTTATCTTGCATCTAAATGATAGGATTCTTCTAAGTAATAGGGCTCCATGTCTAGTGTTTAAAGTGATAGCAAGCATAATAATTATCATTAGATGAATACAGGGGGTTAGAAATGATTTTGTCTTTGGTGGCACTCCTGTTAGCATCGAGAAGG
Organism: Sindora glabra; assembly: GCA_020226215.1. Taxonomy (NCBI): domain Eukaryota; kingdom Viridiplantae; phylum Streptophyta; class Magnoliopsida; order Fabales; family Fabaceae; genus Sindora; species Sindora glabra. The sequence continues at coordinate 44,373,788 of CM035232.1, read as the reverse complement.
TTATTGCTTCAATAGAGGATGATTTTCACATGAAGTAAGTAAGGGTGCAAGAGATAAGGCCTTGTTCCTCTATCTTGATTACCCATATATGATGCCTTCAACAACAAATTGTTTAAAGTTGAATGTTAACATAACTTGGAAAAAGAAAGTTGAAGCCATTGTTGTTTTAATAGGGAATGATTTTGGCATAGTTGCTAGCATGTGGTTTCAAAAGCAAAGGTGTTACTCCATAGAAGAAGCAAAGGTTTTAGTGATCTTAAAGACATGCTATGTTGATGAAGAATTGAATTAACCTAAAATACTTATTGAGTCAAATAGGAAGTTAGTAGTGGATGCTATATTAAGATTCTTACAATGCCATTGGAAGACATTAGGTATTAGAAGATATTAGGTTAGCCAATAATGCAGCCGATAAGTGCCAAATGGGTTTTCAATATAAAAGTAGGTTAAGCTTATGTAGTGAAATTCCTCCTACTATAAATGAGAAATATAATCACAATGCATTTGTAACTTTTCATTAATGAATTTTTCTCTGCTAGCAAACAAAAAAATAAAAAGAACATTTTTTAAATTTTTATAAAAAAAGTTGCAATATTTAAAAAATTATAAAATCTTATATAAATAATTATAATTTTTAGTTAAAAAATAAAAAAAACACACGTTACTACGGTCTTTTTAAATCTTTTAAGCTATAATTACTTATGCCACTCACGTTCACTTATATTGGTTTCTTTCCTACCCAGTACTCTTTCTCATTCCATTTGCCATTTTTCCTTTCATTTTTTTCTTTTCCTTTTCCCGTTCTTACTTCTTCTTTTTTTCAATGTTTTCTTTTTCCTTTTTTAAATTTAATTTAATCTTAAAATATTTTAATTTTAGTCAAATTAAAATTTCAACGTAAAAATATTAATTAGATTATTATTAAATTATATATTATATTTTTATTATAATAGTTAAAATTATTAATAAATTGAATTAATTTATTTGAAAATTATATTTTAAATTTAATATAAATCAATTAAATTTTTGTCAAGGTCCTACTATTTACAAACTATTTCTATTCTTTTCATCTACTTCATTATATATTTTTCTTTTTTTCCTATTCATTCCTATTATTTACTAATTTAAATGTTAGTATCATTGAATAGTATAAAATAATATAAAATATTTCTATTATAATTTCAAATAAATTAAAATTTTAATTGACTTGAATTTCTTAATTATTTAATTATATATTTTATTCTTAACTTTTATTGCTTCATAGTTTACACATTATTTCTTCTCTTTGATGCTTCATCACATGTTTCTTTTATTTATTTCTCATATTCACTTCTATTATATGCATATTATTATTAAAAATATTTTAAATAAATTAAATTTTTAATATATAAAGTATTAATTAAATTAATTAATGTAGTATTCTATTTTAAAAAGATATTCAAAAATTAAAATTAAATTTATATTTTTAAAACAATGTTGATATTTATTTGATATAGTACTATTTTTTAAATTATATAAAGTTCAATTAAAATTTTGTAGAAGTTTTCAACTCATGTATTGTTTCAATTTTTTTTAACAATTCTGTTTTATATTTTTTTTCCTTTCCAATTCACTCTTATTATTTATAAGGAGAAAATTTAGATAAAATTAAAGTGAAGCTTCTAATAACAATTTAACATATGTATTACTTTTCTAACTCATTGATAATTATAACTCAATAAATGTAATTATTAATAATTACTTATTCAATTAGTTGAGAATTAAGTATACATGTAAAAGAATAATTGAAAACTTCAGGGTAAACACTTATGAAATTTTACTTAAATTTTGTCTTATATTAAAACTTAGACGTAAATATTTGTGAATAATAAAGGCATAAGACAATTTTTTTCATTATTAAACTATTCTAAATAAATTATAGGTTTTAATTAATTGGATCGCTTAATTATATTTTTTATTTTTTAACTTTTATTACTTTTAAAATTCGCAAATTGATTCTCTTATTTTTATGTGCTCCATTACATCTTTCTTTACTTCTTTTTTCAAGACCATTCTTATTATTTATAAACACTAATATCACAAACTAACATAGATATAACATAATTTTTTATTATAAAATATTTTAAATAACTTAAAATTTTAAAATTAATTTGAATTACTTAGCAACATAATCTACTTTTAATTATTATATTACGTTTTACTTAATGTACTATTTCTCTTCTTTTTATTTATTTTATTACATATTTTTCTTCTTTTTCTTTTCCGTATCTATTCTTTTTATTTATAACTCAAATCCTGTTGTCACTAATTAGTGTAATATAACATAATACATTCAATTATTATTATAAAATATTTTAAATAAATTAGTGTTTTATTATAAAAATTTTAATTAAATTAATTGATTGTATATCATATTTTTAATAAAACTATTTGAAAATTTAAATTAAATTTATTTATTTAAATTCCATAAATATATTTTTATGTCAAAATTTAAATATTATAATTTAAATTAAATACATATCAATTAATATTTTATAACTCACTTTTCATGTATGGAGTCTTAAAAAATTATTATTTACAAAATTGACGGTATATTTAAAATAAACACAATAAATTATATTTCAATATTTTTATAATTAATCTTTTGTTATATATAAATTAATTTCATACTTATAATAAAAAATAATAAATGCCCTGGTACGGGTCAAAACCCTTGATCTTCCTAACCCCCATTAAGGGACAAGTCTTCGCCTTCATCTTCAATCTCAATGGGCACTCGGCAAAGGATTGCTTTCATTTGCCAATTTTAAGTGTCGTATCCACAGACTAGTCGCCACGTGGAATCGTCAAGTCTCTTTTGACATTTTGTCTTTTCGACGGCCTACCACTGAAAAAGCCAAATCTTGAAAGAAAAAAAAATTCAAAGACAAAATGTCAGATTATAAAAATGTGGGGAAGCCATCTTCCACGTAATCAAGAAAGGGGCAAATTATGTTGGTTTCTTATAATTACGTTTTTGTCCTTTAATTTTTTAATAAAATATATATTCACATTTGAAATATTTTTATTATTATAAAATATAATAATGTTAAATTTTTAAGTTATAATTTGTTCTTTAATATAACATAACTAATAGATTATTTTTATATATTTATATATAGATATGCTTTTTATTCAAAAAATAAAAAATTTCTTCCCTCTTTATTTATATTTGTGTTGTAATATTTATATATAAAAATTAGTCATCTAACTACAAAGAATAATATTAAACAAGAAATTATAATTAAAAAATAATATTATCATATTTCGCTACAGTGGAATTACTTTGAGAGAGTAAAAATGTTTAATTATGATAAATGAAAGATATTAAATATAAGTGAATCAAATTTTAGAAAGTCAACGTAAGAAAATTAGGTATATGTCCATTAAGCGAAATGCATGGCATCACTTTCGACTACGCTTTCCACGCGCTTTGCTGATTGGCGGTTGTTGGTTCCCATGCTCAACCTGCCACCAATCTATGTGCGTCTTCGATTTCCATAGCCCTTGGCCTTGACTTCGTTCATCAAGGGGAATTTCCCATTATATAATTGGAAAAAAGATAAAATGTCCCTTTCAAATTTTCGGTAATTAAATTATAATTTTCCTCTTTTTAATTTTACAACTTTAAATATCACCCCCTTCAAATTATACAAAATTAAAATAATATTTATTATTTATTTACCTTTTAATGCTTTTTGTAAATATTTTAGAAAAGAACTATAATATTATAGAATATTTATTTATCTCACTATTTTTTTACACAAAATCTTGTAATTTATTTTTAAGTATTTAATTAAAATTTTACATACTTAATTTAATTTCTATTAATTATATAATATTAAATTATATGCAAAAAATGATAAGATAAATCAATATACTATAATATTGTATTTCTTACTTAAAAATCTTATAAAAATTATGTAATTTGATAAAATAAGAAATTAAGTATATAATGAATATTAATTTTAAGTTTTGTGCAGTTTGAGGGGATATCTAAGTTTTTCAAAGTTGAATAGAGCGAAATATAACCATCTAAAAATTGAAAGGAGTATTTTTCATTTTTTCTATAATTAAATAATTAAGATAGTTGTATTTAATAGAAATTTTCTAGTTGTATGGTAGTATTAAAATTTTTTGTACTACTTTTATTTGTATTTTAATAAATAGAATAATTATCTCCTAAGTTTTGCCAACTATCTATCCATGATATTAATGTTGAAATTTTTTATAAAGTGAGCTACTATTAATTAATAATTTTTAATTTAATAAAATTAACTTATTAAAATTTAGTTTAATTGTGAGACATATATGAGGCTCATTTTAAAATTATGATCTTAAAGATATGAGCTTAGCATATTTACAGGGTTTAGTGTGGTTTGGCGATTGTGTAAACCAAAGGCCTAGCGAACCTTTTATAGGAAAGATTATTAAGATTTTATAAATAAGGATTATGGTTAGGTCCCTTTTTCACTTCTCATATACACAATTTATATCTATTGAGAGCCGCCATCAAGGGGAAGAGCGAAAAAAAAATCTAGTTAAGGAGAATTTATTAACTTCTGTTGAATTCAATTATGGTTGCAAATTTATCAAGTAAGTAGATATAAATTTTATATTTACAATGTTCTAATTATCATAAATGTAAGCTCTAATACTATATGTAAGAATTTTTAATTTTAAAATCTTATGTATAATAATTAGAATACCATAAATATAAAATTTATGTTCATTTGCTTGATGAATTTGCAATCATAATTGAATTCAACAGAAGTTAATGAATTCTCCTTAATTAGATATTAGTTTATTATATACTAATTATATTTTAATATTTCATGCAGTAAAGGAGTAAACACTTTATGAATATTTATTAATTCTATTTTAAATTAATTAGATAATATTTTCCTAACTTATAAAATTATGAAATTTTTTAGAAAAATGGAGTAATATGCTTATAATCCATTAATGATATTTAGTCTTCCTAAATTTTTTTAATTAAATTCTTTTATTTTTAAAGAATGAACATAGTTAGATATCATAATTATGTTAATTTTAAAATTTATTTGAGACTTTGTTATACAATAATATTTAAGGGCTTATTGAGATGCATTAAGTTTTGATATCTCATCAAGAGTGACCGATTGCATACATATGGTTGAGTATGCAAATTAAGATATTAGAAAATTTATTTTTTCCAATTTAAGAAAAGAATTCCATTAGTAACTATAAATATTTAACTATAAATGTTTAGCTACCAAAATGGCTCATTTATAATGATTAGTGAAATATTTTATTATTGAGAAATTATGGGATAATACTAGAATTATCTTATATAATCGTCTCCCCAAACGAGGCTATTATATAACATAATTTGGGTATAGGGCATAAGGTATCGTAGTTATAAATATATTAATTTAGAAAGTTTATCTACCTAAAAGAGATAGATTTTTAAAAATTAGGTATATTCAAATTAGTCTTATGAGGAGAGTACTTACTAGTATATCATATTCTCTAATTAATTATTGCATTTTTATCTTGAATAGTGGCTTTTGCTATAAATTGTAATCAAGCTATCTACATGGATCCAACTATAAGAGATGGAATAAAGACTTAAATTTTACCTTAGTTATGAGTAACATTGATATAAGCTTACATCTAGATCCGCTTACAACAATCATTACTTAAAATACTACTAAGCAAAAGGAATTGTTTCTAAGTGAGATAGAGCAACTTGTATGTGCCTACATGTTATTAAGAGATTTGTCTCTAAGCATCTTTTGAGTGGGTTGAATGACATTAAGAATGCTAAAGAAATCCATGATGTTGTTAGTCAAATGTACCAAAAATTCAGCAAATTTGAGATTGGGAATCTTATAAGTGAGTTGACGAGTATGAGGTATGATTTTATTGGAAATGTTAGAGACTTCATCATGAAAGTAGTCCATATAAAAAACAAATTAGCTTCCTATGAAATCGCTTTACTTGATAAATTTATTGTTCACCATGCCATCAATTCTTTTCTTTATGAATTCACCTAAATTAAAACTACCTACGACATCATGAATGAAGTTTGGAGTATTAATAATCTTCTATCTAAATATCTTTCTAAAGAGGAAAAACTAAAAAAAAATAAAAAATGAAAGTGTCTTATTCACTATTAACTCTAAACCTAGCCACTAATAATATTTCAACAAGCATAGGAAGTTTAGGTCAAAAGCTTCTAATTCAAGGTAACAAAATCCAAGGCAGTAATTAGACAAAAAGAGTAAGTGGTTCTAAAATTGTAATTAAGAAAGATAGTGAATGATTTTTTTGTAAAAAGAAAGGTTATAAGAAATTCAAATGCTATAAATATAAATCTTAGTTAGAGAAAAAGGGTAAGCAAGAAGGTAAACCATTAGCTTTTATTTGTTTTAAATCCCATTTTGTTAGTGCCTTATTAAACTCATGGTGGCTTGATAGTAGTGCAACTATTCATGTTATTGTTACTTTGCAAAGGTTCAAAAGCAAATAGAAACCAAGTGAGAAAGAGGCCAAGCTTAGAGTTGGAAATAATGCTGAAGTGGAAATCAGATTTATAGGAATAATAGGTTTAAATATAAAGTCTAGTTTTGAACTTATTTTAAAAAATATTTTTTATGTACCCTCCTTTAGGATAAATTTGATTTTACTTTGTGTTTTGAATAAGCATGGTTATCATTTTATTATTAAGAATCGAAAAGTTAATGTGTTTTTAAATTCTAAAATTATTAGTGAATTTAAGCTAGTTGACAATTTATATAGATTATGATTAGCCCAAAATAATGAATACAGTAGCATAAATGTTGAAAATATAGTGTTTAAAAGAACTTTAGTTAGTGAAAAGTATTTCTTGTTATGGTATAAAATATTAGGTCACATCTCAAATAAAAGAATTAATAAATTGATAAAAGATGGTTCTTTATCTTCTTTTAATTTTGAAAACTTGGATATATATATTGATTGTATAAAGGGTAAGTTAACTAAGACTAAAAGTAAATGTGCCACTAAAAGTTCTGACTTTTTAGAAATTGTACATACTAATATTAGTGAACCATTTACTCTTACTCTATGTGGTAATAAATATTTTGTTATCTTTATTAATGATTTTTCTCATTATGGTTATCTCTAACTAATTAAGGAGAAGTTTAATGCTTTTGAAAAAAATTAAAATCTTTAAAATAGAGGTTAAGAAATAATTAGTAAAAGTCATCAAAATTGTCAGGTCTGATTAAGGTTGTGAATATTATGGTAGACATGGTATAATTGGACAATGTATAGGACTGTTTGCTAAATATCTATAAAAGAATGGAATAGTTACCCAATATATTATACTTGATAGTCTTAAACAAAATGGTGTGGCCCAAAGGTGGAATTGCACACTCTTAAGGATATGATGATAAACATAATGAGTAAAACCAATCTTCTTAAATCTCTTTAGGGTGAAGCCATAAAATGTACATTATACATATTAAATAGAATACCCAGCAAATTTGTATTGAAAATACCTTTTGAATTATGGACCAGTAGGAAACCTTGCTTGAACCATTTTCAAGTTTGGGAATGTCTTATAAAAGCTAAAATTTATACTCTTTTTGAAAAGAAAACTGAACCTCTATCTACTTCTTGTTACTTCATAAGGTACCTAGACCATTCCAAAATTATAGAGTCACAGGTGGCAAAATTTTTAGAATGGGATATTGCAAATAGAAGCATCATAGAAGTTGTCAATGAGAATGAACTTATAAGATATTTCACTTTCTCTTTGCCAAATCTATAAAGTCTTGCAATACTAGTAAATATTGAAAGATAATTGATCCTGTGTCTTTCAAATATACAATAACTAGTCCACAGTCTGATGTGGATGGATGCAATGAAAGATAAAATGAATTTTATGGCTCACAATGGTGTTTAAGAGCTTGTTGAGCTTCTAAATGGATGTAAACCTATTGGTTATAAATGGGTGTACAAAACCAAGAAAGATTCTAAGAGAAATATTGAAAAGCTTAAAGCTAGATTAATGGCAAAAGGATTTACTCAAAAAGAAGGAGTAGACTACAATGAGACTTTTTCACCAGTGTTATCTAAAGATTCTTTCAGAATTATCATAGCCTTGGTAGCATACTATAACTTAGAGCTTCATTAGATGGATGTGAAGATAGCTTTTTTGAATAGAGATTTGAGAGAAGAAGTTTATATGATACAACTAGAAGGTTTTCAAGAATTTGAAAAAGAACACTTACTGTATCGGCTTAAAAAGTTTATTTATAAGTTTAAACAAGCTTCTAGGCAATGATATTTTAAATTTGATAAGGTGATCACTTCCATGGGCTTTGAAAAAAATAAAGTTAATCAGTACATATATCTTAAGATCAGTAGGAGTAAGTACATTTTTCTTATCTTTCATGTGGATAATATTCTATTAGCTAGTAATGATAATAGTTTGCTGTATAAAACTAAACAATTGTTGTCTAATACTTTTGACATGAAAGATCTTCGAAATGCTTCATTTGTTCTTGGAATAGAGAGTCGCACAGATTGATCTACAAGTTTATTAGGACTTTTATAAAGGTCTTACATTAATCATGTGCTTACTATATTTAACATGCAAAATCATAAGGGTGGGGATGCACCTATTATAAAAGATAACAAATTAAACTTGGTCAATGTCCTAAGAATGATTTAGAAAGAGAATCAATGAAAAATATACCTTATTCTAGTGTAGTAGGGAGTCTTATGTATGATAAGTCTACACTACACTAGATATTGCATTTACAGTAGGAGTTCTTGGTAGGTATCTTTCTAACCTTAATATGAATCATTGATTGCTATCAAGAAAATGTTAAGGTACTTACAAAAAATAAAAGATTATATATAAATTTATAGAAAAGTTAACAATCTTGAGATTGTTGGATACACAAATTCTGACTTTACTGCTTGTCAGAATGGTATAAAATCCACCTTAAGATATATTTTCATATCATTTAGAGGAGCTGTATCTTGGACGAGTGTGAAACAAATACTGTTGGCTTCTTTTGCTATGCAAACTGAGTTTGTTGCATGTTATAAAGCAGTTATGCAAACTATTTAGCTGAAGAATCTTTCTAACCTTGGTTTGGCTTCTTTACAGTAGGAGTTCTTAGTAGGTATCTTTCTAACCTTGGTATGGATTATTAAGTTGCTATCAAGAAAATATTGAGGTACCTACGAATAATGAAAGATTATATACTGGTTTACAGAAAAGTTGACAATCTTGAGATTATTGGATACATAGATTCTGACTTTGTTGGTTGTCAAAATGATATAAAATCCACCTTAGGATATATTTTCATATTACTTGGAGGAGCTATATCTTGAAAAAGTGTGAAACAAACATTCTTGGCTTCTTTTGCTATGCAGGCTAAGTTTGTCACATGTTATGAAACAGTTACACAAACTATTTGGCTAAAGAATTTTATTTCTAATCTTTGCATTGTTAATTCTATCTTTAATTCACTAAAAATTTACTGTGATAACAAATTTATTGGGTTATTTTTCAAAAACAATAAAACTACATGTGTGTCTAAGAATTTGGAAATAAAATATCTTAAGGTTAGAGATTTTATGAAAAATGATGACATTACTATAGAGTATATTGATATAAACAACATGATTGCTGATCCTTTGACTAAAGGATTAAGACATGTAATTTTTAGCAAACATATTGAGAGTATAGGTATCTTAGGGTCTTTTAATGCATTTAATTAGGGGGAGCATATTTCTTATATTTGATACTCTCATGTTATAATTTGTTATGTTAGACCTTTATTTCTATAAGATATTTTATTTCATTGATGATCATCATAAAGTGAATATTCTATGCTATTATATACTTTTACTTGTACAAGTACTTATAGGTATTAAAATTTTATTTCTTATGATTAATGTCTGTCTTAAGTATGACTTTGATGTCAAGAAAATATATCTCATAGAATGACACCATTGAATGATCTCAAAAATATAAATAAGACTCATATATAGCATACAGATTTCTTATCAAGTTTAGAGAAACCATGGAGGATTAATAATAAAAATAGCATATTTAATCACATTTAGTGCTATTTTTTATTACACAGCCACATTAAAAATCTATTGTCGGTAAAGTCACTAGCACTTGTAACTATAGATTGGTCTTATGTTAATAAGAGGCATAGAGGCTGCTATAATTCAATGTTAGTTAGCTATATTAGATAGGATTATTATGATATTATCTCAAATAGCTAAATTAATTTTAATTGTGGCCACATAAAAGTTCTTAATCAATCAATCTGGAGTTTTATTTTCAAAATGTATTTTATTAAAATTATTATAAAACCTAATTAATATTGCTCAAGTGGAAGAATGTTAGAACTTTTCCTAAAATGAACTCTTATTAATTGGTAATTTTCAATTTAATAAAACTGACTGATTAAAATTTAACCCAATTATGAGATATGCATGAAACCCATTTTTAAATTATGATCTTAAAGATATGAGCTTAGCACATCTACATAGTTTAGTATAGTTTAGTGGTTGTGCAGGCCAAAGGCCCAATAAACCTTTTATAAGGAGGATTACTAGAGTTTTATAAATAAGGATTATAGTTAGGTCCCTTCTTCACTTTTTTTATATATGATTTTTACCTATTGAGAACCACTACTAAAGAGAAGAGCGAATAGGAAGATTTAGTTGAGGAGAATATTTCATTAGTTTTCACTGAATTCAATTATAGTTATAGATCTATCAGGAAAGTAAATACAAATTTTATATTTACAGTGTTTCAATTAACATCCAAAATTATTAATATGAAAAATGTAAAATATCTCGTTCAAATTTGGAGCTGTTAGATTTTATCTTTTTAACTTTAAAAACTTAGAAATCACTTTCTTCAACTGTACAAAACTTGAAATCAACACTCATTGTTTATTTAATTAATTATTTTATTAAATTATATAATTTTTTACAATTTTTTTTTTAAAATTACAACATTATAACATGTTGATTTATTTTTGTCATTTTCTCCACTTAAGATTACAACATATTTTTAAGTATTTAATTAAAATTCCATATAATTCAATTTCTTTTATTTATATAACATAAAAATTATGTATGAAAAATGATGAAATAAATTAACATATTATAATCTTTTAATTCATGTTTGGTATAGCAATAAAAATATACAACGAAAAAAATAATTAATTATTAATTGATTATATTGTGTAATAATCATAATTTTTTTTCTAATTAATAGTACAATTTTTAATGACAATTATTTTTCTTAGAGATGATTGGTGTAAATATTTTTAATCAAAGAAAAATCATAATTAAAAAATAAGTCATAAAAGATAACTTATTATGTAATTGTGATTTTTTTCTCACTAAAGATATTTAAAACCAATTCTTTTTATCAAGAGTTGTGTTAAACATAAAATCATAGTAAATAATTAAGTTTATCAATAGTTGATTATTTTTATCATTATAATTCTATAATTATGCCAAACAAGCTTTTACATGATTTACAAAGAAATTAAAATTTGATTCATTACCTACTAACACCTTAGTGATGCAATACTATTTGATATTGCTTTAAAGATTTTATTTCTCATCATGTCTAGAATTTGAATTCAAGATCTTGCGTATATGCATTAGAAGGATTATCATTCTATTATTATAAAAAAAATTGATTTATTTTCAACATAAATTAGTTTTATATTATCATTCGTTTATGTGTTGTTATTTTAATAAAAATTTTAATAAATAATTATTAATGGCTATTTTTTAATAGCATGTCACTTTTTTATTCATTAATAATATAAAAGGATTTATATTAGCAATAAATTAATTTTTTGTCTAAAAAATAATAAATTAAACTTAAACTCTGTATAGAGTAAATAAAAAAATCCCTTATGTTCTATTGTACATTATAAAGGTGCAAAAAATGTTCTTTGCGATAAAAAAAAAATTATGGAGTGCATATATATAGTTGAAGTTTTGCTTCTACATGCAAAAGTTATAATAAGTTAAAATTTTCATACTTATTATAATTTTTTACATACTAGTTATGACTTTTATTAGAAAAATTTTGTGTTCCTTTTTAATTTATAAATAGAATTATATTTCTTTTACACACTAGTTATGAGTTTTTTATTAAAAAAAATTACTCCTTTTTGGTAAATAGAATTATAGTTTTTTTTACTTATTCCATGTAAAATTTATTCAATATTATAACAATTTCATTAAAAAGTTGAATAAAAATATTTTTTTATTGATATTGTAAATTTAATATAATAATAATAATAATAAAAAGAAAAGCTATATAAAATCAAAATCTATGTAATTATTTGTGGTAGTTGGAAATCTTTCTTGCAGTGTAGCTTCCAACAAAAGTTAGATGTGGTATTCAGATCTCCATAATCTTACTTGTTAATAATTATCATAAGTGCAATTATGCAACATTAACTATTTATTTATTGATATAAATAAATAAATATAGTTTTTTTTGGTGAAGATAAATAAATATAATTTTTTTATGTTCTTGATGCATAATATGTGTTTTTTTTCATAAATTGCATCTCGTTTACATAATATCATAAGGAAGCCATTCTATCATTCTAAAAGCTTGCATTTATGGGATGAGGATTATGAATTCTTACATACGGGACCATATGCCATCAAAACATTGCATTAATGATGTGTCATTTATTTCTCATCAAAAAAATATGGTGGTTATTAAATACAAATTTATCAAAAAAAAATTCCTTAACTAGCTAAGAGGATTAAAGTGAAAATTATTTATGGAAGAGTAATGAGTACCAAAACAAAGCATTTTGCTATTTGATCATATAAAATTTTCTCCATATACACTATATTAATGTTACGCCTAACAAATAAGTTTTTTTAGTATGAAAAATTGAAGAATATGTAACTTTTCTTCCACAGAGTGTCTCCATTGGCAAGTGCATGGTGTATCAAGTGTTGTAAGATTAGTTCATCAATTTATTCCATTCACTCAATGGAATCTAGGTCCACCACTGATGGCAATTCATTCTTCTTTCACTAATAGTTAATTTTGATTCTAAATCATTAACCACCTTTTGTCCAAAGGGGAATTTATTAATTGAGGTTATTGCTATCAAGGTATATTCACAAGTTTACAAAGGGAACTTGTCATGGATAACAAGAAGTCCCTTCAAAATAAAAGATAAAGTATTAATTATCTTTTTTTCCTTTTTCTTTTATCATATAGGACTGTATTGAAATAGTGGTCTAAGCTTCCATATTACCTCTCATATTTTTATTTTGAGGCTAATGTCAAGTTATGTGTCTAAGTTGACTATAGTTAAAGCATGTTTCCATCTTTTTATGCAAAATTGTATATTTTTATGAAACTTCAACACAAAAAACACAATGTTTCCATACTTTTATGTCATATAAAAACTTGAAATAATTTTATAAAAAAATTAAAGATATATGCAAATTTTATATGTAATAAATATATAAAATGTTGTTCCTTTATTATTAAAAATTACAAGAACAAATTTTTTAGAGTTTATTGAATTGTTATTAGATATCCTTGCCTTGATAGGAATTATTGCTTATTCTCATTGAGTGTTATGGTACCAAAATTTGGCTTATTAGTGCGAGTGAATTGTTGAAGTACACAATGGAAAAAAGCTATTAGGAGTAAGGTCAAGAACCAGAGGGTGCAATTTCTCTAAAGTTAGTGAAGAATTCAAATTCCATTATATAACAATCATTGGTGATCATTGCATAAGTCCTAGGTAGTAAGGTGTTAAATTGTACGGTGGTGAAAAATAATCTCAAATGGTTATGGTTTTTTTGTTCAAAATTGGCTATTTCAAATCTAGGCCTTGATAGATTCATGATTAGTGCACCTAATCCATATTATATTCAACACATCATTAAACAATATCCATAGAATACTTTAAGCAAGCTTCTAATAAAGAAGTTATTGGATCTTTCATAAGGGGTGGATAAGGTTGTTTTAGATTTAATGCTATAATGGATGTAATTACAAAATATATCTCTTGAGTAATTTTCTAGAGATAATGTTAGATTGATTAGGACCAAATTGGGTGACTTACTTCAAGTTAATGATTCGTATCATGATAAGTTTATTTATAAGGACTTCTCATGGGTCAAGGTAAAGTTACCATTATCAAAACTATTATTTATTGGAATGTGGTTGCCAATGGAGAATAGTGGAAAGGTGTGGATTAAACTAAAGTATGAGCATCTATAGTTTTTCTACTGTGGATGCAACATGTGGGGTTATGCATAAAGAAAGTGTGGTATACTCATAATGCAATAGAATAACAACCTAAGACATAAATAGTGAAGTCTTTGGTTTGGGATTATACTAGTTTACTTTAAAGTAATGGATAGGAGAGAAGTTCAGGATAAATCTAGGTTACATGCAATTAACTTAGGGAAAGCAATAAATGGCACAAGATACTAACTTAAGGAATTAGATCAAAGTAGGATCAATTGCAAGGTTATCTTAGATGTATGTTAGGTGCTATAGTAAGGCATCTCTTGGCTTAAGTTACAATAAAGGAGAATCATTAATATTAGGATAGTTTAAGGGCTAGTCAAGATAAAAGTGCAAAAAATATGCCCTTTAAAGAATTATGGTTGGAAAAGGATGATGTTTTGGTGATGAGGCAATATAAAAATGTACTACTGCGTGAAATATTTTTAGAACTTCTTAAAAGTACTAAATTGCTAAGTCCTTTTTGAAGTGAAGTGAATGTCTTTCTTTATGATATAAATAATGGAGAGGAAAGCATGTATAAAGGAGCCGATATTAAGACTAACCTTTCTAAGAGGAAATGTATGACAAATAATATTGAGATTTGGAATACAAAATCTTCTAAAAGCAACTTTGAGTTTCAAATAGTGAATGAAGATGATGAGTTTTGTTATGGGGAGAGCTAAGGATAAAAAGAATAGAATCTAGATTAAGGTATTGCATTGGAAGAATTGTATAATTATTTATAAGGAAATGGTGAATAAGATACTAAATAGTGGAATAATTTATGAAATAAATGAGGTGACAGGCCTTGTCATGCATCCACCAACATTATTACTTTGGAATTATTGAGGTTTGAATAATGGCTTGACAATTTAAGCCTTTATAGCTTTTTAATGATAGCATAAGCTAGAGATTATATTTTCATGTGAAATAAAAGCGAAGCTAAATAAAGTCTAAGGGATGACAAATAAACTAAGGTTTCGAAATTATCACTTGGTGACTATTGTAGGTAAAAAAAGATGGATAGCTTTATATTGGCTTAATAATGTTAAGCTAAAAGTGATTACTAATGAACAATGATTGATCTATATACAACTAGAGGATCCAAATAGTTATTATACATGGTGTTCTTATTTCATGTATAGGTCACTAAATTAACATGATAGATAGGAGTTATGGACAATACTTTATGAATTATATGTTCAAATGGAACATTTATAGGTTAAAATGGGATATTATTAATGCTTTATTATATATAAATGATAAGCAAGGTGGAAGGCTTGTTGGTAATTTGTATTATGCATTTAGCAAGTTTATCTAGTATATTGAAATGGTGGATGTGGCAACAAATGATTAAAATTTTACTTAATCTAAAGGTAGGGTGGGACACGTAAATATTTTAGAAAAATTAGCTAGGGTAATGTGTTGTATCCAATAAAGATTATTATATTCAAAAGAAGGCTTTGATATTTTAACTTTTCATCATTTAGATCATATACCCATTCTCTTAAATACTCAGGTAGGTGATGATTTTAATCCTCACCCATTCAAATTTATAGCTATATGGTTAAGAGATAATACCTATAATGAGGAAATAATATTAGCTTGAGATGAAAAAGTACAAGGTTTAACATCTTATAAAGTTACACAAAAAATATAAAAAAAGTTAAAAAAAGACCATAAGTGTGGATAGAGATGTGTTTGGATACTGTCATCAATGCCTTAAAACCTTTCAAGTGACCTTAGGGATATTTATGCTTATTTGCCTACATTAGAGAACAATCAGAAGGAAAAGGATATCATAAGGGAAATTTGAGAACAATTATAGCATTAGAAGGAAATTAGAGGCAAAAGTTTGCAAAACTATATATAAAAGATGGTTAAAGATCTAAGAAATTTCAAGGCATGAATAATCCTTTGTATCTATAGGAAGAAAGCTTAATCAAAATGAATTAAAAAATTTCTTCTATGATTAATCCATATAAACATCAAAAACTCTAAATTGGATTAGTTTCTCCTTAACAAATAATGTCCAGATAATGTTAAGTAGTGGATAAAAGGTAAGGATAACATTTTGTAAAGAAATTCATAAATTTATTTCAATTAGATAGTCTAGCTATTCCTCATGATGTGAAGGGATCAATAGACACATTAATTACCCTATATGAGAATGAGAGTCTTTGTGCTATTCTAATGGATGAGGAAATGTGGAGTGCTATTAAGAATATAAATCCTCTAAAAGCTCCAAGGTCAGATAGGATGTCGAGATTATTTTGCATTAATAGTTGGATTTTTTTTTCATCAAATAGGGTTGAAGTAATTCAAAGCTTTTTTATGAAAAGGTATAATATGAAGGAATTAACTTCGACTTGTATTATGTTAATTTTGAAGCACCTTATAGCTAATTCTTTTAGGATTATCATCCAAGCAGCTTATGTAATTTTCTTTAAAAAGTGATATCTATAATATCAGCAAATTGTACAAGAATGATGATTCAATAGTTAATTTCATTGATGCAATTTGCATTCATTTTGGGGCATTGGAAAGCTAAGAATGAATTGTTAACACAAGAGATAATCCATGCAATTAGAAAGAAGAAAGGATGAAAGGGATTAACGAGAATTAAGTTAAATACATAAAAGGCTCATGATTGAGTTAAATAGGAATTTATCTACAAGATTTTATAGTTATTTGGATTTCATGCTACCGATATTCAATGGGTGAAACAATGTGTTTGTACTATCTCATTTTCTATCTTATTAAATAGTAGTTTTTTGGTAGATTTAATCCCATTAAGGGAATTCTCTAGGATAATTATTTTTCTCCATATATATTTAGATTAGTGTTAAAAGTATTCTCGAGGTTGCTTATAATGGCAGAGGCTTAAAGAAATATTTAGGGGATTAAATACCTTGAGGATGCACCCCTGTTTCACATTTAATGTTTGTGAATAAGGTTATTCTATTCCAAAAGGCTAATATGGATAATGTAAAAGGATCATTAAAGTGCACTAGGAATGATATTGATTGGTTAGGATAACGTGTGAATTTTTTAAAATTAAGTCTTTTTTTCAACTCCAATGTTCCACAACATCTAAAAAAAGTTATTATGGGTTTTTTGAACTTATAGTTGATTATGCTAAATATTTAGTAGTACCTACGTTTTTATCAAAATAGAGGTTTGTGGACTTTGTTCATTTAACAAATAAGGTTCAATGTTATCTTGAAGGATGGAAATGAAAAACATTATTGTGGGCTGGAAGAGTTACGTTAATCAGTTTAGTTATTTTACAATTGCTAACATATATTGTAACCTTCATGAGTATTCCTAAGAATATTTTTGACAAATTAGATAACCTTTTCTATTATTTTTGGTGAGGTGCAAATAAAGATAAAATTAGCTATTTTTCTCTAATGGCCTAATAAAAACTATGCAAGCTAAAGAAATATGGTGGACTTAGTTTAAAGGAATTTAAAAGGATTAATATGATGCTTCTTAAAAGTTGGCCTAGCAATTAGAGTTTAATAATAGGAACTTATGGGTGGGATGTTTTTATAAAAAATATTTAAAAGGCCACATCTTGCTCAATTTTGATAATGTGCCTATAGGGTCAAGAATATGGAAAGGAATTGTGGAGTATATTTTATCTTTAAAACTAGGTGCATGTTACATAATGGCATAGTAGGGATTTAGTTATAACGGATAATAAGTCATATGTCCCAATAATTAATTTATTTCATCTCATTGTAAAAGAGAGCATTACAACGTTAATAAACTTACATATTAACTATTTATGACTTTCAATTACTAAAAAGTGGGACATTGAAAAGAGCAAGCTTCTTCATCACTGAGAATGTAGAGCATATTATTAAGTTACACATTTTAGATAGAATAATAGATAAACTTAAATGAACATTAAAGAACTCAAGGGAGTTCATAGTCCAATATATCTACCACGCACGAAACATAGTGCTATCAATTGAATGCATAGCAGGGGTTTAGCTACCATTTTAGAACTTAGCTATACATTACATAACTAAGGTTACATTATGGTATTTTGGAAATGTCTAGTGCCAACCATAAGCTGTCTATAACTCAGCTATATGCATTCTAGATAGAATAATAGATGAGCTTAAATAAACATTAAAGAACTTAAGGGAATTCTATTAATGTATATACCCTAAAATCAATCATATTGATGATTGTAAATTTGAATCATGTTATTTTAATGGTAATTTCAATTATCATATTTATGCATATTATCTGCGTAATATATTTAATTATGATAATAACCTTAAAATAATTATATTCTTAAATGCTCTTAGTCATATATCATTATGGATTGGGTTGTTTTAATATGTTAAGACTAACATGTGTGGTGACTTATATAAGATATTAAGTCTGCACATGAGTACAAGTTAAAGAACTTGTATATTGGACCGACCCACCCTAAGAACACTATATGGATCATTATATAAGTGTCATGAGTGATTATTGGTGATCATTATTAATATGGTCCTTTAACCTGAGATCTCTAAGGTTCCCTACCTGTGAGTTTCATATTTTAATACTACTTTATGTCACTCATGGTTAAGTGAATGCAAGGGTAGTTATTGGATATGTCACATATCATACGGAGGAATTTGTGTGATCAAGATAGAATTTATCCTTTCTCTATAATAGAAGCAACATCTGTGGACCCCTTGATTAAATAAAGCTGAGAAAATGTATGGCTATACTAAGATAAATTAATATGGGATGTCGATTACATTTACTTCAGTCAGCTTACTTAGGAATTAAGAAATCTTTGAATTGGGCTATACGGGAATGACACGATCCATGTCTCGTGCTTAATCTAGATGTCTAGGATAAAAGGACATAGATGATGATAACATGTAAAGGTTCGGTCGAATCATCAATTTTTTCATTACTTGGGTAACAATGATATGTTGCTATACATCACTCATTGTTTATGATCATTAATATCATTAATATAATTAATGATCAATGCTAATGTAATGAGAGCTTGTAAGGTCGCATATTTAGAGCCTAGTGAATTTAGAATTGATAGACTAAATTATTTAGGCCTACTATTTAAGAATTCTATATTATAATTATAAGGCCTAGTAATAAGCCTATAATTATATATAGAACAAAGCTCAATTAGTTAGGATTTTTCTATGTACCTATTTAAATAGGCTTGTGGGGTAATAATAGATCATTATTCATGTATCCCCAACACAGAAAAACCTATCAGCCCCTTTGAACCCTTGAAGGGCGTAGCTAGCACTATGAAAGAAAAGGAGGTGAATTCCAATCAATGGATGTGAGACGTTTGCTGGTGATTCGCGGGTCTGTGTGGATACCTTGAAACTTTTGACCAGAAGCAATTCGAAAGAGAGTGATCATCAATCGGACCTCAAAAGTATTTGAGAAAAAGGTAATCTAATTCTTATCTTAATCCAACGTTTTGCATGGATCCATTGGTTAGGATCGGTTAATTTTGCTGCATTTATTTAGCTCTTGATCCTAACAAATTCATAGTCCAATATGTCTACCATGCATGAAACATAGTGCTATCAATTGAATGCATAGCAGGGATTTCGCTACCATTTTGCAACTTAGCTATATGTTACATGATTAAGGTTACATTATGGCATTTTGGAAAGGTTTAGTGCCAACCAAAAGCTATCTATAACTTTTCACAATCCTGATTGATTTGAGATGCCCAATGTTCTTTTTTGATAAGGAGGATGACCTATATGTTTTATACAAGTGCAAAATCATTAGACTAATTAGTTTAAGGTATTTGGGATCCATATATCACAAATTCATTTTCTAATGAATTTGGAGTTTTTAAAGGCTATATTGCATTTGTGACAAGATTCTTCCAAGCAATAGGGCTTTAGATCTAGTGTTCAAAATGATTGCAAGCATGACAATCATCATCAAGCAAACATGAGAGGCTCAAAATGATTTTATCTTTACTAGCACACTTGTTAGTGTTGAAAGGATTGTTTCTTCGATAGAGGATGATCTTTGTATAGTGCAAGCAAGGATGCTTAGGATAAGGCCTTATTCCTTTGTCTTGGTTGCCTAAATATGAATGCCTCTACTAATAATTGTTTGAAGCTAGATGTTAACATAGCCTGGAAAGAGAAAGCTAACACCATTACTAGTTTTAGGATAGATGATCTTGGTATGGTAATTAGCGTATGATTTGAAAAGCAAAAATGCTACTCTATTGAAGAAGCAAAGGTTTTGGAAAATCTTGAAAGCATGTTATGTTGCTTAAGAACTAAACTATTCTACAATATTTATTGAGTTGGATAGTGAGTTAGTGGTGGATGCTATACTTGATTCATAGCACTTAGAAGATATTAAGTATTGTAAAAGGTAATATGTTTTATATTAACACATCTACTTTTTTAATTGTAGTTTGGACTTCTAGGTCAATCAATTGTCATAAAAGTGCCAAGTGAGTTTTCACTATTATTAGGAGTAGGTCAACTTTAGCTACTAAAATTTTCCTTATTATAAATAAGGTGTGTAATTATAATATATTTGTGGCTTTTGATGCAAAATAAGGGAAAAGAATAAATTTTTAAAACTTTCGTAAAAAGGTTACAATATTTAAAAATTATAAAATCTTATATAATATTTATAATTTTTAATTAAAAATATAAAAGCATGTATTAATAGGATCTTTCTAAATTCTCACTTACCCCACGTTAAAAACCAACTCTTTGCCGCCATCATCAGTCGGCAGAGGGTTGTTTTCATTTGCCAATTTTAAGTGTTATGCCCACAAACTAGTCGCCACGTGGAATTTCCAAGTCCCTTTTGACATTTTGTCTTTTCGATGGCCTACCACTGAAAAAATAAAATCTTAAAAAAAATATAATATTCAAAAGAAAAATGTCAAAATATAAAAAATGTGGGGAAGCCAATTTCCAAGTAATATAGAAAAGGGCCAAATTTATTGGCTAAATATACTCAATTACTTTCATTTTTAAAATATATATTCATTCATTTTATTTCCACAATATAAAATATTAAAATTTTAAACTATAGTTTATTTTTTAATATTTTCAATCATGATTGAAATTTTTTTATATTCTATGTACAAATATATCTTTTTTTAAAGAATAAAATTTTCTTCCTTTTTTATTTATAACTGTATTATAATATTTGTATATAAAATATATAAAAATATTCATTTAATTATGAAGAATCATATTAAAAAGAATTAATTATAATTAAAAAATTAATATTATTATATTTCATAATAACAAAAATGTGTAATTATGATAAATGTGAGATTCCGAAAGTAACTCAAGTAAATCTTTGAAAAAAGTCAACATGAGAAAATTAGGTGTATGTCCAACAAGCAAAAAGCATGGCATCACTTTGGACTACGCGTTCCACGGACTTTGTTGATCGGCAGCCGTTGGATTCTATGCTCAACCTGCCACCAATCTACGTGTGTCTTCGATTTCCATTACCCTTGACTTCGAGCCATCAACGGGGAACTTCGCATTATATAATTGGAAAAAAAAGGCAAAATATCCTTTTAAATTTGCGGTGACTAAATTTTACCTCTATTAATTAAAAAAATTTAAATATCATCTCTTCAAATTACATAAAATTAAAAATTAATATTTATTATTTACTTAATTTTTCATTTCATCAAATTATTAATTTTTAAAAAATATTTTAAAAAATCACAATATTATAAAATACTAGTTTATCTAATTATTTTATACATAAATTTGCAATTTATTTTTAAATATTTAATTAAAATTCTATATATTTAATTTTTATTAATTATATAATATAAAAATATGTAAAAAATGATTAGATAAATTAATATATTATAATTTTTTTGTTTAGCAAGCTTATAAAAAATACACAAGTTGACAAAATGAGAAATTAAGTAAGTAAGAAGTGTTAATTCTAAATTTTGTATAGTTTAAGGAAGTGATACTTAAATTTTCAAAGTTGAATAGGGCAAAATTCAATCATTTAAAATTTGAAGGGAGTATTTTGCATTTTTTTTTCTATAAGTAAATAATTAAGATAGTTGTGTTTATCATTCAAAATTATTAATAGGAAAAAATGTAAAGTACCTCCCTTTAATTTTGAAGTGATTGGATTTTGCTCTTTCAATTTTAGAGACTTGGAAATTGCCTCTTCAACTTTGAAAAATTTAGAATTACTTAGTTAACAATTTTGTTAAATTATGTGATTGTTTTCATAAATTTTTTAAGCAAAAATCAAACAATTACAGTGTATTGATTTATTTTGTCATTTTTGTACATAAATTTTCAATACATTTTCAAGTGCTTAATTAAAATTTAATATATAATTTAATTTTATTAATTATATAACATAGAAATTATGTGCAAAAATGATGAAATAAATCAACATATTATAATATTGGGGTTCATGTTTAAAAACTACATGAAAAAATCATGTAATTTGATTAAGTGGATGATAAATACTTTTTTGCAGGTTTTGCAAAATTTAAATGAGTGATTTTTAAATTTTTAAAGTTAAATAGAGTAAAGTTCAATCACTTTAAAATTAAAAAAATATTTTATATTTTTCCTTTATTAATATATATAGTCAACTTATTTCAACTTTGAATAAGTGGTGTACTACACTTATTGTTAAATACAAAATTATTGGACCAAACATAAACTGTAATCAATGGCCAACATATCAAAGGTCAATCTATAGATTAAAGATTGGCCCATCAAAAAACAGCCCAAAAATAGATTATCTAATAATGACTAATTTCAGAAGAATGTACAAAATGATCACTTAATCACTGATGCGTGAAGAGTAACCTGATCTAATCGTCAGGATCGGTTTTAGATAATGAGCATATTTGCTTTCTTAGAATTACTCATAATATGAATGTTAGATATTAAATACAAATCCCCCAAAGTTAAAGAGAGTTTATTATAAAAATTAATAATTTTAAATGTTAAATGCAACTACTCAAAGTTAAAAAAAGGTATTTTACATTTTTTTAATAATTAATCTATATAGTTTATGGCTTGAATATAATAATTATCTAAAATTTATAATAGTTTTATTTTTAAATTATTTAATTATTCGCAATAAACTTTTCCGTTGATTTATTGTTTGAATTCTTAGACTGATTGATGATTTGGGCAATTAATTTACTAACATGTTAATATTATAGTATTTAAACATGTATTTATTTTTTTTGTGCTGTTAAATGACTTATCATATGTAACTAAATAATTAAAAATAAAAAAATTTTTATTTTTTAAAATATGCTACATGTTATTGACGTCGTTGCTCTAATAACTTGAATAAAACTTAATATTAGAATTTTTTGAGAATGAATGATTAAAATGACATCATATAATTTTGTAAGATACTAAAATAATGTCACACAAATCACTAAATGACTAAAATAGGCATGTTTATCCATTGGGTCATTGGACGCGAAGATTGAAAAATGTGGACAGGTGATGGATATCGAAACGTTCATGACTTCTTCAGTTCCTCTGCAAAGCGTCACGTAAGCTGCCCGCACCATCTTATGATATATTAATAATATGAAATTGTTAAATTTTATTTAATTTATATAGTATTATATAATTTAATGAATTCAAGCATTTGAATTAACTAATGCATAATAATGTTGATACGTTAAAGTCTCTCCCATTAAATAATTCTTATTATCAAGTATTTTTTATTAAATAAAAAGAAAGTAGCAACGCGTATTTTCCTTAAATATTATTCAATGAGTATTTTTTTTAATATTCAATCTAAGTATAACTATTTTTTTAATGATAAAAATGATTAAACAACTAAAGACATGATTAGGAATCAAATTTTGTTTGTTGGAAAAGATATAAAACCTTAACAAACATTAGATATCATTTAAATCAAATATTTTACATAAAATTGACAAAAAATTTAACTGAAATTAAACATAAATATAAATAAGAGCCCATTTCTAAAATTTTAAATTATAAATACTTAATTAAAAATTAAATAAAATTATAGAAGGCAACGGAGTAATTAACCCAAACACATATGGGGAAGTGACTTGGATCGGCGGTGGTATCAAAGAAGAGACGTTGAATTTGTAAATGGATTGAGATTGAGATGAGATATAATTCAAATACAATTTTTCCATTTTTCTTTTTTTCCCATTTTGGGTGATTGGGGATTGGGGGTGGGTGTAAGAATTGACAAGCGAAGAGGTTGGGCTGTCGGTGGCAATGGATAAGGATCAGAAGTAATTATAGGCCCATCGTTGTCACTTAATGGGCTATTCTACAAAACTCTCTATAAAAATAAATACCATGTTGTTTTGCATTGCGTAATGGACAGAAGAAGTTAGCAGAAAAAGCCGGGACAGAAGAAGTTAGCAGAAAAAGCCGGGACTTCAGCAGCCGATTCTTTTGATATATACGTTTTTGCCAAAATAAAATTATAAAAATATTATGATGGAAAATAATATTTTATATTTTAAAAAAATTATTTTTATTAGTAGAATATTAAATGTCATAATTTTCTAATCAAAATATACAAATAATATTTGCTCATTTATTTGTATATATATAAATATGATATTTTTATGAAAATTATCTTTCTGTAAAACAAATAAAGCCTAAATCTTATTTTTTTTTCCATTTTCTTTGGTATATTTCTGTTATATTGACAAGAAATAAATACAAAGTTTTTATGTGTAGTGAAATCTAAAATCCTTTTTATATTTTTATGAGACTTATACAAAATTTTTCTCTTATTTAGGAAGGCTAACAATAATATTTTATTTTATTTTTAAATGAATTTCATTTTCAAATGACATCTTACTTTAAGTAAAAAGGTATCTTATTTCATGTTATTTACAATTTTAATTTTAGTTGCATTTATATTATTGTGAAATTCATTAAATTTATGAAAGATTTTATTAGAATTTATTTTATTTGACCTAAAACATATATTATATAAATTTTTTAATACTTTCTAATATTAAATATATTATAATACCATCAAAATTTACTTTTTAATTGACTTGAATGTATTTTTTTAATATTTTTAAAATAAAATAATTTATCTGTAAGTGAATTGAAATAATTATTTTTAACCTAATTTTTAAATAATAGAATTTATTTGTGATTGAATTAAAATTATTTTCATTAAAATAAAATGAAATTAATTTTAGAAAAATTTAATGATAATTGCCTCGAATGGGGGAAAAAGAAGGAAGTCCGAAACAAAGAAGCAAAAATTGATAAACTCAGATGATATGCATTCTGTCTCGAACAAAGAACAAAGAAGCAAAAATAGGAAAAAGACACTTCGTCATGAAATCGAGCATTTGAAAGAAAAAACCATTAAGTGTTGATACATGATATGCATCAAATCAAATGTGCTCTGAATCAATTAAAAATGTCAGCTGAAAATATGGCGCGCCCACATCGGTCTCTTGGCCTTTCATTTTCACCCACACAACTCGCCCCTGGCTTTCGGCGTAAGGAGCTTTGAATAATGGAGGATTAAAAGTAGATCTTATGGGAAAGTTGATTCCTTCTCTTTTTTAGTCATTGTACGTGTTGTTTTAGCTTTAAATTATTAGGGCTAAAGGTGCAAATAAATAAATTATCCGTAAATAATTCAAGATTAACTTATAAAAGGTTTAATTTAAATTTCACTTTAAATGAGTCAAACCTAAACAAGTTGAGCTTAAATTTTATAAGAAAAAATGTATAATTATTTTTGTACTTTATATTAACAAGTAGAGCTTAAATTTCATGATAAAAAACATATAATTATTCTTATACAATATATTAATAACATAATGCATAAAAAATTTAATCCCCATTAATAATTGTTAAAATTGCATGAAGAAATGTGGTAATTTGATTGACGTAATTAGTTTTCTAATATATATCACTTTTTGCTATATATAATCATTAGCATTATGTGATAATTGTGCACATATTTTATTTATAGATTTGATGCTTACATTGTAGAAATTTATATTAATAAATAAAATAAAATAAAAAATATGTTATCTTTTCATTTAGCAAAAATGAAATTTTATATGCTTAAGTTGAGATGAAATGATAACCTATTTAAATAAGATTATAAAAACTTGTTTAGGTTCATTTTCAATAGAAGCTCAAATTTGAATATTTCAAATTTTATAGGAAATTGAAACCTAATAATATATTATACGAATAAACTAGAATAAACTCATTTACACTCATATTTAAGTCAAATTCAAGTTCAAGTTCTAATTATTCGAGCCTAATGTTTGACTCAAGTTTAACTTAGTTTATTTTTAATAAGTTCAAATTTGAGTATATAGATATTTAGCTTTGCTTGGTTCATTTGCTTCCTTAGTTAAGGGTAGTAATGCAACACACATGCAATATAATATCGGGTGAAAGTACCATGCTCAAAGCTTATTCATAAGAGTATGTGTTGGTAATTAGCGGCAACATGTCACAAGTCTATAATTCTCTAATCAAAATAATGTGGTGCATATTTTTTACTATTAGCAAACATATAAGCCTTTTCATCAAATTGATATTGCATACTTGGAATAAATAGCAGAACTTGTAAGTTCACAAGTCATAATCAAAGTCAAAGCATTTGCACATGTTGAGCCATAAGAATGCCCTATATTAGGAGCCTTTAGGTATAACGAGCCAAAAGAGACAGTTTAAATAAGGAGAATGATATTTTATTCACTTGAAATATGTTTCATTCCATAATTTTAAATATGTAGAAACCGATCACAAGCTAATACATTAGGTCCCTAGCTTAGTACCAAGCCATCTTACTTGGCTGCTAACATTCCATCTTTTAAAGAGTATTTTGAACTAAAGCCCATTCAACAGAAGTAGATATACTTTTTCTTTTCAAGTTGACATGAGGTATTTTCTCCATGCTCTAGATGTTTAATTGGCACCACAATATATTAAAATGAAGATAAAAAATGTGAGGATTGCAATAATGGCCTTTTCAAACCCATCTAAAATTTTAAATTATATCAAAATTATTAAAATACGATAAACTTGAGAAAATTAAGAAAAAATATAAGTTGAATTAATTTCAAATTTCAACCATAAAACTTTTATAATATGCTTAATTTTTTTACCAAGTTTCATATAAAATTAAGCATGTTTGTTTGTTAAAATCATCATAACTACCAACTTATGAAATTTTCCCTTACTTCAAATGTCAATACCTTCATTTATACCTTAATCTAACATAGTTTTATGAAGAATTTTCTTATTCTCTTAAAACTTCACATTAATATTTAACTTACTTCTCTAAGTTATTACCTTGATTGCTTATACCTAACTCTTTGAGTGCTAGGAATGTTCCCCATCTCAAACTTGGGCCGTTACCTTCGTAATATTGGTATTCACTTAACAAAATACTTCTTCTACAAATTTCTCAAAAGGTTACTTTTATAGGCTCTTCTCAAAGTGTCCTAATACCTTCTAGTTTCACATTCTTACTAGCTTTCTCAAACTAGTTACCTCTGTAACTTGTTTGATAAGGTTATTGCCTCTATAACTATGTTCTCATTGTCTCTGTAGCTTTCATGCATGTCAACTTTACAATAAAAGGGTGTATTAACTATATAGCTCATGAGCAATACTTGACATTTTAAATCACCTACTAATAAGAAATCTTAGTCTAATGCCCATAAAACTGACATCAGAGATAAGGCTTATGCCTTGATCTATGTATAGCATCTTATAACCTCGCTTTGAAAATTGCTCATGTTGCTTCTAGCCAATTCATTATACTTTGCAATACCATTTTTATACTCGATTGAATACTATAATCCTTTCTAAATTAATAACTTCTAGTATCTTATTAACCATTATATCTAATTCAGAGTTAATGTTTTTTAGCATTGTAATTATTATGACCTTTTCTATCTTGAGCAACATCCACCAACATCTAGGCATTTGTAGTTTTATCTAGAATGTGTCTATTAACAATTTTTTTAAACATATCCTTTAATGGCTCCCTTATTTAAACATCTTCAAAAGGGTGGAGTGTAGAGCATCCTTCACTTTATAACTCAAGCTCCTTTTTACTTGTGTATGAGCAAATGTGAATCTCATGGTTATTGTCATAAAGTCTCTCGGCCATGTGACTATATAGTGCTAGTATACTATATTGGGGTGTATCCTAGGAGTTAATCATAAAGAAGATTAATAATGCATAATGTATTATATTTTATTTCTGGCAATGCAATTATTATATTTTATTTTTATTTTTTTATCTGCCTAATTTATAACTTAATATAATAATTATCCTTGAAATAATTTTACTATTTCTAAAATGCCCTTAGTCAAGTATTATTGCGAAAATGATAGTAATAATACATCAAGATTAACATATATAGTGACTGGTGATTATGAATCATAGATATGTAATATCAAGTCAATACATGAGTACATTATTAGTGAACAGATGTACTAGATTAGCCCGCAATGAGAAAAACTACTGAATTGTCATATGCCATTAGTTATTCTCATATGACTATAATTTACGTAGTCCTTTGACTTGAAGTTATTACGGTTCCCTATATAAGGAGCCACACACACACACACTTTGATGTCGTCCTGTATTACCTTTAATTGGGATGTGTTATAGGACGTTAATTAAATGTGTCATGAATCATGCAGAGGAATGTGTTCTTATTATATAGTAAGAGTGATATCCTTGGACCTCTTGATTGAATGAGATTAAGAAATGCATGACCATACTCAAATGGATCAATATGAGATATTGATTATTTGTTTAAGTTAGTCTATTCGGTATTAAGAAATATAAATTGAACGTAATCAAGGATGACGCATTCCATGCCTTTAGTTCGATTTGGATATCATTACAAAAGGGATTATGTTGTAAAGTGTTGTTCGTATATTAAGTGAATATTGTGTCATAAATATTTTTACTACTTAGGTGGCAGTGATGTATTACTAGATACCGCTCACTGTTTATGGTCCACAAATGGGCTATTACCAACGTAGTGAAAATCTACATGGTCACACAAAAGGGGTATGAATGAGATAATAATTAATTGAGCTTTAGTTGGACTAAAATTCAATTAATTGAGTTTATTTTTGTGCATATAAATATTATTAAAATAATAATATATTTTCACATAATATATAGTATATTATGTAGTATTATTTAATATTAAAGTAATATTAGATAATTATGTTATTAGATAATTATATTATGAGATAATATTATTTTTTAATATAAGATAATTATATGCTATTTTCATATTAGATAATTATATTATAAGATAATGTTATTATTTAATGTTAGATAATTAATGAATAAGTTCTATCTTTCTTCACTCTCTCCATGATAAGGATAAGGATAAGATGATAGTTATTAAGTAAGATTAGGATTTTGGAAGCATTATCCTAATAAAATTAGAAATGTGGTATGCCTTAGTTCTATAAAAAGGACTTGAAGGTAGAACTTTAAAATATACACATTAGTTGCCATTAAACCTTAAATCACTCAAAAAAATGCACTAATCCTAATCCTTGTGAGAGAGACATATCCTAATAAATTTGTGGAGGGTGATAAGTTATTGTTCACTTCGTGTGGATATTATAGAAACGTTGTACCTTTTGGCCGGTGTTCAATTCATGATTCATCTCGGCCTCTTAAAGTTTTATTTAGAAAGAACACGAGTGCACAAAAGGTAAAACTCTAATATTGATTTATGCCCTTTTCCATGGATCCTTAGTAAGATTTGGATAAAAAATTTTAATTTTCTGCTATTTATGTTGATATGAAACCTAACATACTACTCTTCTTTCAAGTCATTATCACCACTCTGTAAAGTGACTATGTACTTTAGCCTATTACATTGAAGAGTCTTGTAGGTTAGTGTCGCAACTTGTTCATTGTCCCACATGATTGTGCATATAGCTTTAATTCCTTCAAATCTCCATATAAGCCTTTGGCTATGCTCCTTTAAGATGCCTCTTAACATGATTTTAGACTTCTCTTTCTAAAGTAATCCACTTGATATATCACTTAAATATGTTATTTCTTAGGATGTGTCTACCATTTATGGCCATGCATTTTAACATGACCATGGTTTTGCCTTGTGGATTTATCAATCCTTTTAAGCTAAGCCTTTTGGAAAGACCAATGGTTCTTTATCTAGATAGGATG
This sequence comes from Sindora glabra, assembly GCA_020226215.1. Taxonomy (NCBI): domain Eukaryota; kingdom Viridiplantae; phylum Streptophyta; class Magnoliopsida; order Fabales; family Fabaceae; genus Sindora; species Sindora glabra. The sequence goes on along the minus strand of CM035232.1, from coordinate 44,343,205 downwards.
TTAATTCATTCATTCTTTTGGATTAAATTTTGCATTTCTTGATGCTTGATGCCACTACTATGAATAAGCATATAACCAACGTCTCGCACATTGCAATCTAGCCTTTTGGCATAAATGCTTGTACTCAATGCATTAATCTATATTCTCTAAGTTACATATTCTCTTATGCACTAGCTTTTCGAGCCCATCCAACTTTTTACACCTTTTAATTAAGTTTATGACATTATTTTTTCCAAGTTTAAGAATAATAGCTTCACACATCCTTCAAATAGTATTGGACAAGTTACATCTAAACCTACTTTAATAACTTTTTAGCCAAAACTGTATAGTGCATGCTTGCTATTTTTGGTGAATATGTCAGTTTTCCTATTAAATTCACGTGACATGCTTGGAATAGATAGCTAGACTCGTAAGTTTATAAGTCACAATCAAATATTGTTGAAGCACCTGTACGTCTTGAGTCATAAGAATGCCTTACATTATGAAGGTTTAAGTAAAAAAAAGGACTATTTGAATAGGGAAAGAGACAATTTATTCACTTAATATTTTTCTCATCCTATAACTTTAAGTATGTAGGGTATGCTACAAACTAACATATTCAACTCTTGAGCTTAATGCCAAGCTACCCTATTAGGCTACTGACCCTCCACTCTTAAAGAGTATTTGAACCAAAGTCTACTCATTTTAAGTAAACATATTTTTTTAGAATTAACATAAAGGCTTTTTCTTTATGCTTTAAGTGTCTAATTGACATTATAATATACTGAAATGAAAATAAAAATGTGAGTATGCAATTATGGAATTTTCAAACCCCTTTGAGTTCTCAAAATATGCTAAAATAACTAAAATACCCTAGACTTGGGAAAAGTGAGAAAAATAGTATGCAAGTTAGATTGATCTCAAAATTTAACCACATGACCCCTATAACATGCTTAATTTTTTTCATTAAATTTAATCCAAAATTGAACATGTTTGTCTAATGAAATCATTATAACTACCAGTTTATGATACATAGCCACAATAATGACATGTGTATAAGTGAAGACATTGAATTTTTAAACTTTTATAGAGAAAAATGAAAAATATCCCAATTAACTTTGATGTGGTTGAATTTTACCACCACAAACTTTGAATCTAGAAATCAAACCCTTTAATTATATAAAACTTGCATTTAACCTCTAATGTTTACTTAATTAATTATTTTAATAAATTAAATGATTTTTAAGAAGTTTTTAAACATGAATCATAATATTATAATATGTTAGTTTATTACATTAATTTTTTACATGATTTTTATGTTATATAATTTATACAAATTAAATCAAATAAATATAATTTTAATTAAATATTTAAAAATAAGTTATAAAATTTTGTGCAAAAATGATATAATAAAATAACATATAGTAATAGCATGAATCTTATTGAAAAAATTATTGAAAACATTTCATAATTTAATAAAATAGTTAATTAAGTGAATAGTAGGTGTTAATTATAAGTTTTATATAGTTAAAGGATTTGATTTACAAATTTTCAAAATTTATGAGGTAAAATGCAATCACTTTAAAATTGGCAGGATATTTGACATTTCTCTCTTTTTTATAAGATATAACAAATAATATTATATATAAACTCATTAAATTTTTAAATTTGAATCCACTAAAATATGATTACATTGAGTGATGAATCACACCCTCTCTTCAATAGCAAGTAAGTTGTTAAATTTGTAATTTTATATTCATTATTACTCAATTGATATTTATAGAAGAATTCACCAATAGTCCCATTTTTTTATTGAACCAATATAATGTAACAAATTATAATTTAATTTTTAAAGTATAATATAAACACATTCGAAAAATTCTACTAATGATTGTAAGTTGAAAAAGGAATGAAAAGAAATGAATGAGCATGGTTTCGATCAAATAATTCTTCTTTTTCTTCTTCTTCTTTTCTCTCTCTTTCTATAATAATAATTAAAATAAAAAAATCAAAACAAATGAACATAATGTTAAGCTTTTTTTAAGACTAATGTCACCCATTTATTGTTTAAGGTAATTAGATATAGTATCACCAAAAAAAAGTTAATTAGATATGGTTGAAATTTGTGTATATATATATTGAGGATTTAAATTTATTTTATTATTAGTATAAACAAACTTTACACTATTAATTACTTGTGTATTGTTATGTTAATAAAAAACCATTATTAAAACCCTTTAAATAAATTTTAGACTCTTATTCATTCATGTAATATCATGTTAATAAATAAAAAAATATTATTAAAACCTCTTTACTATTGTTAAAAATTCTTACTTATTATTAATTTTTTTAAAATTTTTTTATATTTATTTTTAATATAAAATATTTTGCACTGATAATAAATCAAATTTGAATTTATTTTTTAATGACTTTAATTTTTTTTATCATTCAATAATTTCAATGCATAAAATTTGGATAAAAACCAACTTTTATCTCATAATTGTATTCTTTAATCAAGATTAATAATTGATATATTTATGATTAAAATTTAAGGATAATCCTTTAATACTTGTTAGAAGATTTATATATTTTTATAAAAGTTTAGCATAAAATTTGTGATTTTGTATACAAAATCCTTTAACTTATCAAAAAACATATATTTTGCAAGAATTTTGTGTACAATAATAACATAAAAATTACAATTCTATTAATCAAAGTTGTTTAAAAATACTTTCTAAAATTTTCTTTATATAGAAATTACAAGTTTTGATAAAAAATTGTGAAAATATAGAAAATTTTCACAAAAAGGTTACAAAAAATATATATTGTTACAAAATTTTATTATAGCTATCCAAATATATTTCTAAATTAAAAATTAAATACATAAATTTAAACCTATTCATTATGGGTTCTTGGCTTTGTTAATGTTGGTAGTATGCAAGCATAAACAAGTAAGTCATCATATTATATTATATTTATTTACATATTGGAAAAAAATACATTTTATCAATGAATGTTATGATCTTATTTATAATTTATTTGATGTAATTTAAAGTACTAAAAAAATGTAACATGTGATTTGCATTGCTTAATACTTTATTTATTATATTAAATTTCCATCCAAATCTAATGAAAATTATCACGGACTTCATTTTTAATTTTAGTTTGGTATGATTTTATCTTAATTTATTCCCAACTTCACTTCTTTATTTCCAATTTTCTCTTGTACATAAAACATAAATGCTAAACAGAAATACAATTTTCATTTTTGCAATATTTTTTCAAGGCATAGTATGAGGGAGAAGGACAGAATCCGTCGTAACATCCGACAAAGAGTTGTGAAATGTGAAAGCCTCTTGCTAATATTCCACATGCTATTCCAATTATACAAATGAATAGGGAAACAGCATTATAACAGATGAATACAGAACAACCTCATAAGTACATTTCCGAAATTTTTGTTGGATGTTGCAATTAATATTCTGCCTCATTTTTTGTGCTGTAACAAAGAAATCTTGCATAAATTAAAGGCAAATTTTTTTTTAGGGATTATGATTTAAAGGAAATGTGCAATTGAAAACAACATTATAAATCAATTAAATTTGGATTAACAAGAGATCACATGAGTTGTACGTGATGATTTTTATTAGATTTGGAAAGAATTGAACGAATAGAATAATAATAATACATATCAAAGGTCACCTCTTTTTAACGCTTTAAACAATTTAAACAATACGTGAACATATTACAAATTAAGCCATAATATATGATTATTGTATTTTTTTTCCTTATGCATATGCATAATACAAGTATTGATGTCTTGGTTTTACATAAAAAAAGTTACTTTATTTTATTTTATTTTTACTATAAAGGCAACAAACCAGTTAATATATATATATATATATTAAATTTAAATTTAAAATATTAAAAAAATGTAAATATAACGTCGAATATCACACTATTTATTATTTTATTTTGCTTAGGAACATGTGCCCTTGGGTTTGGATCCAAAGGTAAATCGGCTGGGATAGTGGGATGCTACTCGCTAAATACCGTCACCAATCTTTGTCGTTGCTATTGGTTAGCCCGTAAATTTTTGGGTCCAAGCCCACTAGTTCAGGCCCATAAAAACTGAATGATCCGGGGTGACCTCAGTCCTCGAACCAAGTTAAAACCTATCACAATAGAAGGTAAAGTGCGGGCTGTGGTTCAGTGGACACACTGACCCAACGGGAAAAGAAAATATCTGTTTTTTTTTTTTTGGGTACCATGAGAAGAAAATATCTGTTACTACTCGTGAATACTAGAAAGATTATTCTTCCTTATTTTAATATTGAGAAAAATGCTTTAACATCTTATATTTTACAAAATTACATAAGTATCCCTCGAATTTAAAATTTTCTCAAAGTTTCCTTTTAAATATAAAAAATACTACGTTGAAATCCAATTATGGAATGACAAGAAAAACGTAACCATGAAATTCAAATCAATAATATATGATATTTTTTACTATTTTGTGACTAGAGTACGTTTTAATTAATTTAAATTACTGATAAGACATTAAATTTTGATATGAATGGAATATTATTTCAATCGATTGAACTAAATTAAAATATATCTTAAATTATAAAATATTTAAAATGTCTTATTATGTTATATGATGTGAATTTAATAACCATTTTCTTTTCATGATAGACTCTCCTAATTTCGTCGAGCCCAATTTCCTTGAAAACGTGGTGACTTGTCTAGATCCCTAGGTTTAAAAAATTGTCAAATGGAAACTATTTTTTCTTGGTAAATTACACATGGCCTTTCTGTAATTTTCCTATCACTTGACTTACCTTTTATAGTATTAAACATATATTTATTTAATAGTCTATATAACCTTTGATCGTTAATTTGCATTATTTATTTAAATATATTCAACGTATGATTTTCACATAATTTTATTTTCCATCAAAATAAAAAAGAAATTAATACCAATTTTTAAAAAGGCTTATATCTTTCTTTTTACCCCTATAATATTAGAAAATGGAATTATAATTTAAAAATTGACCGAATAATCCTAAATTTTATCCTCACTTAATTATTCTTCTGTGATAAAATGAGTATTACTTGAGTTGTCTCATTGAAAGCTTTCTCACTTTAGATATAATTTTTTTTTACTTATTTTTGACATCGATAACTACTCTACAAATTATATCTTTATGGTCAAATTATTATTTATTTATTGCAAGCAATCAATAGCAGTAAAATAGAAAAAAATATTATATCACAAAATATCTTATGAAAATGGTCTCTTAATATTTATACATTAGAATTCTTCAATCATATCATATATGACAAATATGTATATAATTTCTCCATAACAAAGGATATAATCTATTTTCCTTGTTAGCACAAATAAATCCCTCCCAATTTTGCTCCTATAAGCAATTGACATTTCTTGTAAGTTTAGATAAATTTATAATAATAAAAAAGCTAAATTGTTACATTAGAAAAAAGAAGTTAAATCATATACTTAAGGATAAATATGAATTGAGTTGTTAACTAGAATAAATTTAGCATGATTTGAAATTTGATTCATATTCAAATGAACAATTTTTTTTTTGAATTTGGTATTGAATTAAAATTGGGAATTACTCAACTCGACTTGATAGTTCATTTGGTTTACTCAAAGAAACCAAAATATCAAATAAACAAACCTAAATTAAAATGAATCAAGACAACTTACATAGCTAATTTATTAGCTTAACTTATTTGATTCATTTAGTTTAAAATTATATAAAAATGCTATTCATTTTCATTTAAATACACCACATAATTTATAATTTTAAATCTAATATCATGATTTATTTTATAAATATCATTAATAAATATTATTAAAATACTTCTATAATTATAATTAACTTATCGAGTTAATTCATGAATCAAATGAGTCAATCTAATCATAAGTTAAATCTAGTTCATTTAACAAACAATTCAATCTTTTTGGTTTAGGTTTAATTTATTTGATTTATGAACCTAGCTCATTGAACCAATTTTCATGTTAAATCATGAATGATTCACGAGTAGGTATAATTTATTTCTAACTCTAACCATAGATGAGAAATTCACAATGAAATTTCCTTTTATTAATTTCAAATGCAATAATCAAAGTTTAAAAATTTTACTTTAATATAGAGAAAAATTTAAGAATGGTAATTAAAATGGTGAATAAATTAGAAGGAGAATGTTAAAAGATCTTTTTAAAAAGCACTAATTTCTTTTAATATTGATAAGAAATAAAATTACATGAGGGTCATATAATGATTTTGTTAAAAATACCAAATAGAATAATAAAAAAGGAGTTATATGCACTATTAAATAAAAATAGGATGGTAAATTGTACATTTTAATATTATTAGTAGCACTTTACACATAAAAAAAAGTATAAGAGAGTTATGAGTAACTACCCATTTTTTTATTGTTTTATAAAATAGACTAGACCATGAAAAGAGGTCATTGATTCTAAACTTCGCCCGATCCTAAAAATTACAAGATTTTTGTTCCTTTTTTTATGGTTTGAATATTGATTGTTTTTTTTATGATTTAATTAAAATTCAAGTTAAACATAAACAATTATATGAATCAAATCAGTCTGGATTAACCTAACCAATTAGATAAGTTTATTTCAATAATACATTAATAATATATAATTATTTTTAATACAAAAATACTTAATTGATATAGCTAATTTTTTTATATATTTAAATATCTTATTATCTATTTATATATATATTTTTATATAAAATTTTAATTTTTTAAAATAATAATAAAAATAAAAGTAATCAAACTTTCAAACTAAATTTCAAGTATAATTTAATGGGATTAACTCAAGTTATATCTTTTAAAATTAAAAAAGTCAAATCTTTCAAACTAGAAGTAATCAAACTTTCAAACTTTCAAACTTTCACATAATTATATTTCATGCAATTATATATAAAAAATTTGATCGAAAGCCTAACGAAGTGGTCTATGAACACTCTGATTCAATTAGTTTATTTCACTAAAATTTAAAAAAAAAACAATTCATTCAAACAAGTCAGCCAATCTATTATTTAGCTGTAATCCACTCAGTCAGCTTAAAAACTGGCTTTGTACACTCATGTTGACGATGCTATCATTTTTTAGTTATATACTAAAAAATGACAAATCACTTCACATACATATTATAATAATATCAAATATAAAATATTAAAAATGAAAAATTTTCAAAAACTACGTCAAATTCCATTATATTAAACCATAAATAATGCTGTCTAGCAGCTGTGGAAACGCTTTGAAAATTCGAACCATAAATTTTAAGTCACAGACAGAAAAGTAGAAATTACAAAAATTGCAATCATTAGGTATTTCGATGTACATCTTAGATTATTGTTCAGGTTTACGGTGAAAAATTTCTGTTGCACCAAACCACAACTCAACAACTCTTGGGAGGAGTTTGTAAAATTAGGGCAACCACCCAACACATTAGGCTTCTGGTTGGTAATTACTATCCCTTTTTATTTGTTGATAAAATGATACGAAGGGAAACTTCTTTGATTCCATTGAAAAAGGTGCTAGTAGGAAGGTGAAGTTGACAGTAGAATTTTACTAAAAAAATATTGTCGATTAGAAGATAGCGACTCACCAAATTACACTCTATAAACTTCCTAGAGTGGTGGAGGTGAAAGATTCAAAAAATTTCAATTTTGGATGAAATTTTTGCCAAATAAAATATAGATTATACAAATTTAATCATTAATTCTTTAATTTAAAATAATTTATTTTATTCTTTCTAAATATTTAATTAGTTTAATATTGTTCATATTAAAACAGTATGAATAATATTTAAAAGGGATAATAAATATATTTATAATTTTTAAAACGAGAAATAAACAGTAACAGAAGTATTTTTCCCCCTCGCACAAAAGAAATGGAGCGGAGTTAGCATTAGATTTGCCAAACCTTTGTGGTATATTACATACTTAACATGATAGCCATGCGCCTTCCTCAAATACATCATATATACAATGGTTATGGATCCTTATGTTGGATAAAGTATATATGTTTGATGCAGTAAATAAATAAATTTATACATTATTGATTTAGTTAATTAATTATAAATTAATTTTTAGTGTATTTAGTACACTAGAAACTATTAATTTATAATTTTTTATTTAATAATTTTTATAAATTAATTTACAATTTATAATTCAGTAATTTTTTTATATATATTTTTTTAAATTTTTCCTTCTTTTTTAATTAAATGACAACCTATATTTTAATTATGTAAATAATATTTGATATATCCTTATAAATTTAATATAAATAAAAAAATAAAAAAATATATGATATTATAAAATATAATTAATTAAATTTTAGATTAAGATATTATTATTTAAATAATAAATAAGTAAATAAAAATGATAAATAAAAAATATGTAATGTATTAAATATAAATAATTAAATTTTATATAATTATATTATTATTTTAAATTTTGATTAATTAATATAATTTAATTTCAAAATAAATATGAATTAATTTAGTTGAAATATTTATTTATATTAATATATCCATTTATGCAAATTTACCTTTATAGCTAAATCAATAATTAATTTTATTAAATACTTCTAATATAATTAATTAATTTATCAACTATTAATTATAAAATTTCGATTACCAACTAATTTATTAACTAACAATACTCCAAACAAGGTCAAAATATTACACCAATAAGGTATTGACTCAGCAAGAAAGATATTGACATTAGATGAATTTTCCTTGTCAATAAAAATCTCAAGATGATTTTTCTCCTTGGTGTCTCACCAATAAATATTGCACGTGGACTTGTAGCTTTGTTACTTCTTTTTTTGCCTAACTCTTTCAATAAAAGTTTGTACTTTTACACAAAGTTTGAAAATATTTTACAACGAAACTAATTTTGTAAATCAATTTGGAAGAAATATATATATATATATATATATATATATATATATATATATATATATATATATATATATATATATATATATATATATATATATATGTATGTATGTATGTGTGTATATATATATGTATGTATATATACATACATACTTATTATATGCAAAGTTTTTTATTTTCTTTTTTTATAATAAAATTTTTGGCCAATACTTCAATATAAAGTTCATTTTTTTTATATCCACACTCCAAATATTTAAATAAAACTAAATCACTACAACAATTATTTATTAAATGAATGATTTGATTTATTTATTTTTTGATAACTTGATATATAAGTTTTAATTTTCTAAGAAGTCAATAATCTGCCATAAATTTTATTTGAATTCAAAAGAAACCTCACATATATGAGTTATTAAAATCATGCACATTAATTAGTTAGTTATTATATATCATTTTTTATCCAATTATTTAATTGTATGCTAAATTAATCAATCTTCTTTAATTATTTTATTTAAGTGCTAAGTTAATAAAATTGTTATATTTCATCTTTAATTTAACTATTTAATATCATATTAAATTTATTCATCCTCTTTAATTATTTTGATTGAATACTGATAACAATTTTTTATTTATATAATTAAAAATTAACTTAACTCATTTAAAAAAAATAAAAAAAGAAGACCCCAATAGCAATTAAGTTATCTTTTTTGCTAGATAATTGATAGTATTTTTAATTTTTAATCTTGGGTAACTTATGTCAAAACATTCAAGGAAATAAATAGGTTTAATCAATTTTTTTTTAAAAGTAGAGATCATGCTGAAGAAATGAAGCAGTTTAATACCATTTTTGGCAATAAAATGAGAAAAGAAAATATACAATATTGTGAATAAAACACAATGAGAGTTTTTAAAGAGAATTCAAAGAAAATTTCTTATTCATTTATTAAAATTTGATTAAAAAAGTAAGAAAATTAACTCTATTAGTTAATGATAACTTTCATTTTAGAGGTCAATGGATTTTTTTAATAGAATCAATTAAATTGATTTTGCTAATATGACTCAAATTATATGAATAAGTAAAGAAATAAGTTTAATATAATTGGAAAGTCAAAATATAATTAAATTGATTCAAGTAAAAAAAATTAAAATGAGTAAAATATTGGATGGTTTTTAAAATAATTAGTTTCATTGGGACAAAAATTACGAATATGTGAACAAAGTTTAATAAGCCATGGAATCAATTTTGTGGCACACGGGATAATCTAGTGAAAATATTAAGTAAGGTGTTCTTGCCTAGAAAAATATTTGAGATGCGGAATTTTTGCCCAAAATTTTAAGAATTGTACTAAATATTTTTATGTTAATGTTTCGTAAAAAAATACAGTATATTAGATGCAGAAGCATTAAAAGATTATATAGGCTTTAGCCAATGCTGGCGAATTTGTGGCCTTAAAAAAAGGCAAGTTGCCTTAATTCTATTGGGATTTTTTTTTTTTTTTGGTTTCCAGTGAGATCCAAAAGTTAAATTTACTAATAAATATGCATGATCTGTTTTAAAGAATAAAGTGCATGGCTTCGTTGTTTTTAGGAGATATTCATTTCCTTCCATACAAATGGAGGAGCATAGTTATTAAAACTAAACCGAATATTAAATTCCACAACAGTTTAGTTCATCAAATCATTAATTCAACTAATGGTTCAACTGTTTATAATATAAAAATAAAAAATATAAATTTATATAAAAATAATAAAAAATACACATTTAGTAAGTAAAATAATAATAAGTTCATAGTATAATTTATTAAAATATTATAATAGAAAGGAAATGACTTAATGTCACATTAAATCTTGTAATCAAATAAATTAGAATTTTTTTAACGGGTACCGATTTAATATAATATAGTAATTTAATTGGTTTGATAAAAAAATTATCAGTTAAACTAATTTTTTACCAATTCATTAGTGAAACAAGTCTAATGACATGATTTAGGCCGAAATAATCACTGATTTACCAATTGAATTAACTAAATTGATTTGGGTTTAATAACTTTGTAAAGAAATACTATCTGTTTCTATATTTTATATTTAAAATGACCTTTAGAGTTATGGTAGTAAGGGAAAAATAATATTCTCTTTAATTATTTATAACTATATTCCTTTAGGGAGTATTTTCCACTAAAGGAAATAGAAATTTTGTCTTTGATGAGAAAATTAAGGTCTCAAATTTAATAAATAATAATAAGTCAAAAAATGGTTCTTAAGTTTATAACTATTCACTCTTTTAATTTTTTTCATCAAGAATTGTAATATATTATATTATTGCACTTTACTTTTTAATATATATATATATATATCTTATATTTTAGATTAATCCAAACCTTCTCAGTGATGTTAATTATCATTATATTATTACTTAATGTAATATAATGATGGACAAGAAGTTGTTGGACGATTTCATATTGAAGTTGAGTTTCGAATCCCATTTTTCTTCATTAAATTAAGCCTTATAAACTTACTTTATTATCTTATATTTAATTAATAGCCATTAATTTGCATTCAAACCTTAATTTCAAATTTTATTATCGTTGCATATAACATACTAATAATATTAACTCCATTTCAATCATGTGTGCTAGATTAATAAAAAATACAATATTAGATAAGGAAGAGATGGTAATATTAAAGTACAATAAAAAATGGTATTTTTTTTACGATTAATATACACAACTAAATCATTTAGTGCAACCAAAAATCTTTTAATTGAGCACAAGATATTTAAGAAAGGAGAAATTATGCATCTGTTTAGATATGTGTTTTATTTTTTTATTTTTAAATTTTTTTTTTCACAAAAATGACTTTTGAATTTAAGGAGAATAAGGAATAAAGAATGATTGGTGAAGTAAATAAAGAAAAGTTTCATTTAATTATAAAATTATCATCCAAAAAAAATTAAAGAAATATGAACAAGTTATTTTATTTTTAAATTACATATTTAAAATTATAATTTTTAAAAATAGATTAAAAATATTATAAATCAAAAATAAAAATTTATTTTCAGAAGTAGTAAACAAACTGACCCAACAACTCTCAACTCTGCAGTCTATAGATTTGGTTCGTTGAGGAGGCAGTTAAACTGTCTACAAATATGGAGAAAGAACTTCTCCTTCAGAGCAAGCATGAAAGTTAAAACTTAATTGCATTTTTCTCATATTCTCTTGTTTTACTTCTATTCACTTTTTCTATGTTTTCTTCTTTATTTAAAGTAAGTTCATGATAGAAAATGGATGGATGTGAAAAAAGCGGTCTTCATCATCTCATCAGTTTTTATGCATATTGGATGTCTATATGTCTTTGCGAAATTGAGTTGTTTTGGTAACTTTCATCCTCTCATTACTATTTAAGTCTCCTGTTGTTTTGTTCGAAAATAATTTTTGTAACAAAAATTGTATAAATAAAGAATTTTCAGCCTATAAATATATTTTGCAATTAATAAATTAATGATGTTTTAATAGTTAGGAAAATTTTTTTTACCTTAAATCTGGAAATATTATTTTCTACAGCACAATCTTGCTTGTATTGATGTTCAACAAATAAAATATTATCTTGATTCAAAATAAATGTCAGAGCAAGGATTTAAATTGGGCTGTAACACGAATTGTGGCCGCAACTATAATATTTTTCATTGTCTGTCTCTACATTTTATATTATATTTTTTATTTTCCCACCAAGGTATTACGTCACTTTAGTAAACTGCAATTGATTTTTAAAAAGGGGATTATTTTTTTCATCATTTAGAATTAATCTGTGAGTGCAAGGGAGATGATGATACATGAACACAAAAAGGCAGGCAAAAAGCCATGCCAACCATATCGGTTCATGGAAGGCATGTGCAAATCTTATCTTAGGGGTCGTTTGGTTTGCAGTAAAAACATAGAAAATTATATTTCCCAGGATATAAACTATAGTAAAGTTGTTTGGTTTGCACAAATGAGAGGAAATAAATCTTCCTGGGAACTTGTGTTTCCCATAAAACACGGGAAATCACTTACCCACTCCCCCCTAGGTAAGTTCTATTTCCTGTATGTTTAACAATTCATAGACAAAAATATCCTTACTAAAATTAATTAATACCAATTTTACCCTTTTAATTGATTATCAGATTTTACTTTATGAATGTCCAATTTAATTAATATTACCGTTATTTTACAGTTTGCTTATATATATATATTACATGACATATTTTATTATTATTATTTTATAAAAAAATTTAAATATTTAATTTAAATAAATTAATTAACAGCATATTTTTATTTAATTCCTACGTTATTTTATAACCCACTTATTATTTTATTTTTTTATTTATTTTATTGCATAATTTTCTTTTACTTCTTTTTTATTTTATCTATTACTATTATTTGAAAGTTAGATTATAATTATTAAATAATATAAATATAATATGATATATTTAATTTGATTATATAAATATTTTGAATAAATTAAAATTTTAATATATATTATATTAATTGCATTATATAATTATATATTATATTTATTGATTGAAATTATTTGAATATTAAAATAAAATTTTCTTTAAATTTTATAAATATTTTTTAATATTAAATTTCAAGTCCTATAATTCAAATTAAATACACACACACACACACACACACACACACACACATCAATTAGAATTAAAATTTTTTTAATTAGTTACTTTTTAGAGAACAAATAGTAATATGTTATTATTTGATAATTTAATTTTTAATTAAACTTAATTTATCTATTTATTTGAAGTTTTCAATTGATGTTACTGTCTTGGAATGTAACAGTAACATGCTATTATTTGGCAGTTTAGTTGTTAATTAGACATGATTTATTCATTTATTTGAGGTTTTTAGTTGGTGTTACTGTTTTCGAACGAAACAGTAACATGTTACTGTCTTGGAACGAAACAGTAACATGTTACTGTCTTGGAACGAAACAGTAACATGCTATTATTTGGCAGTTTGATTGTTAATTAGACATGATTTATTCATTTATTTGAGGTTTTTAGTTGGTGTTACTGTTTTCGAACGAAACAGTAACATGTTACTGTCTTGGAACGAAACAGTAACATGCTATTATTTGGCAGTTTGATTGTTAATTAGACATGATTTATTCATTTATTTGAGGTTTTTAATTGGTGTTACTGTTTTTGAACGAAACAGTAACATGTTACTGTCTTGGAACGAAACAGTAACATGCTATTATTTGGCAGTTTGGTTGTTAATTAGACATGATTTATTCATTTATTTGAGGTTTTTAGTTGGTGTTACTGTTTTCGAACGAAACAGTAACATGTTACTGTCTTGGAACGAAACAGTAACATGCTATTATTTGGCAGTTTGATTGTTAATTAGACATGATTTATTCATTTATTTAAGGTTTTTAGTTGGTATTACTGTTTTTGAACGAAATAGTAACATGTTACTGTCTTGGAACGAAACAGTAAAATATTACTATTTAATTTACAAATAGTAATAAATTATTTTTTAGTAATTTTATTTGTTAAAAAAATTATTATAACACTACTAGATACCAAAAGAGTTAGGAAGAAAAATTTTAATATAAAATTTGAATGAATTTAAATTGATAAAAATAAAATCAAAGTTAAAAAAAATAACAAAAAATTAAAGAAAATTAAAAAAATCATTAAAAAAGGCCTTTTTTGCCAAATCAAAGTGGGCAAAACACCTTTGGTATTTTGCAAGCACGTAGATCTCGAAAAGTTACATGAAATAAAAAAAAAATTCACTTAAAACAGACAATCGAGCACAAAGTTATGATCATTCAAAGTTTTGAACTCAATTTATACGTTTTTAACTAAATAAACTTCGTCAAACCCACATTTTCTTATTTTCTGTTGAAAGAGCAAATGAAAAAGATTGAAAATAAGTGGTCATGCAAACATTGGTTAACTAATAAAGAATTTATGACTTTTAAAAATTTTTAATTTATCACCGCATTCACACAGTTAAAAAAAAATAATTTCAGTATATAATATTCATAAATCATAAAATTGAAACCTATTTTAAAAAAAATATGGCGCTATCACCTCTTTAAAATTAATTAATATCTATTAATATATATTAAGTTATTATTGAAGATATTGTAGTCATTTCATTGTTATTTCCTAGGAAATTCAAAGTTGAACCAAACAAAACATAGGAATTTATTTCTTGGGATATGTGACTTCCTTTATGTCAACCAAACAACATTTAGGGATTTCTTAGGAAGTGTACACAATAAATAACTTCCTAAGAAATTCAACTTCCCATGGGAAGTTACTTCCTGCATGAACCAAACGACTCTCGGACAACAGAGCAACAGCCTTTGTGATCCAACACAATTTGTGTGGCACTATCATCATATTTTCTGCAACTCAACTCATTTCTCATGGAAGCTAACATAACATTTCAGTCTTTTCTATGCACATTAAGCTTTTGCGAAGCCTCCTTCAACATTGCACATGTCTATTTTCATGCCCTTTTTCCAGTTAGCCTCCAATTTTGGTCCCGTAGCCCACACATGATTATAAAGCCTCACCTCATCACCGGCAGTGTTAGTAAAATAACATGAAAGGAAACAAGAATATTGGTAAGAACGGTGGTAATTTTTTGAGTTTCATAAATCCTTACATAAAGAAGCGTTGTCTCAAGATACAATACAGCCTTCAAAATTTTCTGATAGAAAGCAGAATGCTAGTTACTGGAAACTCGGAGTCAAGTACCCGATAATGCTATTCCTCTTCTTTAAAACTATATCTGTTCACTTTCTTCTCATAAATTATTAAATTTATAATTTTGTGAATTTTACTGACTATTGAAATTGAAAGAAAATAAATAATATTTTCAAAAAGAAAGTGTATTAAATATTTCTTTCGTATAAATTAGAATAAAGTTACCTTTTGACACTTACTTTTTTTTATTCTCATTTTTATATAAGGTCTTTTGGACTTAATAAACTAAATTAGTTTACTCTTCTTGATGTGAAAAAAAAAAAAAGAGTAAAGAAAGAGTGAGTTTTAAGGATTGGAAGTTATATTATTTTATAAACTACGTTTTTACTCACGAACCTTTATGTTAACTAAACATAAACTACCATACAAACTAATATTATCTCTTACGAGCAAACATATCTCTTCAACATAACTTGACATGTTTGCCCCATTTCTACCGGGTGCAAGAAACCTTGAATTTTCCTATATAATTTACAATCTATACAACAAGCAGAACTTAGGATCTCTATTTAGATTTTCAAGTGCACGATCACTTGTCCTAAGCTTTTGCAGCTCGAGGTAGCCTCTCACCGGAAATTTAAAATTATACTTGTAGTTGCAGATTTTGTATGTCGAGATTGAAAAGAAGAAAAAGAAGAAGAAGAAGAAGAAAAAAACTGGGAAAAAGCATTGAAAAAGGAACAACAAAACAAAAAAGGGTCATGATACAGTCCCAGCAAGTGCTGCAATTACACCCATCTTAAAGCATTGCCTCTCATTTAATTAGCTATATGTGCTATTGCAAATTTATTTTCTGCATCAAGGTCGTCAATTTAATTAAATTTATTATAAAGTCATGATAATTTATTAAACAATGCCAAAAATATTCTCAATTCTCAATCCTACCATAACATTAAAATTTTAATACTACTTTCGCTTTTAATTTAAGAAGTAAGTTATCTTGATTTTATAATTGAGTGACTTTTAGGATTTGCGAAATAAATTTTTAACTTGTCAAAATGTAAAAATAATGATACCAAAATTTTTAATATTATAATAAAATTTAAAATATTTTCACTTTATCAAAAACTTTTAATTGATATCTAATATTCTTTTTTGAAATTTTTGTACTTCTCTCCGCATTTTATACCTCATTTTGATCCAGAATTTGATTTATAATTTTTAGACTTATACATCTAATAGTTTAATTATCGAAAAAAATTGAGCCGAAAAGGTATTCAAGAATTTTCACTTCATGTTACCCAAATTTAGCGGCGCATTCATTCCATGGAAGGGAGTAGAAGATAGTAGAGAAAAGTTTTCCAAAGTCAAAAGGTGCAACTGATGAAGTTTGAGGTCTTTCTTTTTAATAAATATAATTTTGATTTTTAAGATATAAATTATGTAATTTTAATTCTTCTAATTTAAAATAATCTACTTTATTCTTTTTAAATATCAAATCAGTACGATTTTAATTCTTTATTTAATTCTTATCATTTTTCATTAATTTCTATCAATTTTTATTAACTCATGTTTGATCTTCAAACATTTATTGTATTAAATTTCAAATAAATCATTTTTTCAAAATTTTTTTATGGACAATTAACTTTTAAAATGATTTTCTTTCATATGTAATTTATTAATTTTGTTCAAAATTCTTAAGATTTAGATCAAAATTTCCTTTTATATTTATGCAGAAGTTATCTTAAGTTAATATGGAAGAAATATCAAGTAGAAATAGTCTTGTAAAATCAAGAATTTGATAAAAATGAAATAGAAGGATCAAAACTGAACTAAGTTAATATTTAAAGTATAGATTATTTTAAACTAGGAAAATTAAAATTGCATAATTTATATTTTAAAAGAATAAAATTACATTTAAGTTTTTTTTTCAGCATCCTGGTTCAAATTCAGAATGGAAGGTATAAATAATTTGTCATTCTTAGGAATAATAATATAATAATAATAATAAAAACTTAGAATTGTAGAAGCATCTCGTTATTGTTCCCAGCTCGTTAAAGTAAACACTCCTGTTTGTCTGCTACCCCCTTTGAATATGTATGAGTCAGACTGGAATGTCCCTACCCGGAAACTCCTAGATTAATTAGGAGCAAGCTAGCGCGGGCTACTTCCAGAACAAAAAAATCGTAAAGACTATTGTAGAACAAACAAGAAGCAGTACACTTTTGGATATATAGAAGCAACTTCTCGATGTCTAAAGTAAATCAGATTTAGGGCTCCGTGATATGTCTACCAGATTAATCTGAATATGAAATTTCCCGAGAAAATGCTTCAAATTTTAAAACCAATATTATATTTTAGAAAATGGATAATTTCACGGAAAGTTTGATCTCTTAAAAAATTTAGTGTTTTCACAATTAAATTGACATTTTCTCAAATCTCCAAATAAATAATTTAAATCTAACAGTAAAAATGTAATTTAACAATAAAAATATTTTATATTTTAAGAGGTGAAACTTTTCATATAATTATTATTATAAAAGAGTAAATTAATATGTCACCTCCTGCCCATCAAATTGTCTAAAGAACAAACATGATCTCTCATCATATCCATCCCACAAACATTTGCCGTGCTACAGTACATTGAGAGCCCACCCTCTCAATCAAGTGAATCAAATCCATCCCCCCATGAATGATACTACCTCAAAATTACCGTTATATAAAAAAATAAAGTAACTCTAAACTCTAAAATCTAAGTCTTAAAATTCTAACATAGATTATAAGTAAACAGAAATGTTTATTCTATTAAGAAAAAAGAAATATGTGATTATCTAAAAGTGAAGCCCTCCGCATATCTTTAATTTATAAAATTTTTTAGTTTTACTATAATACCAAAATTTCAATATTACTTCTTTTTATATATTTGAGAAATTAACAGTTTTGATATTATTGTTAAGTGATTTCTAAAATCAAATGAGCAATTTTTTGGGAAATTCAATAGCAAATAGTGCAGTAATATTTTAGGTATTGCTCATATATTATGGTCCACAATTCAATATTCCTTCTATTTCTTTTTAAATGTAATTTAAAGTTAATACATAAAGATTAAAAAATAATAAGTAATTTTAATTTCAGAATAAATAAATTATAATTTACTAATATATTCTCTATTAAAAGTTAATTGATAAGTAAAATTATTAAGAATTTATTTACAGCAAAAGAATAATATTTGAAAGAAAATAATAAATATATTTTTATTTTTTTAAATGAAAAATAAATAAAAATAAAAATTTTTCTGGAAAATGATACTTGAAAAGGACCGAAAGACCAGGATTGCTACATCTATTCGAGAAAAACAGAAAAGGAAATCAGAAGAGAGATTACTTAAAACAAGGATACGTCATACCGGGTTAACCCTTGAGCTTAAAGCCATCGAGCATGCATGGTGAAAACACAAATGGCAAGTCCAGGAGTCCACACAGTTAGATAGGAGGAGTTCTCTTCCCAAATCATCACAGCTAGCAAACAAGGTATTTTCATGTGAGTTCATAGGATATTAATTACTTTAAGACTAGGAAATCATCAGGTTGGTTTTGAGTATACTTGTAGAAGCATCCAGAAACTGAGTATCCAAGTTGTATACACATACTGCAACTCAGACAGTCAGATCATAAAGAGAATATTAATGGTTTACTGCCCAGCAAAATGATATCTTCTATTTAGGACTAGAGCCTAAATAACCAGGCTGATCAGCTAAAAATTCTACATCTTCTTCAACACCCAGCAGATCTTGTTGATCAAAAGCTTCATTATCCAACAAATCTTGCCAAAACCCTTCATCAATGATCTCTTTATCTCTACTTTCAAGTCCAAATCCTTTTCCCACATGTAATTCTTCTTCCTCTATGTTCTTCTGGCTTGTTCCACTTCCTCTCTCCATGATCAAACCAAATTCCGCATCCGGAACTTGAGATTCTGATATATCAGCATATTGCTCCTGCGCTTCATGTTTATCCAAAGGGAAACACTCTTCTTCAGCAATATTATAACTGATATGCCCTTGATCAACAGGCCGTCTTCTTCTCTTCTTGGAGAGAAACTCTTCAAATTCCTTTCTCCGTTCCCTTTGATGAACCAATTGTTGGACGAAATTTGGATTCTTCATTGCTCTTGCCAAGAAGTTCATCATGTGTTGCTGTTTCTGCTCGGTTCTCTTGAGCCGGCCTTCCATTACTTGAAGGTAACTTCTTGTTTTTTGTTGCTGTTGTCTTAGTTTCACTAATTCCGCCATAAGAACCTGCTTGTCCCGTCTTAACCGATCAACTTCTCCTTCTAACCCAAACCGTCCCACTTCCACGCAAAGGTCTAGAGATGCTTGCAGTGGAGCCTGAGGTTGAATTGTTCTTCTTCTCCTGATGTTCTTTAGAAGATGTCTTTGCCCCTTAAGAAACCCTTCATTAGCAAACTCCCACCTATCTGGATCAACTTTTCTAAATCCCTATAGAAAAATCAAATTCCTTCTTCATGATTCAGTCCATAAAATCTCAGTGTTTCAGTCTTTTGATAATAAAGCTTCAAAATTAATAATGTCTTATATAATATAGTTTTCTATGCACTTTCTCTTTATCAGGACATTAAACAAACAATCTGCAACATTAGGAGAACCCCACAACAAGCAACGCATAAGATGGGACCCATCAAATCTATCATGTATATCAAAGCAGAAAATGAAGATAAGTGAACAGCACATTCCAGCTGCTTCATGAAAGTGGATGAATGAAGATAAGGCAGTACTTCACTAGCACTCAAAGAGACCAAGAAATGAAAAAAATACTTAAAAAAGGGAAAAACTGATACCATTTTTCTTGACCTTTTAGGGAAGAACTGCATTCACAGTGCAAATCAAAAAGATCTTTAGAAAAAAAAAAAACTCAAAATCTGAGTACATTGAATAAGTATAAATGAAAATAATGCTCACATAGGTATTTAGCTGCCTGACAAAGCTGGAGAAATTGTTGTGCTTGAAGTGTCTCGGGAGAATGCTAATTGAAAATTTCGGGGGATCCCAAACAACGAAACTGTTGTTCCCTCTGCTCCAAGAGATTATATGATTCGTGTTGGGATCTTCGACCATGTCATAGGTTTTGGTCAGAAACGGCGGAGGCCCACTTTCATGAAGCCCCTCCATTGGCTGGGGAACAAATATTGCCTGCTTTCCTCTAGAAAATGACAAGCTTGCTCCAGGAAACTCCTCCTTCACTTGCTCAAAAGGATTCAGATTCATCTTCTTGAGGCAAACCTTGGATCTGGGCCGGTGTTTTTCTTCTTCAGGAAAATTGGGTTTGGCTTCGATTTTGATCTGTTTGGGCAAAACCAGGTCAATGCAGAGAATTTCAGCTATTCATTGGAGTTAGCTGAGGAAAGGAAGGATATTTTCAGATGGGTTTCAAGAATAACTGTTGAAAGTGATAGGATTGAGAGGTGAATTTTGGGTGGAAGTTTAAAAAGAAAGTGAAAAGGACTCAGAAAAGTGTGTGTGTGTGTGAGTGCATTTGGCATGGAGATTTTTATGGTATAGGGGCAAGAAATTAAGAGTAGTCACAGGCAGTGTTTGGAGCGATGCGGCACAAGAAGCAGGTGTAGATGGGAGGTCAGGAGGGACTGTAGGGCATAAGTAGTGGATTTGATAATTGAATGTATGCATATTTTACATCTTTTCTTTGGAGGGCTCCATATATACTTACACAAAGTGAACAAATTTGAGTTAAATTAATCCTACTTATATTTTAAAATTGCTGAGTCAATTCAATTTAATTATGTTTCCTGTAATTGTCAATATCTTGGTTAACTTAGTCAAACTTTTAGAGTAAATTATACTTTATTTTTATGATATATAGTATAATTATACTCACTTTTTATTTGAACAAAATATACGGTAATTTCTCATTTTTATCATTTTTTCTTTGTTTTAAACATACAGACATTAACATCCAAATTTTGAAACATAATTTTTATAATGAACCTTGAGCGAAATACATAAAATTTATCCCTTTTTTATTTATAATAAAAGTGTCAAATTATTTAATATGTGTGCAATGTTCTATATTCAACTTTAAATAGCGAAGGAAAAACTTTTAGAAGATAATATTAGGTGTTATTGTATTACTAAAAGATGAAAATTTAGATGAAATTTTATAAGTGTTTATTATAAATTTTTCAATCATCATTTTATATGTGTATTAAATTTTTAATAATTGAGTGATTAATTAATAATTATATTTGTTGAATTGTAATTATTAGTAGTAAATTAGAAAAATAATACACATATAGGATCCATTTGTTTTGATAAACAATATCTTTTGTAGGAATATAATTATAAATTATCAAAATAGTAAAAAATAATTAATGTATTTAATATTAATAAGTTTAGTGAAAGGTAATTTTTTTGTTTTTAAAAAGGAAGTTATTTTTTCTCCAATTATGATTTTAGGAATCATTTTTTTAATTTCAAAGTATAAAAATACATAATCCTCCTCTATTTGTGTATAAAGAATTAAAAATTTCTTATGAAAAATATTTTTTGAAAACCAAATTAACTTTGTAATTGAGAATTTTACAATAAATATTTATAAAATTTCACTTAAGACTTTTTCCTTACCAAAACAGGGGACTAGTCAAATTTATTTTAAAATATCTTAATTCAATTTAATATATATATATATATATATATATATATATATATATATATATAGAGAGAGAGAGAGAGAGAGAGAGAGAGAGAGAGAGAGAGAGAGAGAGAGAGAGAGAGAGATGAAAGTTGCCGGTACTTTCCTTCAACCTTTTTTTATTTTTTTATTTTTTAGGCAGGTGCAGATTATGGAGGACTATTGGGAGAAGGTAAATTGCAAGAGAAATCCAATATGGCATTCAGATATTTTTCTCCCTCTTAATATATTTCGTTTCCCTTTCAAAGAGTCTCTGTTGTTACTAGCGCCGAATACTTAGTTTTTGATCGTTATTATTATTTTTTTAAAAATATTATCAATTTAATTCTTTAATAATTTAATCATTCACAGTTTAATTACCCAAAGAAATTCCGTATTAATTGGTTTAATTTATAATTAGTCCAATCAAATTCTCCTCAATCTCTTAGTTGAAGTTTTAAAGAATTGTAAAGACATGGTAATAATTTATTAGAACACTGGGATGAAGACAAGTTTAAAGAATATCATTATTTTTTTTAAATTAAAAGAATATTATTATTGTGTGAGCAAATTCATTCTTTTGTCTGGCGAATTTGTTGAAGGTTCAAATCATGTCGAGACTATGTAGCTTAAATAGCACTAGTGATTATTAGAAGGTTTTATCCCATGTGTATATCGAGTTTAATCTTAATTCCTTGTGTGTGTGTGTGTGTGAATGTAATAATTTTATCTCTTCTGTTATTTAAAAAAAAAAAAGGGATTTGAACCCACATTTTAAGAGGAATAACGTTTTTAAAATAATATGGGATATCATTACACTTTAAGAGTGCCGACTAAACAGAAAATATTTAATTAGGTGTAACTAAACAATTTGAATACAAAATAATAATACCAAATTTCTTTAAATAACCAAAGTATTAACGAAGAAAATAGGTTTTGAGCCTATGGTTTTATTATGTTTAAAGCAAAACCTTAAAAATGTTAAAAATACAATAAAATATCACAGTAATTATTTTCTGTAATTGTCAACGGCATAGTGAGTTTGAGCTGAGGGGGAGAAATTAAGAACCTAGGTTTTCTTTTTTGCGAATTGCAAGAACTTTCCAGAGAAAGTTTAATTATATCTTTATTTTGTCCTTTTTAGTTCCTAAGATGGTTATGAAGGAAAGTGATCATCCAGAAGAATCTGGAATTTTTGCCGATGGATCGTAGCAAACTAGCAATAAGAGTGGAATCCACTGATGCATGTAGAAATGGAATAAAATTTGATGTTAAAAAACAAAGAAATGGAATAAGAGTTTTAGTTTCATTTTTTTTCTTTTTCTAAAAAGTCACTACAGAAATATAAAGCAGTAATTTTCAACTCATACTTATATCTGGATTTGCTTGCAGAGTGAATTATGTTTAGCGGCAGGATTTTAAGTCATAGCTATGTAGAAAAAAGGATTTGAATTCATTTGAAATTCAATTAATTTTAGTTGAAATCAATTAAATTTTAATTGTTTTAATTTAAAACAAAAGTTCAATATATCATAATTAGGGGCAAAATGAGTTAAATTACTCAAAAATAATTCAGGAAAGGGGTGGGAAAATAATAACCACTTGATTCAAATTGAAAAATAACGGGCGAAGACGGATTGTGAAGCTTATCGGATAAGGACGGACTGAATTCATGATTTTTTTTTGTAATTTTTTACAGTCTAGTTGATAGCAAATTAAAATGGCACTAACTGGGTATAACTGAAATTGACCGAAGCTATAGAGTCCAAGACGAATGATATTCTAAAGTATTCCGTCGAATGCTTCCTACGCATTACAGAAATACGGAGATCCAATCAATTTCTCGTTGCAAGAGTTCAACGGAATGTGATTTTTGATTACACACTGGCCTTTACATTTTCATAGAACAGGACACCTAAATCATGATTGTTAAAAGCTATGCCTCCCAAGGGAAATACCAGCAATAAAAGTATTAATTTCTATTGTGTGCTCGATCCTAAATTTTTGACTATGTTTTCGATTAGTCTTGGCATTTAACCATGTGGGTTTCAACCTTTTGATGTTTTGTTGTGAATCAAATATGTTTGTTGAGGTCTAATTAGTTTCCTGTTACTAAGATTTGAAGATGAATTGCACACTGCATGTTTGATTAAATGCCCCAAGGGGATTGGAGTTGCTTAACCTCTGAAGGTGAGAGCGTTGCAAAGAAACCATGGAATATTATTTCATAAGTGTGAAGTCTGGTCATTTTTGTTGTCATGTGATGTTGTTTCAATGTTGGAGGAGATGGAAGCTAGAAACCACTCATGCTTGTGCTTGTGGGTTGGGAAAATTGAAGGCTTGGCTTTGTGTTGGACTTAAATAATGAATGTCTTTGTTTGTGTCTGAGAAAGCAGAAGAGAGGATTGTAGTAATAAGACAGTGAGGAGGAGAAAGAAAGAAATTGAAGGAGCCATTGAACCTATCCAAACCCATTAATAATAGGTCAAATCCATTACTTTCAATTTGTATTAAGGGGGGAAAAAATTAGGCTGATATCATTTGTTGTAATTTATTGTAGAGAGGTACTTCAGTTGAGCTTTCTTTCAATTAAGTACAATCGCCAACGTCAAATTATCACAACGCCTAGAAGACAAAATGATGCATTCATTGTGCGACACGAGAGGAAGAAAAGACATGAAATAGGAATGATGAACCATAATGCCCAGAAGACGAAATGACATACTTGTAGCGCGTCTCCGAATGAATAAAAGACATGAAATAGAAACAACAAATCACATTCAATCAAAGCATAGTACTAATGAAGAAACTCGAGAAATCGAACGAAGACAATGTTCAAATCGCTGAAAAATTGCACCATACAAACTCACATACCATTGAACAATCGAAAATCAACATTTCCAGACTTTGAAAACTTAAAACTAATTACAAAAAGTAACTTTGAACAAATCAGAAGCGTCAGAATGGGTCGTCAATAGGTAAACCCACATCCTTTTAATATTGATTCGAGTATAGGGATTATCTTGCAATTAACTTGATAGAAAATGTTATTGTTTGCGTGGGTGTGTATATATATGTACGTTGAATCAAAAACCTAAAAGTTAGAACGATCAACATGCCTCACACTATTTTCTTACATGTTATTGTCACTAATCCCATATCATAACTGCTTGTATGAGAAATAGAAATATGACACCGTACATATTGCTTTATTTTTTTAGCATTCTGTTTACATAGAAGCAAACAAAAATACCTTACTCCTCTGATGCCAAATAGTAACATATTTTTTTATTAATTTTGCTATTAATCATGGTTGATTTATCAATTTATTCCTAGTTTATGTTAGATGTTACTATTTCTACATAAAATAGTAACATCTCGTTTGATGTTACTATTTCTTAAGGAAATAGTAACACATTATTTTCTTAAAATTTTATTGTTAATCATAATTTTTTTTCTATTTGTGGTGTTTTCTGCTTGGTGTTGCTGTTTCAGACAAAATAGAAACATGTCACTACAAGAAAATAACATGTTACTATTTGTTCTAATAATAGTAATATATATTTTTTATTAATAACACTTAATCTGTCAATTTATTTAAAGAGAAATATAGTAAAGCATCCAAAAAAATAGAAGAATTTGAAGAAGAAACTCAAAGATTCTAACAATACAAGTCCAATCTGTTGGCATATATAAGGCAGATTGATGACCTTTAATTTAATAAGAGACACAAGATGGTGCTACAACAAAACCTATTTTGGATTCTCATCAATGCAATAATAACAAAGGACCTTGATCGCAGTATGTGCCGGAAAAGCAATCAAGAAATATAGTAAAAAATTGCAACCTTCTCAGATAAGAATCAATATTTTGTAATTGGGGGCGAACATATGAGAATAATACCTCTATTAGTGAAGCTAATTTTTGAAATAAGAGATAGAGAATGACCTATCAAGATAGCATTTGGTAAGATGCCACAATTAGATTTAGACATAAGATGTTTCTGTGGCCAAAGATGCCTGACAAAATTAACGATATTCAATGCACTACAAAGAGCAGTGGGAAGAACATTAGAGACTGATGTTAAGGATGTTTTGCACCTTATAACACTGATGCTGCTGGTGACCCTGTTTGGTACCAAACAGGGTTCACACTGGCTTGGTTATATCTCAAATATGTAGAGGAAATAAATGATATAGCACAATATGGGTGGTCTCAATACATACACGAGCAATTAATGAGTTCAATTACAAGGGAGAACACATCAAATGTCACCAGCTGTATTATGCTATTGCTAGTAAGTTATAGTTGTCAAACTTATTTTTACTTTTTGTCATTTTCTTTGATATTATCTTCATTCATTTCTATTCATTTAATTGAATATTCTTGCCACTTTTCTTGTATGTTTTTTGCAGTTTTTGTTTATGTTACTGTTTGAACACCAAACAATAACATGTGACTGTTTTGTATGTAAAGTGCTATCCTATGTTTTTTGACAGTTTGGTTATTAGTGTGACTTTATTTGTCCATTTATTTTGAGTTTTTGGTTCATGTCATTTTCTTTCATATTGTCTTCATTCATTTCTATTCATTTAATTGAATATTCTTGCCACTTTTCTTGTATGTTTTTTGGCGGCTTTTGTTTATGTTACTATTTGGATACCAAACAGTAACATGTAACTTTTTTGTGTGTAAAGTGTTATCTTATATTTTTTGGCAGTTTGGTTGTTAGTGTGACTTCATTTATCCATTTATTTTAGGTTTTTGGTTCATGTTACTGTCTGCATACTAAATAGCAACATGTTACTGTTTATTTCTGTAGACAGTAACATGTTGTTCTTTAATAGTTTTTTTATTAGTGGCACTTGATTCTTCTATTTAATTTGAGTTTTTGGTGCATGTTACTGTTTGCATACTTGATTCGCCTATTTACTTTAAGTATTTGGTGTATGTCACTGTATGAATACCAAACAGCAAATGTTACTATTTATTTTGTAAACAGTAACATGTTCATTTTTTAGCTAATTTTTTTAATGACATCAAAGATGCCCTTTTATTACTCCATTTTTTAAATACAACTTCTATTGAAAATTAATATGACTAAATCTATAATGTATTATTAACCACATTGGCTATATGAGACAATAAATATGCTTAACGGGCATCATATTTGAAAAGTACCAAGATACTTCAAATGAGACCTGAAGTTCATTATATGCAAACTGAGGGATCAATTTATTAGCCAACTTCAAGTAACCTTTAAAAAAATTCAATTTATTCTAAAAACAAATACATGTCAGTATAAGAAAACATGTTACTATTTGTTTTGAGAACAATAACATATTTTTTTATTAGTTTTTGATATTAATCATGGTTGATTTGTCATATTATTCACAATTTTTGTTCGATGTTATTGTTTCCACATAGAACAATAACATTTCATTTGATGTTACTATTTCCACATGAAATAGAAACATATTATTTTGTCTAGAGTTCCATTATTAATCATGTATCATTTTGTCTATTTATTGTGTTTTATGGTTGGTGTTGCTATTTTAGACTAAACAGAAATATGTCACTAGAACAAAATAACATATTATTGTTTGTTTTGAAAATAGTAATATGTTATTTTTTTTATCAATTTTTATTGTTGATCATGCTTGATTTATCAATTTATTCCCAATTTTTACTTTATGTTATTGTTTCCACATAAAATAGTAATATCTCGTTTGATGTTACTATTTCTAATATAAACAATAACACTTTTTTTGTCAAAGTTTTTTCTTAATCATACTTCATTTTGTCTATTTATTGTGTCTCATTATTAATCCTTTATCCATGTTATTATCATGCTACCACTTAGTTTTTTTATCTTCATGTTACTGTTTCTCACCAAAATAGAAACATATTAACTAATTATACTAACGAGGAACCACTCTAATGTTTCAGGTCATCAATAAAGAACTCGAGCTAACAAGTGAAGAAATACACCTCCCCTACAATCCTGATGAACAACTACAACTAATTGAATACAATGACCAAATAAAAACACAAATCATACCCTCCCAATCGGAGGAATTATGAAGTAAAAATGACACAATAATGGCCTAGTACATAATTCAACCACGAATAACAATGCTGGACTAGTACACTAAACCAGTTTACAGATATTGTACTGTTCTATAAAGAGCATCCACAACAAGACAAAAATGAAGTATAATAGCTGAGGGACTAGCTCCTCAGTGTAAACAACATGATAAGTGAATTGACTAATGAATTAAAGTCTCTTACAGAGAAACTTCAGACGTTAGAATAACATTTACAACAAAATAAAGAAATAATCACAAACTTCACACATGAAAACATATGGCTCCAAGAACAACTATAAAAAAAAAAAAAGCAAATAGAAAACCTCAAAATGGTCATTCACACATTGAAAAATTAAAATAAGCTGAATGCACATCTAATAAAAATAAATGTGTAGGTGGTTGAATAGAAAAAAGTAGAAACCACAGAAGCTAAAGAACAAAATAAGATTGAGTACTACACGTACTCGGGCCAATGAAAAAAATTCACAAAACAAAAATAAAAACAAACACGACAACAAAAAATACCTGCTGAAGAGGACACTGGGAAGAGTAAAGAGGCTCCTATAATAATCTTTGAGGAAATAGTATTAGAATTGCTTAAAAAGAAACAGACTCAAAAGGCAACAAAAACTACAAAGTGGCTTGTTGAAAAATACCTCACTTAAAATGATAGGAACAAAATAGTTCAAATAAGGAAAACAACAGATCTATCGTATGTCATGTCCTATTTTCTTGTTGATTCCTTTAATTAACTCAACATTACTGCCTGCTGACTTAACTTATTTCTACCCCACATCACTATTTGTAGGACTTTTGTCTGGACATCTCCTTAGTAGGATATGTTTATAACATTAGAAGAGTTAGTGGATATCCTCGTAGACAAAGCAATAACAAAGAATGTGTGTATGCTCTAAATTTTTAAAACATTACTATTTTGTCTTGTTTTCTTTTTATAGTTATGTTATTATTTAGAGTCAAAATAGTAACATGGCAGCACTGAGTTTATTCAAGCTCAAAAACATGATGTTATTATTTGGAGTCCAAATAGTAACATACAACTATTTATGTTGTTAAAAATTGGGAATAGTAATGTTACTGTTTAGAGTTTTACTTCTTCTTAATTAATTCATCTGACAAGAACTAATCCTTTAATTTCAAATCATAGATAGCCATGTGTACACTCTTAGCATGATTACTATATCTAAGAAAAACAAGATATTTGCATTCGATAACTTCTACTGGATAAGATCTTAAATCTGTTCCCTAAATGTAAAATACAAAAAATACTTTGGTACTGACTTGTGTTCAAACTATGTTGACAGTCTTATATTGTGAGCACAGTTCAACTATACCAAAAAGCAAAATAGTACAAATTCAATGCAAAGATAGAGGAAGTAATGACTATAGAAATTGTTCTATTTCCAATAAATTCAACGATTGTCAATGACTACAACAACCTCAATCACTATACATTGCTCGCGCTTAATAACACAGATTACAAGTGGACACATTACAACTCAATGATGTCGAGAAGAGAGGGAGCTGCAGATCCATACTTTCATGACGTCAAAATGATGGTGAGTGATATTCATACTATGATCAAATACCAAGTGTTGTTATTATTTTTTGTTTTCTTGAAGTTTCATTGCTAACCATTAATGGTTTATCTATCTATCTTATTTTCAAATTGATGTTACTATGTCCAGATCAAATAGTAACATCTCAGTCTAACAAAAAATAACATGTTATCTTTAGTATGGAGATAGTAACATGTTTTTCCTTTCGAGAAAATATATCAAGTGTGATGCTACCCTATGATATATTATTTTTTATTGATGTTACTATTTCGTGTGAAAATAGTGACATGTTATTTTATCATAATTTCATTGTTAATAAAACTTCATTTGTCTATTTATTTTAAATTTTTTGATTGATGTTATTATTTTCGTATCAAAAAATAAAATCTCAGAACAAGAAAATAATATGTTACTGTTAGAAGTGAAAACAATAGCATGCTATTTTTTTTTATCGATTTTCTTCTTAATGATGCTTGATTTTTGAATTCATTTTTAGTTTTCATTTTGATGTTACTTTTTACAGACCAGACAGTAACATATTCCTTTTTTAAATTAATACCTTACCTAACTTCTTTATTTAACAATAGAAGGACTATTACGAGAAAAAAAAGAATGAAATCCTTCAAAAGAATGAAATGGATATGGGAGTAGAACTAGCAACTGTAGAGCCTCCTTTTAAGATCATATCATATGAAAGCTCACCATAACAGGAATCTGTATCGTAAGTAACAACTTCTTTTCTAATCCAAAAGTACCATGACTAGGAGGTACCAAACTAACTCATTCCTCAAATTTATAATTTCAGGCAAGACTGCAGGATTTTTGTCTCCAAACAAATAGAGGATTTATTCAACAATAAAGAGTTTGAAGAATAATTTTCATTAGAATCTATGAGGAAATACAGAGTAAGATTGGTTAATAAATTCCTCAGGGATTTCAATCCTTCTAGCTAAAGTTGATTATTATGCATATATGGAACATTCAATTAGGTGTAACATCATAGATTCAATTGTATATAATATTTAACTATATGTAACATTCAATCATAAATGTTAATAAAAATACAATATATTCTTCTTTCAGTTTATGTTAACATTCAAAATTCATTCACCCTATGATTTATGAACTTTTACCTTGATGTTACTATTTTCAATCAAAATAGTAACATGTAATTGTGTATTACTTTTTGTTCATGTTACTACTAAAACTAATAAAAACAAAGCATATTATTCTTTCCAATTTCCTTTAACATTCAGAAATCATTTACCATATCTTTAGAAGTCCTACCTTGGTGTTATTATTTTGAATCAAAATAGTAACATGTAAGTAATTGTGTTATTTATCTGTTGATGTTGCTGTTAAAACTAATAAAAACATAACACGTTCTTCTTTTCAGTTTCTTTCAACATTCATAATTCATTTACCCTATGTTTATGAATTTCTACCTTGGTGTTAATATTTTTTATCAAAACTGTAACATCCAATTGTGTATTACTTTTTATTCATGTTACTACTAAAACTAATAAAAATGAAGCATATGTTTCTTTTTAGTTTCTTTTAGCATTCAGAAATTAATTAATTTCAAGTTTCCATGGTGTTATTATTTTGAATCAAAATAGTAACATGCAAGTAATCATGTTGTTTATCGATTGATGTTATTGCTAAAACCAATAAAAACATAGCACATTCTTCTTTCTAGTTTTTGTCAACATTTAGAATTTATTTACTCTATATTTATGAACTTCTACCTTAGTATTATTGTTTTCAATTAAAACAGTAACATCCAAGTAATTATGTAGTTTTTAATTCTAAACCAAACATGAACATGTAAAGTACTAATATTAACCAACAATCACTTGCATTAATATATTTCAATCATATTGTTGTTCCTTTTTACATAAAAAATCATAATGAATGCAATTGTGCCATAGAAAAAAACTCGGTTCAAGCTGGCTCATTACAACTTTTCTTATTTTGATGTCCCAGTTTGCCATATATTCTGCACCTAATTTTCTTAACACACTCACCCTTTGACCTAATCCTCATCTTCTTAGGTCTACCTGCTTGTCTTTTTGAAATTAGAGGTAAGATAGCTGCTTTATCACTTACAGCAACTTCCTGCCTTAATATTGTAGGAATGGGATGTATGATATATTCATAAATCTTTCTATATGTGCTCATATGGAAATAATTCTCAATAACCTCATTCAAAGAAATCCGACATCTTCTTATAGCAGCAACTGCATGCACATAAGGAAAGCCATCCAGTTGCCATTGGTTACAAGTGCAACTGCTTTGAAAAATATCCACACACATGATTGGATTTGCTAACACCTCAAAAATAGTTTTTGATGACTTCCTAACAACTCAACGTTTGCACTTCCTTGAGTGTAATTCTAATCTCGATAACCAGATTGGACAAATAACACCATTCCAACATAGTAATTCTAACTTTCGTTTAGCAAACCACTCCATTAACTTTAAATAAATATTATCAACCATATTTATGATCAACAACTTCCTTGCATCATGAATCCATGAATTGCAAGATTCAGTTACATTTGATGTCATCTCACCTTAACGACAACTATGGTTGAAAGCATTTAACCAACATTCCAGTGCAAGCTTAGTGAGAAAATTCTTAATAGTTTGATCTCCTTCTCGTTTGAAAACTGCCATGTTCTCAATGAATGCATCTACTATTGGAGAATATGCACACATTCCAAATAAGTAAACTATATGCTCTATGAAGGAATTTGAAAATCCAACACTATTGAATTTGTCCCTCAAATTTTGTTTTAAATGATGAAGAAAAAAGAAATGAGATGTTGTTGGAAAAACCCTTGGCATTGCTTCACATAATCCCAAATTACGATTGGAAATAAAAGTCTTACATTAGTCTGCATCAAGTATAGTGGACAACTGTGAAAAGAACTAAAAATAGGTTTCTTAATTTTTAGAATCAACCACAACAAAAACCTAGAGGAAACAACCTTGAATTGGAACAATCACACCGAACAAAAACATAAACCATTAAAACAAAAATAACCACACTACTTCCATGTTACTGTTTTGTCTCTTAACAATAACATCAATCCAACAGCCAAATCAGTGCATCTAACTATTAATACAACTAACACAAATTATAAATCCACCTAATTTATCAATGTTATTATTTGCTTTTCAAATAGTAACATCAATAAAACTTAGAATAAAACATCAAAATAGAGGGACATTCTACATGAAAATACTAATAAAAAA
Source organism: Sindora glabra (assembly GCA_020226215.1). Taxonomy (NCBI): domain Eukaryota; kingdom Viridiplantae; phylum Streptophyta; class Magnoliopsida; order Fabales; family Fabaceae; genus Sindora; species Sindora glabra. The sequence continues at coordinate 44,309,909 of CM035232.1, read as the reverse complement.
AGGGCAAAAAATAAAAGGCCTTCCATGTTACTATTTCCAGATAAAATAGTAACAAAGAATGCCATGTTACTGTTTAACCTACAAAATAGTAACACCAATCAAAAGGTCTAAACAGAATCATTCTTGACTAAAAAATCACTCACCTTGATTGCTATCCTTGCCTATAGCTGATAGGATAACCCTCTTAAACTTGGACTTCAAAAAAGTCCCATAAAAAATAAAAGTGGTCTACAAAATATAAATCATTCAATGCAAGCACAAAATGCAACAAACTTCCTTTTGAATCTCTTATTATTGTCATCCACGTCTAATACAATACAACTACTAGGATTCACTTCCTTTATAGCACCAACATGCTAACTGATTTGTTTAAAGGAGTAATCAAAATCATCAAATACCATACCCCTTACTTTCTCCATTGCATGCCATGCCTTGTAATAGGGAATTGTCAATTTATAATTATTTTGAAAATGATTTACAACTTCACTGGCTGTCAATAATGGGGATCCCTTAACTAAATCCACTACCAATTCAAAAATCAATTTAGAACCCATCCTCTTTGAAGTTGAACTATTTAACACAAGACTATAAGTGTGATAATTCACTAACTTCTTAATATAGAAACAACTATTTACCCTGGACAATGAAGTCATAATAGCCTACTCACACCCTTCCGAATGCTTCTTTGAGCATACAGCTGCCGCTTTTATTTTTGTATTCCTAACATAATCAAATGAAAAATCTCTTTCAATTAAATGCTTGCACAATGCATTCCTAAACTCAACAACACCACTAAGGAACCTTTGACTAACATGGCCCACTCCACCTGACCATGAATCGAATAACAAAATCCTCTTACTATTTGAAGAACATAAACTTGGAACTTAAGTAATATCATAAAAAATAGTAACCTATCTCTTCAAAGCAGAAATACCATTACAAAGTGATGCAGAACTTGAACCAATATTAAGACTCATATTCAAATATTTCAAGTCCAGAACTCCAACATAGTCAATCATATTATCTAGTTCTGACCTATTTCTTAGTAAACAAACAGGATGGCCAGGGAGAGAATATAACAGGGAAAAATCATCAGGAAATAAATCATTAAAATTCGCACACATCATTTAAACTAAATCATCGTATTCTATTCTAGTATTAATCTTTAATACCACAGTTTTAACCATACATTTACATATGAGCAATAGGGATTGTTCCATTGACAAAAAAATCATAAATACTTAGTAACAATGCGATTGGAAAAATAAAGACGATTAACACAGGCGAAAGCAATCGAAAAATAAAGTAAACCAATCAGAGGTGATCAATAATGAGATCAAATAGCAATTTGTGATAATGATGCACTGGTAAAGTATGAATGTCTCGCATAAAATAAGTGAGAATGGCACGTAATTGAAAGAGGGCATTTTGGAAATATAAAAGTTATAATTCATAAAACTGGCACCTTTTTGTAAGGAAGTTTAGCGCTAACACTTATTTAAAAACAAGTCTATGAAGTGCCACTAGAATGCAATTGACCATAATTTATTTTCATATTTCAGACAAAATTGAATTTGAATTTTAGATGGATAATTTATGTTAATTTGGTAGGTTAAGCTTTTCAAACCAACCCAATTTATTTAACTTCCACCTTTACTCAAGATTGATTTAGAAAAATGAAGAAAAATTTAAAAATAATATTATTAATTAAATCATGCGAAAAAACTTTATCAATCATAATTGTTAACTAATATTTTGGGAAGAAACTTTATCATTAATGGAGAGTAAATAGAATAATTTAGAGTTTAGAAATAACGACTCTTATTTATATATTGTAATAATTAGTGGGTTAACCTATTGCTGACGATGATTTATTACTACATTAATGGGTTAGATTATTATTTTAGCCCAAATTAGATAGTCATTTTAATTTTAGGCTAAATCTTTTACATTTTATTTATAATTGAAATAATAGGTCTAAAATGAAAAATTTAACAATCTTTCACTTGGATTATGTAATTCAATAATAGTGACCACTTTAATAAAATGTAAAAGTAAACTATAACGTCTTTACACCCATCAATTTAAATTGAGATTATAAGTGTTCAGTAGCATATAACATAATATCTGATAAGGATATCAATGAAATATACACTATATACTCATATCTCGCTAACCAAATACAATATCTGATAGAGATATACATAACAAGATTATGCTTAATAAGATTTCCATAATAAATTGTGTTAACATGTGTAAATACTCATACAAATGGTCGAAACATCCACTTAAGATGCTAAATGAGAATCATAATTTTTAATAGGGTCTAAACATCTTTATAAATATATCATAATAAAAAATATGTGTAATATATAACAAAACTTTATTTATATATGTATTGGGAAGATAATTTACATCATAATATTTTCACTAATGCCAAATATCAAAAGACTTAATGAATCCCATATTGATTACATGATCATAATATATTCTTATTGCTAAACTTATGGTCAATGGATCTATGAGCACATGACCTATGAAAATATGTTTAATACATGTGATATATTAAGTACCTTCTCTCACATAAACTAGTACTTTATATCAAAATATTTTGTACGGATAAAACCTTTGTTATTACGAGAGAAGTTCAAAATAATAGTATTGTCGTAATAAATGATCAAGGGTTTAGAAATGCTTTCAATAATCTTGAAACTAGCTATAAAATTCTTTAATGATATAGTAGCACAAGTAGCTTCATAAAATGTCACATACTCTATTTCCATAATAAAGGTTGCTATTAAGGATGCCTTAATACTTTTCCATAATATAACTTCTTTTACCATTATGAAGATGTATCTGAATGTCAATTTGTAATCATTTAGATAAATAACAAAATTTGAATTCAAGTAGCTTGTAATTATGAGATCTTCTAATCTCTTGTAAGTTAGCATATAATCTTTCATACCCTACAAGTACCTTATGACTCTTTTTATAGCAAACCAACGTCTCTTAATAGGATTACTTAGATGCCTCTCTAGTATACCAATAGTATAAGTTATATCAGGATATATACATACTTAAGCATACATCAGGTTATCAATAACCAACATATATGGGACACTTTTTATTTTTTCTATTTCAATATCATTTTAAGAACATTAATACTTAGAGAAAATTTTTCCTTTTAAAATGAGTGTGGAAACTTGAAAGCATATCAATATGTTGAACCTTTTCAATACTTTCTCAATGTATGTCTATTGAGACAAATTAAGCAAATCCTGAGATTTGTCACGATAGATTTCTATGCCCAGAACATAAAAGGAATTCTAAAAATCCTTTATATTAAAATTTTTGGACAACATTTGTTTTATATCAATTAGTAAGTTCATATCATTGCTTGCAAGGAAAATGTCATCCATATATAGTATTAATATAGTAAAATTGCTCGCACTCATTAGCATATAAATACACTGATTTACTACATTCTCCATAAACCCTAAAGAATTTACTACCTTATGAAAATTGAGGTATCATTATTTAGAAACTTGTTTTAAGCCATAGATAGACTTTTTAAGTTGACACACAAGATACTCTTTTTCCTTCTCTTGAAAATCATCTAACTGATTCATATAAACAATCTTCGATAAATTTTCATTTAGGAAAGTCATTTTTACATTCATCTAATGTAACTATAAATCAAAGTAAGCCACTAATGCTCACATCATTAGCATCTAAATGCATTGATTTATTGCATTCTCTTTGAACCTTAAAGAATTTATTACCACATCAACCTTGAGATACCACTATCTAGAAACTTGTTTTGAGCTATATATAGATTTTTTAAGTGATACATAAGGTTCTCTTTTTCTTTCTTGTGAAAACCATCTAGGTCATTTATATAAACAATCTTTACTAGATCATCATTCAGGAAGGCCATTTTAACATCTATCTAATGTAGCTTTAAATCAAAGTGAGCCATTAATGCCATGAGAACATGAAATGAGTTTTTCATTGAAATTAGTGAAAAAGTTTCTTTATAGTCTATACCTTCCTTTTGGGTGTAGATTTTGGCTACCAATATGGCCTTATACTTCTCAATTTCACCTTAAGCATCCCTCTTAACCTTGAAGACCCATTTCCATCTAATCGGCTTGTAACTTACAGGCAACTCTACTAGATTCTGCACTTGATTCTTGATGTATTAAAGTTACCTTATTCTTTATAGCACTTACCTAATTAAAATAGTTTGAATTGGATATAGCTTGCAAAAAGGTTGTAAGATTAGTATAATCATTAATGTCATACTCATGTTTCTACAGATATACGAGGTAATTGTTAAGAATTGCCAATTTACAAACTCTATGAAATCTCCTTAATGGAATTTCTTCATTTATCTTGACATCTTCTACTATTAGCTATATTGGATCAATTATGGAATCACAAAAGATGACTCTCCTAATATTATTACTAGTGAAACAATTATTCTATTTTCAATAAAATCCATGATGCGTAGTATTTGGCATCAACTATCCAATTCATCCTTAAAAAAGATAACTTAATTTAATTTAATTGCTCTGGTCGTGTAAGTTGGATAATAAAATTTATTTATTTTTGAGCCATTGCAATTATCAATGAAGTATCCATTAATAGTTTTCGAATTAATTTTTCTTGTGGATTGAATGTATAGCTTTACTTTGGGTTTGCAACCTTAAACTAAAATATGCTTTAAACTAGACTTTTTACCATACAATAACTTATAAAGGGTTTTAGACATTGATTTACTGGGAATTTAATTGAGAATGTATGTTACTATTCTCAACACATCACCTTACAAGAAATTTGTTAGCAAAGTATAGGCCAACATACATCTTACCATATCCATAAGAGTTTGATTTCTCTTTTCTGCAATTCTATTTTGGTTCGATATCCCAGGCATGGTATAACTTGCTTGAATTTTACACTTTTTTTCAGTATCTTGTAAAAGGTTGAGGATTTCTACTTATTTTATCGTACCTATCATAATATTTACAACCTTTATTAGAATTGATATATTTTATCTATTTTCCTAGTTTTAACTTAACTATTACCTTGAATGACTTGAAAACTTCTAGTAATTCTAACTTTTTACTTAGTAGCTCCACCCAATCAAATTTGAAGTAATTATTTATGAATGTGATGAAGTATTTGTAGCTTTCTATATCACTATTTTTTATAGGCCCACTAATATTATTGTGGATCAGTTCTAAAACATTCTCCTTACTACTTCTCTTCCTTTTTCTAGCTTTAGCCATAAGTTTTTCTTTAATGCAATCCATATAGGTTCCAAATTTTGAGAAGTTCAAATCACGAAGTAATTCTTCCTTTACAAGTCTTTGAATTCTTTCTTGAGAAATGTGTCCCAATCATCTATGCCATAATATTAAAGAATTTTTATCGATTTAACATTTTTTTTTATCGATAATAGAGTTTATCAAATTCACAAAATTAAGATTTAAATTAACTCTATATAAACCATCATACACATAACTAATGCTTGAAACAGATAATTTATAAAATAATTTAACTTTTCTATCACCAAAATAATAGGAATATCCAATAAAATCTAAAACAGCAACTGAAATTAAATTTCTTCTTATAGAAGGCACATAAACTATGTTAGTTATGTTTAAACTTTAACTTTAACTTTGTTGATCCAATATGCTTTACTTTAACTTTATCTCTAATTTTTAGTCTCATAATTAGCTTTCCCTCACTTAACTTTCTCAAATTTGTCAACACCTAAAAATAATTAGTGACATGAATAGTTGGACCAATATTTAACCACTAAGAGTTTGAAGATACATTAATAATATTTAATTTACAATTGATTAGAACTAGATAGGTACCTTTTTTTTTTTTTCTTGACCTATTTCTTATACTTAAAGTAGTCTATATTCTTATACCCATACTTTGTGCAAAACTAGTAGTTACTCTTGAATTAGGCTTTGTTAGGTTTATAGCACTACTACCTACTAGATTCACCCTTCACACATTTTTTCTTTCTTTAATTATGATAACTTTTACTGTCTTTTTGATTAGCTCTCACATCATTGTTTGAATTTGTTCCATGCATTGTATAATTTACTACCTTAGCCTTAACCTTTTTCATATCCTTCCCAACTTGTGTAACAATGGAAACAAGCTTATTAATGGCATTTGGTTTTTTTTACTCTTATAAGATGTCCTTAGAACATCAAATTAAGATGGAAGAGACTTTAACATATACCATGTTAGATAACTATCCTTCAGATCAACTTGTATAATTTTTTATTTGTAATAGTAATTAACTAATCTCAGAATATGTTTTTTTACCTTATTAATGCCATCATATGTAGATTTTTTGAGTAACGAATGATATCATCCTTTCTTAGCATTATCAAATTTCTTATATTCTTCAGTTACAAAATCTAGTAACACTTTCACATTGGCTGTGTCAAAAACACTCTTTGTTATAGTCTTGTCCATTGTATATTTCATCATATTAAATATACTCTATTAGAGTCAGTCTAATTTTCATGGTGATTTCTCTAATTTGTTGTAGATTTAACATTAATTTAAGGTTCTGTCTTCCTAATTGTTAAACAAGATTGGAGACTGCAAGATATAGTTTTAATGACTTAGCCCAATCCTCATGATTCATCCTATTAAGTGTTATAACCATATTTAATTACATAGGTAAAGAAGTTGAGGAAATAAATTTAAAACATTAATGCTTGTAACTTTAATTATGCTAAAAATTTCTATCAATAAATTATACAATTGAACTCAATGTTACATTTTAAGGCATAATACCAATGGGGCATTAAAGGCCATAATATAATACAAAGACTAAATATCATATTCTTAAAATTTAATACCAATAAGGTGATAAAAATTTTAGAAACACAATATCTATTTCTATACTTATGTTATCATCAATAAATCATATTAATAATATTATATGAATAGGGTATTAAAATATTATTAACATAATACTCTCCTTTATCCAACTATCACTTTATTAGAAATGAATAAAATTTTATGCAATTTGGCTCATGGTAGTTAGGCTTATAATTATATAAAATTTTATAATATAATATAAACCCAGATAATTCTCAATAAATATTTCTCTATATACATTTATACATTGGAAAATAATTAATGGACCAAATAATGTCCAAAAAATTTCACAAAAAATATTTGTGGAAGCTCAAAATGTAGAAATCATAATATAAAATTTTTAAACCTAAATATATTTAATTAGCCACTTAAATTAAATAAATAAAAATAATTAAAATATTTTCAATTTCAAAAAATTTTAAAAATTTTAAAAAAATTCTATTCAAAGAATGGAGCTGAACAATGTGATCACTATCCTTGAATAACATTGGTATGGTGGTGTGTGGCTTGCACATGCTAGTGTTGTGTGTGGGCATCACCAGATGGTGTTTATTCATCATCTTCCTTTAGGTGCTAGGTTTGCAATTGGGATCTCTCAACCTGGTTTGTTGATGAATGCTACCCATTGCCTAAAATGGCCTAAATTTTGCATTTTTTGATACACTTTTCATAAATATTGATGCTTTAATACATTTGAATGCTAATTTTTTCAAAAAAAGAACTTTTAATGTATTTTAATTCATGAATTTTTTTTGGAAAACTCCATTAATGGCTTCAACATTTTAGAAAGAGAAACCTTGCTAAAAAAATGTCATTTTTCATTCTAAATATGTTATACACTGATGAAAAATGATTCCTTACTAAAATTTTGACCAAAAAAAAATCTTCCATTTCTAAAAATTGATTTTTTTTTATAGAAAATATGGCTTTCATTCGAAAGCACCTTTAATGGTATTTAATGTTCCAATATGATGTGCTAAAAAACAGTATGATAATTGTTTTTCTAGAAATCCTTAATGCACAGTGAATATAATTGAAATTGCTCAATGAACGAAAATGAAACTTATGAAATAAAAGGCCATTTGACCAATAAAGAAAAGGAATTAAGTTTTTTTACAGGAACTAATATTATTCATTATAAATTTTAAACCCACATCACTCAATTAATCTGAATTTGCTTCTCTTTTTGTTTCAATGAAACTGACCAAAACACGTGTCACTCAATTATAGATCAGTTTTGACCTAAAGACAATTATAAACTTTGAATTTTTTTTAATATGCAGTCGGATTTACGGATTTGGAATCCTAAACCCGCTATCCAAATAAAAGCAAGAAAATTATAAGGGACTTTGAAATTAAAATTTGAATTTTTATATTTTTATATTAAATTTTATAATTTATTAAAACTTTTTATTTAATAATAATTTTTAATTTATATTGAATATTTAATTTTAAATCTTATTTTTAATACATATAATATTATTAAATAAAAAAGTGGTTTGCACAGGAAAAATAGCCAATGGCATTTGACAAAATACTGTCAGCCAAGAAAAAGCAGCCTGATATCTCTAGATTCCAAAGGGCAGTGGGTGGGGATGAGCGAGGAACTCCAAGTTGTCAAAATAAATATCTAGAGAGCAGCTCATTTCCTATGCATTAATCAAACCTAACTTTCAATGCTTTAATATTCAATTATATCATTTCTTGACATTCTGGACCGCCCCCCCCCCCTCCCCACTTCTCTTGCTCAACGCCATTAATATCTCTCAGTATTCTTCTTACTTCTACAAATAACACAAACCGTAACGACATAATCAATTGTATTACTGTGTGTAATAATATAATCAGTTTATTTTGGTGGATATAGATTATTAAATGTAACATATACACACATATAAATATGTATATACATATTTATATATATATGTATATACATATATATGTATATACATATATATATATGTGTATACATAGAAAATCATTGATGCTAAAGCAGAAGGACCATGATAGATTTCATGATCAAGGAAGCAACAAAAAGTATAAGATTTGTGCCACAATTTAACTCTACTCATGATTAGCACAAAATCTGATCGATTAGTTTCCATCAACCTAACTTATTTCTTTTGTTAGTATACTTGAGCATGCAGTATATAATAAAGGAAGATAACAAAGCATGAAAAGATGATAGAATTTCATTTACTAAGATAGTTCTATAATAAAGAGAAATTAGACATGTTTATAATGTGAGGTTAAGCCAATTTAAATAACCCAAAATATCTATTTATAACAAGATATTTACTATTGGCCATAGTCATATCAAGTGAGTTTGTAAAGGATTAACTTTGAGGCAGTGGTGGAGACTTAACATGTAAATTTATAAAATAAAAAAAATACAAAGAGGTTAATTTAGAACTTAGTGAGTAAATATTTAAATGCAATTAAGTTATGAATCAATTATAAGCTTATTGACAGGATTTACTCTTCCTTGTGCCTAAGTAGTTTTATCATGCATTCCACAACACAATCTTATTAGTATTAATATAACAACCACATGATCATATGTAGCTATTGTTGGGAATGGGCTCATAAAAGTAGTTAATTTTTGTGAGTTATTTCATTTTTAATAAAAATAATTATAAGTATCTTTTAAATACTTATTTTGTATAAAAATTGAATAAAGTCCAATTAATTATTTCATAGGCATTAATTTACTTTACTTTAAATCTTCAGTTATACATAATTATGCTCTTATAAATATAATTAGATTTAAACTTCAAATTGAGACTCAATTGAAGGTTAATATACTATGTAATTTAATGTTAATATATTTATTAAGAATATAATTATAATACGATAGTATAGAATTTGGTAATATAACCATTTTAGTGGATTTCAATACTTAATCATAATTTTTAGGCCTGAGCATGTTAGTTCTAATTAAATTAGAAGAAAACTAATTAAAGATCATTAGAGAAATCAATTAGTAAAAAATAAATAAATTTTATTAATTTAATTGAATGTTATGCAAATAGGTATAAGTAAAGAATTAATATGGTATAGTAATATAATTTAAAAAAATTGTTAGTTGGTTTGAATTTTTATCTAGATAAAGTCATATATAATTGGAGTATACTTTCAATTTTATAGTAGAAAGATTATTGAAATTAAATAATTAAAGTATTTAATTATATTAGAATCAATTATATATGTACATATAAGATCTCTAAACTAGCTTAAGACCTTGTATATACTACTATTAGATCAAGTTGATTGAAAAAAGATTATTGGACTAATATATGGAAATACATGCATAGTCCAGTCATTGGGCCCATGCATGTAGCTCAGTATAGTTAGATTGTAAGAGTTAGTTTTTAGAAATATTAATTTCTAAAATATTCTCTTAGACAATTATTTAAAAGTAAAAAATATGATTTGGATAAAATTTTATCAAATATGATTTGAATTTTTTAATTTATTAAATAAAATCATATTAAAAATTTAACAAAGATAATATTTGATTTTTAAATATTTATTGAAGATATATTCCAAATTAGGAACATCTAATAAATGAGTTTTAAATAAATTAAATATATTTCAAATATTAATTGGAGATATATTTTAAAATTAAAAATATCTAAATAAGAATATTTAAAATTTAAAAATTAAAATGAGACATTATAAGCCTTAACGAGCATTATTAGCATTAATAAGTCATTATTAGGGCTTAATGAGATATCATGAGCCTTAATGAGATACTATGAACTTTGGTGTGGCATTTTGAGCTTTAATATGGCATTATGAGTAAGGCTATTTTAGTATATCAACGGACATAATTTCTTATGCTAAATCTCTTCCATAAATAAGATCCTTAGGCTTTAGTTTTCATGGAAAGAACTTGAAAAGAATTTCAAAGTTATTGAAACACTAGGGTTCTAGTTTTCTTAGGAATATGGAAAGAGTTTCTAACCTATCAAAAGTGTAGAGTTCTAACTTTGATATGAATATGGTGTGAGTTTTAAACCTATTGAAACTTTGTTAGTTTTTAGAAAGAAATTAAAAAAGTTAAGTGAACAATTTATTTTCTAAATTGTTCATGATGCTTAAGTTTGAATTTATGAGTTCTAACAATCTTTTATTCTTTCTATGTAGTATTTAAGTTTATCCTTGAGATATAGTCCAAAAGATCTTATGGATTATCTAATGATCATATATTGGCATCTTCTCTAACAATACTAGATAATCCTTTTAATATAATATTTTTATATATATGATCATAAGTGTTTTGTGTTATTTATTTCTACAACATTATATTTTAGAAAAATTGCTTTGAGGTTTTAAAAGAATAAAATTTTAAGATCCATTTTCTTACTAAATTAGTTTTTAGAATTATTTTTCTAAATGTTAAGCAACAACCAGTATCAGAGTGAGGTTAAGATCTCCATATATGAATATTTTGTTGTCCATATTGTTTTTTTTTTTTTTGGGTTTTATGTATTATGTATGTGTTAGATGATTGGCACTAGGATTATATTTTTTGATATCATATTATAATCTATTGCAATGGGGAATGTTCAATATCTTGGTGGTTTATAATTTTTAAATAATGATTTGTTCTAAGTAAAGAGAGATATTTGCTTGTATTTTTTATTTAGGTTTGTAACAAAAAGGGTGGCCCATATTGCCATATTCCCTTTTTAATTTATTTTTTACACTTTATTTTTCCTAATTTTTTGTAAGCCAACTTTTGGCATAAAACTTATTGATGTAATTTTTAACTTCGGCAACTATAAGAAGTGGAAAGTGCAAAAAAGTGAGAAGGAGAAAAATATATTTAAAAATTATTTTTTCATGTTTACACATAATCCTAATCCCAAAAATCCTAAGAGGCCCATAACCTAATTTTGAAGTAGATTTAAGCAAACAATTTAAAGAAAAGAGGAACACAATTTATTATTGAATTTTTATCTTTTATTTCTCTAGGAAATCATGAATTAGAACTATTTATTTATGTAATTAATCATATTGTCATATGTGGTTTTAAATGTGTTATATAGATTTAAGTAGTGCCACTTTATGCATCATAATATATATGTTGCAATATTTATTATTTTTAAAAATTATTGCATGTGATGAAAACTAATCTTCAAAATATTGAGTAGGAAAGGGTACATTTAAGATAATATACCTATGAGCTCCATTATTGGTCATAAACTTCTTAAAGATAAGTATATATTGGTATATTATAAATTAGAACTCCTTTGAATAAACTAGAAATACCTACCTTAAAATACATATGCTTTAAGGTGACTATTTTAATAGGAGTATTATATTCAAATAATGGTTATTATACTCAACTATGAGTTAATTATTAATCTTCCTAAGAAGCTCTATTAATCAATTTTAGGCCCCTAAAAGATGATGATAGTTAATTTCATGATATGTTAGACTGTCTTGAGAGAATTAACCTAACATAGTCAAGTTTAGCTACTAAGAACATTAATATAGTCAAGTCTAGCCAGTAAGAATACGGTTTCCCCAAGGATAGCTTATTTGAATAGGTGCCAAATTATCATTGTAATAAAAGTGATGCATGATTTTATTTGGTTTTACTTGCATCATTACTTATATGTTTAATTTTATTGCATAGTTATTAGTTATTCAATTTGTTATGTCTATTTTATTTCATAATTGAAAGTGAATGACCTAAGTCAAATATTTAATTATCTCAAAATAATAAGCTCACTATTGATGAGTTAGACACCTATATGAATTAAAATAAAAATGTCTTTTATGTTTACATTTTGAAAAGATACAAGTATGTACAAAAGCTATTTACCTAAGCTAGAAAATCTTTAAGAAGAATTATATGGACTAGATGGCAAATGGATTCATGCAATTCCATGGCTATGCTTATTGTATTAGGTTCTATCTCCATAGACCTAGAGTACATTGTTCTGAGCGACAATATTGGTAAGATCTTTGATTATCTCATTGATTTCTTTCATTTTGAGAGCAATGAGGAAAAAAATAATGCATTTATATGCATTGTTAGTTCAAAGATAGCTTTTAATGTGAGGGTTTATGACTATATATGGAGCATGGTTGATATTATATGTTAAGTAAAAGCTAGTGGAGTAACTATAACTGAAGAAGTGTTGCATCATTTGTTAATACATACAATTAAGAGAAAAGAAACTATTATGTAAATCATGAAAAGTGTTTTCTTTTGGAACTCATAATTCAACTTAAAAAGGTTGAAACATCTCTATTGGTTGCTATGATTGCTATTCCTTTGACCATTATTGAGGCTAGAGGAAAAAAAATAGAAATACCATGGTCACAAGATTAAGCAAAAAGCAACACATTGTTGATTTTGCAACAAATGAGGTTAGAAAATAGAAAGTTGCCTTTTGCTTAAATAAGCAAGAAACTTAGATGGAAGAGTTAAAATAACAGAGTTAAGATTTTTCAAGCATTAAAATAATCTTTATGTTTAGTTTTTATTTCAATTGTAAAAAATAAAGTTATTTCTTTAAAATTAGTTTTTGTTTATAAAATAAAATTAGTACATCAATTGGTTTATTAATAATTTAAAAAAATTATAAAATGTTTGTTTATATTTTGTTGATATTTATGTTGTACTAAAGAATAGTAATTTCAAGTTCAATAATTTAGAGGCATAATTATATCAACCAACATAGGATATAACGTAAGACTAAAAATGGATCTTTGGATCCATTAGATTTTAATTATCACGTTATAGATACTTTATTTAAAATAGAAAATGTTAAGTGTTCAAGTCTAAATAAGCCATACACTTGTATGGGGTCCATAAGCAATGTATTGAAATTATAGAAGTTTAAAGAATGACATTAACTTGGTTGATAATTATTCTTAGAATGGATATAGTTATCTAATTAGTCTTAAATCTAAATTTTGATAAACTTAAAGGATTTAAGATTAAGAAATAGTTAGATCTATCTTGATAAGAATTTTGATTTCGTTCAAAACTTAATAACTTCTATATGAAGAATTTGAGGAATAATGGGAGTTAATCTATCATACTTTCACTTAGATAACCTTAGTATATAGGTGTGATAGAAATGGTGTAGACATTAATAAATGATTCAACTTTATTTGTCTTTTTTTTAGAAATGATTTATGCACAACAATAAGTCTTTTCAGTGAAATAAACTTTAGTAAATTATGAAAGATTCTTGTGAAGTTATAAATAAGATACAAATTTCATTTGAAATCTATTTATAAATCAGGTTGTTATTTCATAAATTGAAGTTTAGTCATGAATATTATGCATTTGTCAAAATTATCTAGCTAGAAAGGAGAAAAGCTTAGAAATAATTCTTAAAGAAAATTATTTTCTTATAAAAGCATTAAATAAAGAATAAACCAAAAAGCATAGTAATGCTTATGAGACTCTCTCATTATATTGTAATTTTTGAAATTTCTATACTTATTATTAAATAAGTAGAAATTAGAATGAATGGTAATAAAGGATATTAAATTGTGCAAATATAACATGAAAAATCTTATTATAGTGGGAAAGCAATTAATTTTACATAAATCATGTTTTTTGTACATACTCTATCTCATAAGAATATGGTTTATAAACCTAAAAACTATTAAGAGTTTTAAGACATATTGAAAAAGCTATGAACTAGAAATCTAAAAAATTCTAGCTGTGTCCAATTCCTATAATGAAACTTAAAGGGTAAAACCTTTAAAAAGTGATTAAACTTATAAGGAATTAGAAAATGAGTAATGGATAGATAAGGAACAAGATCTATGATTAGCAAATATTTATTATCTAGTTATAGTTATTAAAGTGCCAAGTTTATTTGTATACAATCTTAACTATGAGAATTTAGAAATAAATGATGTAGTTGTACATTTTAGTGAATAACAAAATAAAAGCATTTAAATGCAATTACTTAAAGAGTTCTTATAGAAGCCATATTACACATGGAATGCAAGTTAGAGATATTAATCTGTGGATTGAAGCAAGCACAATGTCATGAAATTTTAGACTTGATTAAACTTTCAATATTGATCAAAATATTAACAATTCATATGTAAACTAAAAAGTATAAGACAATAGTGTTCCTTTTAGATCTTAAATATAGATGATATTTACTTTTTGGAAATGATGTAGGAATATTATTGAGACTTAAAAAATAAATTGTATTACATTTTGATATAAAAGGATTTGGACAAAATTAAGTTTTATTAATCAAGTTATTGCATGATCAAGTAAATAAGAAACACAATGTATCCTAAATAGCATAGAAAAGGCACTGATGTTGTGTAAAGCAAGACGAACCCAAAGAAAAGATTTTATATTTTTGGATATAATTTTCAATTAGAATTTCAACTTCTGAAAAAAATAAAAATTTAAGAAATATAACTATTGTTATGGATTTCTCATGTGAGAAGTTTGAAAACAACATCAATAATCTTAGATATGTTATGAGCTTGGTTAGTAGATATTAACCAAAGGGATGGGAATGGGATTGACTGATGATAGCTATATTGTTGTTATAAATTCAAGATAGTTAACATTCCAACTTAAATAGGGAGGTGGGAGTTTAAAGAAGGATAAAATGAAACTTTAAGATCTTCTATATAGAAACTAAATATTTAATTGCTTAGATATTGACTATTAGTTGTATGAATTAATAAAATTTCCTAACAAAAACTTGATATAGTCTCTAGCGATAAAAACCTCTTATCATTGACTTGTTATTATAGTTGGGCAAGTAGTACAATTAAAGAAACTAAGACACTCAATGTACAAAAGAGCTTTGTATAAGATATAGTGTGGCATGGAGAATTAAAAGATACAATCAAAGTATTAATTGATAGTTTAATTAATATAAGATATGAACAAACTTCTAACCAACACTTAGAATTTATTGAGACAAAGGAGATTCCTTAATTATTTTAAGAGCTAGTGGGAGATTGTTAGGAATAAGCTCATAAAAGCAATTGATTTCTATGATTATTTCATTTTTAATAAAAATAATTATAAGTATTTACTAAATATTTATTTTGCATAAAATTTAAATAAAGAAATAATTAATTATATAATATGTCTTATATGATTATAATATGGATTCATAGAAAATATGAGTATAAATTATTTATAATTAATAAAATTATTATTTGCAGTATATTAACGAAGTTGGGTGCTTTCTAAATGCTATTATAAATTTTGGAATACATGACTAATCTTAGTTATATGAAGTTTACAAACATATTTGGTATATTGAACAAGAGCATAAATGAAATTTATATGACTATTATCAAGATAAATGAAATTTCATATACGTTAATTTATTTGACTCTAAATCTTGAGTTATATATAATTATGCTCTTATAAATATAATCACATTTAAATTGCAAATGGGTGAGATTTAAATGAGAATCAATATGCTCTATAATTTGGTGTTAATATATTTATTAATAATATAATTATAATATGATAATATAGAATTTGGTAATATAATAGTTTTAGTGAATTTCGATACTTGATCATAAGTTTTAAGTTTAAGCATATCAATTCTAATTAAATTAAAAGAAAATTAACTGATAATCATTAAAAGAATCAACAATTACTAAGATAAATTAAATTGATTTTATCAATTTAATTGAATGTTATGTAAAAAGGTATAAATGAAGAATTAATGTAGCTTAGGAATACAATTTAAGGAAACTGTTAATTTGTCTAGATTTATATTCGAACAAAGGCATATATAATTGGAGTGTAGTTTCAGTTTCATACTAAAAGATTATTGAATTTATATAATTAAAGAATTTAGTTATTTCTAATTATATATATATTGGCCTTAAGATCCTAAAACTAGCTTAAGGCCTTATACATACTATTAATAAATTAAGTTAGTTGATAAAAGATTATTGGATTAATGTATAGAGACACATGCATGGTCTGGTCATTAGTTCATGCATGTGGCCCAATATAATTAGATTTTAGGAGTTAGTTTTTAGAAATATCAAATTTTAAAATATTCTTTTAGGCAATTATCTAAAAGTTAAGGATATGATTTGATAAAATCTCATTAGATATGATTTGAATTATTTAATTTATTAAATAAAATTATATAAGAAATCTAATAAAGATAATATTTGATTTTTAAATATTTGTTAGAGATATATTCCAAATTAAAAATATTCAATAAATAAGTTTTATGTAAATCAAATATATTTCCAATATTAATTGGAGATATATTGTGAAATGAGAAATATTCAATTAGGAATATTTGAAATTTGGAAACCTTAATGAGGCATAATGAGCCTTAATAGGCATTATTAACCTTAATGAGTCATTATTGGGACTTTTGAGACTCAATGTATCATTATAAGAGAAAATATTTTAAGATATCAATGGATATAGTTTCTTGTTTTAATCTTCCTTTATAAATAAGATCTTAAGGTTCCAGCTTTCATAAAAGGAACATGGAAAGAGTTTCAGACGTATTAAAATTCTAGGGTTCTAGTTTTCATGGGAATATGGAAAAAGTTTCAAACTTGTCAAAGCTCAAGGGCTCCAATTTTCATATGAATATCATGTAAGTTTCAAACCTCGAAACTCTATCAATTTTTAGAGAGAAATTTAAAAAGTTAAGTAAACAATTTATTTTATAAATTATTCTTGGTATTTAAGTTTGAATTTATCAATTAAAAATCCTTTATTCTTGCTATATAGTACTCAAGGATCCATACCCTATGCATTCACCCTTAGGACATAGTCTGAAAGATATTATGTTGGTATCTCTTCCAATAGCACTAGATAATCTTCTTAACATAATATATATATATATGATCATAAATATTTAATCCTATTTATTTTCATGTTTTATTTTTGAAGAATTGGTAACCAACATCTATTTATATAATTCCTCAAATTTATGTATATTAGATCCAGATAAAACAAGGCATATGAATAAAAAAGAAAATAAAGTTGGTAAATGTCCTTGTAACTTTTATCCATATTTATCCCTTACAAGCCCATCCTTATCCTTTTTAGTTAGCCTTATCCCTTATAAGTTGTTACTAGATTTGATGTTGGAGTCACAAATGGTATCAATTACCCTGATCTTATTTTCTTAAACATTGATATAATTCAGGCTCAATTATCATAAGATAATTCAAATTGTACCATATTGCATAAGTCAGCATTACCATGCTTTTTTGGCATGGCCTTATGCTACTTATCTATCATCACTTAAATACTCAATGATTCTATTTTAACATCTACATTACTAAAGTATAGTTAATTGGTGTTGGATGTTTAAAGGATTACACCTTAGTATTTGATCGATGTTTACTTAAACTTTATTGTATATCCATTTTTAATGTAGGTTGTATAATTATCACAAATGATAACTGTTACGTGTGAAATGGTTTATCAACTAGCGCAAGTGCACACTATCGTAAACAAGTAATAAAGTGATAAGTAAGTATCGTTCCCTCGAGGATTGTTTCACTAAGTACCAAAATTCATAATCCTAACACTATTTGGCAAATCGATAAGTTGGAGAATGAAGTGAGTAAATAAGATTGACGCAGAAAATACTTAAAATAAATATGAATGCAATTGGAGTAAAGATGAAGATGAATAAAAGACCTAGGGATCAGACTTCACTTAACAACTTTGGATTGAATCATCTATCTACACTAATCCAATTTTAACTCCCTTAATTGATAGTCGAGTTTCCCTAAATTAATTACTAGCCTCTTCCAAGGTCAAGTAATTCTATAATTAATTGCTAATCCACTATATTCCTATGTGAATTAAAACAATTAATCATGCATTAGGATTTATGGAACTCATTAAGACTACATAAACCATATGAATATATTCCTATTTCATATGCAATTTACGGTTTTAATTATAGGTTCTATACACATGTATCTCCTTCCGGTCTCAACATACATATTGAGTTCATTCAAAAGGTGGCCAATCAATTGAAAGCATTAAGAGCAATAATTAAAACTCAATCTAGGAAATAAAATCGAAATTAGTTTCAATAGATTAGAATTCAATCCGTTATTATCAAGTTACGTCATCACCCTAGGAAGATAAAAAATTAGAACATAATGAAATTAAACACAAACATAGAATAAAAACATCATCACATTCATGAACACAAGATTATAATTACAAATGCATGAAAATAGAAAAGCTATCCATCCATTAGGAGGTAAAACCTTCCATGTAGGAGGAAAACATAAGGATACAATTACAAATGCATGAAAATGAAAATACTATCCATCCATTAGGAGGTAAAACCTTCCATGTAGGAGGAGAACCTAGCCTTCCATGTAGGAGGCATACAAGAACTAAAAATTGCATGAACTAAACTACTATCTAAGGTGCATGAATGAATGATTCAATGCTTCGAATCCTGAATGCTCTCTACTTCTACCTATTTATAGGTAGATGAACCAGCTGCAAGCCATCCAATTTGACAAGTTGTTACCAATCACATGCAGCCACCATTTTTTTATTTTCGCAGCACAATTTTTTGAATTTGTTGGTAACTTTTGACGACCGAAATGGCTGATTTACATCTTTATGTCAACATAGGAGTTGTAGGGCCGGATCTTATCTTCAAAATGCATATAAAGAACTCCTAATTTGGACATTTCTAGCTCAAGTTATGATTAGATTAGTAGCCATATGTCAGATTCCGTCAGAACCACTGTTTCATCTTTCAAGCAGAATTTGAGATCCTTAGGTCCCGAACTGGGATTTTCTTTAAACATGAAAGTTGTAGGGCTTCTTCTTAGCTTTCCATCCATATAAAGAACAGCCCAATATGACATCCAGAACTCCAGATATGGCCTAAAACCTGAAACAGTATCAGATTACAGCATTATCTAAAATATTTGATTTCATTTCAAATTCAAGATCCATTCACAAAATGCAACTAAATTTATTTAATTTAACAAGATAACATCCAAAAATGCATCATACAAGGGAAAATAAATATGTAAATATTTTACGTATCAATAACAATGACATTGATTTTATATTAACAAAAATTAATTTTGTTTATTTTGCTAGTGTCATGAGAAATAATATTAAATATTATTTTATTTAAAAAAATTGACAATTGACATGTAATTCCATAATACTTTGTCGATTTAATTTAGTAATCGACATAATATGTCTTACCTCACTCCTTCAATCCTCATCCTCCTATTCCTTTCTTATTGTCATTCAAACCTTATCCTTATGTTTCTCACTCACTCATCCACCCTCAAACTCTAATGCCATCTCTTTTTCCTTCACTTCTCTATCCTTTTTGCTTGCCTTTACAGAACACCCTAACTAGAAATAGAAACCAATATCTCCCTTAACTCTATAAAAATCCTAATTTCAATAACTTGAAAAAATAAATTGAATAAAAAAAGAATGAAGACAATGAAATGTTATATACAATATCTAAATTAGAGATGGGTGCTTTGCTAAATCTATTTTAATATCTATTACTAATATATGAGGTTTGCATTCCTTAAAAAAGTACTTTTGAATACAATATACATACATATAATGAGCATTCATGAAAATCTAGTATAGAATTTTACATATTCCATATAAATAAATAGTAGATAATATTACTAAATGTTAAAGAAGATGAATAAAATTAAATTTCTTATTTGTGTATACTAGTAAAAGTTGTATTAAAATAACAAACAACAAAATATGAATAATTATGAAACCAAAAACTAAATTGTAAGAACAAATACAAAAGATAAAATAACTCTTACATTTATATTTTCCAATGAATGCTAAGCATCACATATTTAGCCATAGGTTAAATAAGCTTTAGTCTTGCAAAATAATTAGTAAACAAAAATATAAAATTAAGAAGAATCATCTTAAAATTAGAAAGAAAGCATACTTCATTAAATAAAGAATCATTTTAAGGTTGAAAGAGCTTTAGATAAAATTTATAAATGACATCATGCTTTATTTTTTTTTTATTTTCATTTCATGCCATACTTTAACCTTTTTATTTTTAAATCACACCTCACAGTATTGATTACTATGAAACATCAACATCTAAAGTTAGCTCAAGTAAATAGTTTTAGATATTAAAAGTTAATCAAATAAATTTTTTTTATCTTTAACAAAACAATGCTATCCATTTTATAATATTTAATATCAGTTACTAAGCAAGAACTAACATCATAATAATTGAATTTGATTATTAAAAAAATGATTTCTTTTAGTTTGGTAGCTCTTTTGTTAAAATTGATTTAATTATACACATTAAAGTAGAATCCAAAACACAGTTTATATATATTACATATTTGTACAACATTTATATTCATCCAAAAGAATGATTCATTTATATTTATCCCATACACATCTATTAAAACAAATAAAACATATGATCCAATTTATGACTTCATAAGTGTATCAAGTAACAATTTTAGAATTTAAGTATAAATTTTATAAGAATATTGACATTATTTTATAAACTAATTGATTTTTTCTAGATTCAATTTATTCTAAGTGAAATCAATAGCATTAAAATTCTTTATTACATTTTCACATTTTTCTCATGTGATTAAATAGATACAAACAACAAAAGATTGAATGTAAATGCATAAACAAATATGAAAAGAGAAAGATGATTACAAAGATATATTCTACAATTTCATTTATTTCATATCAGTATATCAACATATATATTAAAAATTCTATAATTTACAGTGAATGATAAAGATGTTAAGAACATAATAGGCTACTTTTGAAATCCATCAACAGAGGTAGATTCTAAAGTGAAGGGAGTAGATCGTTTTATTTAGCACTAGGGCCATTGAAAAGATTCTATAATCTATAAAAAAATCCTTAAAGAAATTTTAATAGATTTCAAACCATAGCCAATTTGGTGCTTCAAGTCATAGCTATTTTGATGCCAAATATGATGATTTACACTCTCTAAAATAGTAAGCTCTTTTTATGATAAAGGGTACAAATCATCATATTCAACAAAGACAACTTTTAAGATGAAAGATGTAGATTATCATATTCAACATTATTAGGACTACTGAGAAAGTTCTGAAATCTCTTAAAATTCCTTCTAGGGACTTATACTCATGGAAGTCTTATTCAAAGTCCTTCCAAATGTCTTGTAGAATGCTTGTGTGTTCAATATCAAAGCATGGGTACAAGTCTTTCTCATGAAAAGAAAATATTATTTACAATGAGCAATAGACTTTTCATTTGTAATAAACATATGCTTAACAAGGACATTATACATTACCCTTTGCGTATAATTTCTTTATATGACATCCCAGTTTAAATGAAGAGGAAAAGTGGATATTTTCTGCTCATAATTCCTTTAAATTGCTTGAAGGGCTTTTAAGTTACAAGGTGTAAATGTATTGTAAACTGATAATAAATTATAGTGAAAAGAAGCTGCATCATGATTCATACATCTATAAACCTATTGATTGCATGAATGGATATGTAACTACTTTTCACTATAATTTATCATTAGTTTGTAAACCATCTTTATATTTTCTCGATATCTCTAAATGTATTTTAGATATGTTAAGGAAAATGATATTTATAAGTGGGAGGAAAATTTTGGATGTCAGTTATTAATAGAAAATTGATGTCTTAGGATTGATAATATCTCAATAAAGTAGTAGTTGCCAAACTTGAAATACATCAATCAAGTACTTTATCAATATGTAAACTTTTCACATGAACTATCATGACAATTGAAATAATCTTATATGATAGTTATAAAAAAATCAATGTTAGAAGCTTTCATGATTTCCCGTAGCCTCATAATGCCATTCAATACATGTCTTTAGGTTTTTCATACTTTTCTTATAAATTCATACTACTATTATTTTTACGTCAGTTAAATGCAAAATCAATATTTTTTAAGTTTTCCATTTTCTCAACAAAAGGCCTTTAGAATATCTTTAAACATTTATTTTAAATAATCAATGTTATAGACATTTAGAATTAATGTCCTTTAGTTAGTGAATATTTCTTCACATATCATTTTATTGTAACTTAAAAAACATATCAAATTTTTGAAGATTACATGAACTATTAGAACACAAACCTACCATTTTACAAATTCATATTTGGCAATCATAGTTACTATCTTTCCAATTTATAAAATTTGATACAAATTTCATATATTGATTTTTTTATATAAGTACCACACAATATAGTGATAAACATAATGTCGATTATTAGAAAATAATGTTGAATTCATTTTTTTTTTATATATTTTTCTTATATTGACATAAACATTAATACATTGAATATGAATTGATAAAATATGAGAAGGGAGAAATTCAATTATCAAAATTTATTATGCAATTTTATTCATTTTCATTATTGTTATCCCAACAAATTACAATTTTACGCTAATATTACATAAACAAAAAGAAAGGAAGTTGTGCATTGTTCAAAAATCACTCTTCTCATAATTAGTAAATCTTGTATTCCATAAAATAATCTATATAAAAATTACACTATATCATCGATATACAAAAAGTAAATATGTTGACCTACCTAGAATATAGTATTTGCTGGCTTCCCTCTTACAAACAATCAAATCTATATTTTTGTAAATTTCAATAACTAATAAAGGGGAATGAATGATACACTTCCAGGAAGAAAGTGTATCAAACATTTCCCTCATATATATTAAAATAAAACTACTTGCACTGTTCAATATTTATTCCTTTCTCATTCTTCTTCTTACATCAAGAAAAAAAAAAAACTTTTACACTTGTAAAAAAAAGGACTAAGTTGATTTACTTTTCTTGACATGGAAAAAAATGAAAAAAAGATTGAGCATTGAAGATTGCAAGCTGCTTTATTTTATAAATTATTGTGTTTCTAACCATAAGCCATTGTGTTTTTGCGCATGAAATTTATGTTAACTAAACACTAACTACCATATCTATTAGATATGAACTAAATCATCTCTTATGAACAAAACATATCTCTTCAATATAACTTGACAAGTTTTGCGCCATTTCCACCGGGTGCAGAAACCTTAAATTTTCCATTATAAATACATTAAGCAGAACTTAGGATCTCTGTTTAGATTTCAAGTGCACAGTCACTTGAGCTAAGCTTGTGCAACTCAAGGTGGCCTCTCACCAGAGATCTAAAATTATAGTTGTATTTGCGGATTGCATATGGATCAAGATTGGGGAAAAAAAATGAAAAAAACTGGGAAAAAGCATGAAAAAACGTAAACAAAAAGGTTCATGATACAGTCCAACAAGTGCTGCAGTTACACCGCATTTTAAATCATTTTCTCTCATTTAATAAGCTATATGTGCTGTTGCAAAATCATTTTCTGCATCATGGTCATCACTTTAATTAAATTTATTATAAAGCCATGATAATTTATAAAACAATGCCGAAAACATTCTTAATTCTTAATCCTACTGTAATACTAAAATTTTAATATTATTATTTTTAATTTAAAAAGTAAGTTATTTTAATTTTATAATTGAGTGATTTTTAAAATTTACAAAATAATTTTTTTACTCATCAGAATGTAAAAATAATCATACCAAAATTATCAATATTATAATAGAATTAGAAATATTTTCACTTTGCTAAAAAATTTTGGTTGATATCTTATATTGTTTCAAAATTTTGCACTTTTCTTTGCATTTTATACTTTTTTTTATCCAGAATTTAATTTATAATTTTTAGATATATAATTTAATAGTTTAATTATTACCGAAAAGAATATTTGAGCTACAAAGGCATTCAAGAATTTTCACTTCCTGTTACCCAAATTTGGCGGCGCCTTCATTCCATGGAAGTGAGTAGAAGATAAACAAACGGCCTTAAGTCCATATTAGAGAAAAGTTTCCCGAAGTCAAAAGGTGCAACTGATGCAGTCTGAGGGCTTTTTTTATTTTTTATTTTTATGTTTTAAATGTAATTTGGATCTTTAAAATATAAATTGTATAATTTTAACTTTTCTAATGTAAAATAATTTACTTTACTCTTTTTAAATATTAAAATGGTGCAATTTTGATCCCTTATTTAATTTTTTTTTATCAATTTTTATTAATTTCTAATAACTTTTATCCACTTATATTTAATTTTTAAACATTCATTGTATTAATTTTGAAATAAATCATATTTTTTGAAATTTTTTATAGATAATTAACTTTCAAAATAAATTTTTTATATGTATATAATACATTAATTTTGTTTAAAATATTTAAAATCCCAACAAAATTTTCTTTTTATACATATGTGGAAGTCATTTTTAAGTTAATATGGAAGAAATATTAGGTAAAGATGATCTTGTAAGATAAAAAATTTGATAAAAATTAAATTGGAGGATCACAACTATACTAATTTCATATTTTACTGATATATTATTTAAAAATTAGGAGAAATAAAAATCACATAATTTATATTTCAAAGGAATAAAATTGCATTTAATTTTTTTCAGCATCCTTGTTCAAATTCAGGATGTAAGTTACAAGTAATTTGTCATTCTTAATAATAATAATAATAAACACTTAGAATTGTAGAAGCATCTCGTTATTGTTCCCAGCTCGTTAAAGTAAATACTTCTGTTTGTCTGCTACCTCCTTTTAATATATATATAAGTCAGACTGGAATGTCCCAACAGTTAATATTAAGCAGGAAACTCCTAGATTAATTAGGAGCACGCTGGAGAGGGCTATTTCCAGAACAAAGAAACAGGTCATAACTATTGTGGAACAAACAAAAGACAGTCCACTTTTGAATATATGGAAGCAACTTCTCGATGCCTAAAGTAAATCAGATTTAGGGCTCCGCAACATATCCACCAGATTATTCTGAATATGAAACTTTCCGAGAAAATGCTTCAAATTTTAAACCCAATATTTTATTTTAGAAAATGGATAATTCTACAAAGAGCTTGATCTTTTAAAAGATTTAGTGTTTTCATAATTAAATTGATTTTTTCTCAAATCTCCAAATAAATAAGTCAAATAAAAAATATAAATCTAATAGTGAAAATATAATCCAATAATAAAAATATTTTGAAACTCTTCACATATTTACTTTTAAAAAATATAAAAAGCGCAAATTAACACGTCACCTTTTGCCCATCAAATTGTCTAAAGAACATACATGATCTCTTAATCATATCCCTCCCACCACCATGTGGCCTTTTGCCCTCCCTCTTGATCAAGTGAATCAAATCCACCAAGCCATGAATAATATTACCTCAAAATTACCGTTATATATATAAATATAATAACTCTAAATTCTAAAATCTAAATCTTAAAGTTTTAATATAGATTATAAGTAAACAGAGATGTTTATTCTATCATAAAAAAAGAGATGTGTGATTATCTAAAAGTGAAGCTCTATGCATATCTTTAATTTAGAAAATTTTAAATTTTATCACAATATTAAAATTTCAATACTTCTTCTCATTATATTTTGAGAAATTAATAGTTTTGTTCTCATCAGTTTTTAAAATTAAAGGAGTAGTTTTTTTTTTTAAAAAAAAAAAAAACTCAATAGCAAATTATATCTTTTTAGGTGTGTTTAATGTTAATACATAAGGATGGAGGAAAATAATAAATAATTTTAATTTTAGAAGAAATAAATTATGATTTATTAATATATCTTTTATTAAAAATTATCTAATAAATAAAGTTGTTAAGAATTTAATTTAATTATTAGGGTGATATTTGAAAGAAAACAATAAATGAAATCTTAATTTTTTAAAATAATGAATAAAGAAGAAAAGATATTCTCTAAAACGATATATAAAAGAGAGAGGACGGAGGGAATAGTATATTTGAGTGATAAAAGACGAAACCAAGATTGCTATATCTATTCGACAATAACAGATAAGGAGATCAGAAGAGTGATTACTTTAAAACGAGGATACCTCATCCAGCATGCATGTTGAAAACACAAATAGCAAGCCCAGGAGTCTACACAGCTAGATAGGAAGAGTTCTCTTCCCAGATCATTACAGCAAACAAGATATTTTCAAGTGAGCTTATAAGATATCAATTATTTCGAGACTAGGAAATCATCAGGTTGGTTTTGAGTATATTTGTAGAAGCATACACAAACTGAGTATCCTGGTTGTAAACACATACTGCAAGTCAGACAATCAGATCATAAAAGAGAATTACTGGCCAGCAAAATGATACCTTCTATTTGGGACTAGAGCCCAAACAACCAAGCTGATCAGCCAAAAATTCCACATCTTCTTCAACGCCAGCAGATCTTCTTGATCAAAACCATCATTATCCAACAAATCTTGCCAAAACCCGTCGTCAATGATCTCGTTATCTCTACTTTCAAGTCCAAATCCTTTTCCCACATGTAATTCTTCTTCCTCTATGTTCTTCTGGCTTGTTCCATTTCCTCTCTCCATGATCAAACCAAACTCCACATCCGGAACTTGAGATTCTGACATACCAGCATATTGCTCCTGCGCTTCATGTTTATCCAAAGGGAAACACTCTTCTTCAGCAATATTATAACTGATATGCCCTAGATCGATAGGCCGTCTTCTTCTCTTGTTGGAGAGAAACTCTTCAAATTCCTTTCTCCATTCCCTTTGATGAACCAATTGTTGGACGAAATTTGGATTCTTCATTGCTCTTGCCAAGAAGTTCATCATGTGTTGCTGTTTCTGCTCGGTTCTCTTGAGCCGGTCTTCCATTACTTGAAGGTAACTTCTTGTTTTTTGTTGCTGTTCTCTTAGTTTCACTAATTCCGCCATAAGAACCTGCTTGTCCCGTCTTAACCGATCAACTTCTCCTTCTAACCCAAACCGTCCCACTTCCACGCAAAGGTCTAGAGATGCTTGCAGTGGAGCCTGAGGTTGAATTGTTCTTCTTCTCCTAATGTTCTTTAGAAGATGTCTTTGCCCTTTAAGAAACCCTTCATTAGCAAACTCCCACCTATCTGGATCAACTTTTCTAAATCCCTATAACAAAATCAAATTCCTTCTTCATGATCCAATCCATAAAATCTCAGTGTTTCACTCATTTGAGATCCACATATTAAGAAAACTCTTCTAAATTCATAAAAATCATAGATAAAGAAACGGCAAGACTGCAGATGATTAATAAAGCTTCAAAATTAATAATGTCTTAAAATAATTTAATGTAGTTTTCTATGCACTTTCTCTTTTTCAGGACAGTAAACAAACAATGCAACATTAGGGGAACCCCACAATAAGCAAAGCATAAAATGGGACCAAGCAAATCTAGCATGTTTATCGAAACAGAAAATGAAGATAAGTGAACAGCACATTCCGGCCGCTTCATGAACGTGGATGAATGAAGATACGGCGGTACTCCACTAGTGCTCGAAGAGGACCAAGAAATGAAAAAAAAAAAAAAAAAAATACATACCAAAAAAAAAAAAAAAAAAACTGATACCATTTTTCTTGACCTTTTAGGGAAGAGAACTGCATTCACAGTGCAAAGCAAAAGGATCTTCAAAAAAAAATGTCAAAAATCTGGATACATTGAATAGGTATAAATGAAAATAATACTTACATAGGTATTTAGCTGCCTGACAAAGCTGGTGAAATTGTTGTGCTTGAAGTGTCTCGGGAGAATGCTAATTGAAAAGTTCGGGGATCCCAAACAACGAAGCTGTTGTTCCCTCTGCTCCAAGAGATTATATGATTCGTGTTAGGATCTTCGACATGTCATAGTTTTTGTTCAGAAACGGCGGAGGCCCACTTTCATGAAGCCCCTCCATTGGCTGAGGAAAAAATATTGCCTGCTTTCCTGTAGAAAATGACGAGCTTGCTCCAGCAAACTCCTCCTTCACTTGCTCAAAGGATTCAGATTCATATTCTTGAGGCAAACCTTGGATCTGGGTCGGTGCTTTTCTTCTTCAGGAAAAATTGGGTTTGGCTTCGATTTTGAGCAGTGTTGGCAAAACCAGGTCCAATGCAGAGAATTTCAGCTGTTCATTGGAGTTAGCTGAGGAAAGAAGGATTTTTTCCGATGGGTCTCAGGAATAACTGTTGGAAGTGATAGGATTGAGAGGTGAAAGAAAGATCGGATGTGTTTTGGGTGGAAGTTTAACAAGAAAGTGAAAGGACTCAGAAAAGAGTGTGTATGAGTGCATTTGGCATGGAGATTTTTAGGGTATATGGGCAAGAAATTAAGAGGAGTCACAGGCAGTGTTTGGAGAGATGTGGCACAAGAAATCGGTGTTGATGGGAGGTCGGTAGGGACCGTAGGGCATAACTAGTGGATTTGATAATTGAATGTATGCATCTTTTACATCTTTTCTTCGGAGGACTCCATATATACTTACAAAAAGTGAAAAAAATTTGAGTTAAATTAATCATACTTATATTTTAAAATTGCTGAGTCAATTCAATTTAATTATGTTTCCTGTAATTGTCAATATCTTGGTTAAATTAGTCAAACTTTTAGTGTAAATTATACTTCATTTTTATGATATTTAGTATAATTATACTAACATTTTATTTGAACAAAATATACAGTAATTTTTCATTTTTATTATATTTTTTATTTATTTTAAATATACACACATTAACCCCCAGTTATAATGAATCTTAAGTGAAAATACATATATTTTATCCCATTTTTTTTATAATGGTGGTGACAAATTATTTAATATGTATGCAATGTTCTATATTCGACTTTTAAATATCGTAAGAAAAATTTTTAGAAGACAATATTAGGTTGTTATTGTATTACCAAAAGGTGAAAATTTAGGGAAAGTTTTATAAGTGTTTACTATAAAATTTCCAATCATAATTTTATATATACATTAAATTTCCAATTAATTGAGTGGTTAATTAATAATTATATTTACTTAATTATAATTATTAGTGGTAAATTAGGAAAGCAATACACTATGGGCTCCATTTATTTTTGACAAAAAATATATTCCATAGGAATATAATTATACACTATCAATATAATGAAAAATAATTAATATATTTAATATTAAATGTAATTAGCCCAGCGAAAAGAAAATTTTCTCTTTTCAAACAAGAAGTTATTTTTTGTCCTAACCATGTCTCTAGAGATTATTTTTTTAATTACAAGATATAGAAACATGTGATGCTCCATCATTTCTATATAAAGAAATGAGGTTTTCATATGAAAAATATTTTTAAAAAAATAAATAGAGCCTTGTAATTGGGAATTTCACAACAAATATCTATAAAATTTTACTTAAATTTTTTTACTTACCAAAACTGGGGATTAGTCAAATTTATATTTTTAAAATATCTTAAGAATTCAGTTTAATCATATGTATAACTATGTGATAATGGGATTATTCTGTGTAATGAAATTACTGGTACTTTCCTTCAAACCTTTTCTCCTTTTTTCATTTTTTAGGCAGATGCAGATCATGGAGGACTATTGGGGCAGGGTAAATTGCAAGTCCAACATGGCATTCAGATATTTTCTCCTTCTTAATGTATTTCATTTGGCCTTGCAAAGAATCTTTTTCGTGCTTTCCACCGAATACTTCGTTTCGGTTGTTATTATTATTATTTTTTAAAAAATTACCAATTTAATTCTTTAATAATTTAATCATGCACAATTAAATTTCTTAAAGAAATTCCGTATTAATTAATTTAAGTTGTAATTAGTCCAATCAAGTTCTCCCCAATCTCTTAGTAGAAGTTTTAAGGAATTGTAAAAATATGATAAGTAATTTATTAGAGCACTGGGATGAAGACAAGTTTAAAGAATATCATTCTTTTTTTTTTCTGTAAATTAAAAGAATATCGTTATTGTGTAAGCAAATTCGTTGTTTTGTCTAGCGAATTTGTTAAAGGTTCAAATATGTCGAGACTCTGTAGCTTAAATAGCACTGGTGACTATTAGAAGGTTTTATCCCATTTGTATGTGGAATTTAATTTTAATTTTTTTTTGTGTGTGAATGTAATAATTTTGTCACTTTTGTTATAAAAAAATTTCAAACTATAAACCAAGAGAAATTTTTTTTTAAATTATATGAGTGGTAATCCATTTAATTTACGTATAAAGTTAAAAATTATATGTGTGTTTTCCATTTAACACGTAGAAGGTTAAGAGTTATAGTAACAAGTTAGAAAGGTCTAGAGAGATGCTTTGGGATTCAGCTGGGAACTCAAGTGAACGAAGTGCCTATTTTTCTATTCAAATTTGTCTCCTTTGGCTCATTATATTTGGGGGCTCCTAGTATAAAGCGATCTTATAATTTGATATGTGTAGATGCTTTAATGATATTTAATTATGGCTTGAAAACATATGAATTTTGTCATCTATTCCAAAAATACCATATCAATTCAATGGGAAAATTGGTATATTTGCCAAGAATAATAAGTATTATGCTGTACAATTTCGATTAAAGAGTCATCAGCCCATGAAAATAATGTCTCTAAAACAATACAAATGTCACTGTACTTGTAAAGGTATTGGTTAAACCAACAAAATATTTAATTAAGTGTAACTAAACATTTTGAATACAAAATTATAATACTAAAGTTTTTTAATAGCCAAATTATTAACGAAGAAAAATAGGTTTTGAGCTTTTGGTTTTATTATGTTTAAAGCAAAACCTTAAAAATGTTAAAAATACAATAAAATATGACATTGGCTATTTTCTGCAATTGTCTGGGACATAGTGAGTGAGGTGAGGGGGAGAAATTAGGAATCTAGGGTTTGTTTTTTGCGAATTGCAAGATTTTTCTAGAGCAAGTTTGATTAATATATATATATCTGGATTTTGTCCTTCTTAGTTCCTCAGATGGTGAAGTAAAGTGATCGTCTAGAAGAATCTGGAATTTTTGCCAATGCACGGTAGCAAACTAGCAATGATTGTGGAACTCACTGATGCATGTAGGGATGGAATAAAATTTTGATGTAAAAATTAAAAAATGAAATGGAATAAAAGTCCTAGTTTCAGTCTTTTTTCTTTTTCTAAAAAATTACTACAGAAATATAAAGCCGTAATTTTCAATTCATACTTATCTCTAGATTTGTTCGAAGAGTGAATTATGTTTAGCGGCAGGATTTTAAGTCATAGCTATAAACAAAAGATTTGAATTTATTTGAAATTCAATTAATTTTAGTTGAAATTAATTTCAAATGGATTAAATTTTAGGGGTGAGAATTTTCACCCAACCCAGTTATAATTGCGTGACTCAAGCTGAAAAATAATGGGCGGAGATGGGCTGTGAAGCTAATTGGATAAGGGAGGATTGAATTTGTAAATTTTGTTTTAATAGTCGGGTTAATAACAAATTAAAATGGCACTAACCATTTGTAATTGAATTGAAATCGACCAAAACTGTTAGAAGTCCAACGATGAATGATATTCTATAGTGTTGTTCATTTTTCCGTCGAATGCTTCCTACTCATTACAGAAATACAGAGCTCCAATCAATTTTTGATTGCAAAAGTTCAACGAAAAGCCTTTTCCGAAGACACGGTGGCCTTTTCATTTTTGTAGAACAGGTGACCCAAATCACAATTTTTAAAGCTATGTCTCTCGAGGGAAATACTAGCAATAAAGTTAGTAACTTCTATTTTGTGCTCAATCCTATATTTTCGAGTATGTTTTTGATGAGTCTTGGCATTTAACCATGTGGGTTTTAGCTTTTTGATGTTCTATTGTGAAACAATGAGGAGGAGAAAGAAAGAAATTGAAGAAGCCATGCAACCCGCCCAAATCCATTAATAACTGACCAAATTCGACGCTTTCAATTTTTATCAATTTATTCTCATACTCTAGACAAAATCGATTTCGAATTTTAGATTGAGGATTTGTGTTAGTTAGATGGGTTGGGCTCTCTTAACCAACCCAACCCTTTTGACTTCCACCCACACTAGGAATTGATTGACAAAAAATCTTAATTTAATTATAAATGAGTTGAAAATAAATGAACCAATTTTTTTAAAGCCTAAATTTCATATCATATGAATCAAATTGATCAAAAGAGCCTAATTGTCCTAACAATAAAAATATACTTTTTATTTTATATATTAATCATATAGGACATAAATTTTATATTATATATAATATAATATTTATTTAAATTTATATGAATTTGATTAATTTCGTATGTAGTTTGAATTTGAATTTGAATTGAATATTTTATGCTTAATAAAAATTTTAAAATAAATAATATGCTATTTATATAAGATTGCATAAATTCATTTATTGCATTTAAATCAAGTTGGAATTAAGAATTTGATATTTTTTATTTAATGAGCTAAAGTTCAAACTAATTTGAACTTGTTGATTATTGTGGAATTTAAATTTAAATAAACAAAAATTTCACTTAACTTGCCTTGGTTGCACTCTACGTATAATATGCGTATATAAAATAAATTAAATACATTTACCCTTTTTTAAGGGAAAACAATGTTATTCATTGTAAATTTTAAACCCACATCACTCCATTAATAAAAAAATTGCTTGTCTTTTTGTTTCAATGAAACTGACTTAATTA
This sequence comes from Sindora glabra, assembly GCA_020226215.1. Taxonomy (NCBI): domain Eukaryota; kingdom Viridiplantae; phylum Streptophyta; class Magnoliopsida; order Fabales; family Fabaceae; genus Sindora; species Sindora glabra. The sequence continues at coordinate 44,276,457 of CM035232.1, read as the reverse complement.
CAGATCAATTTTGACGTAAAGGCAATTATAAATTTGAATTTTTTTTATATGTAGAGCAGGGATTTACTGATTTAGAACCCTAAACCCACTAATCAAACAAAAACAAGAAAATTATAAGGAAGGGAATTTGAAATTAAATTTTAAAATTTTAACTTATTAAAATAAATTTTATAAATTAATTACCTAATTTTTTATTTAATAATAACTTAATTTGTAATTTAATACCTAATTTTAGATCTTTTCTGTTATATATATATAACATTATTGAATAAAAAGGTTGTTTGCATCAGAAAAGCGGCCAATGACATTTGAGAAAAAGCACAGCCGGCCCAGAAAAAGCAGCTCGTATCTCTAGATTCCAAGGGGAGGTGAGTGGAGATGATTAAGGGACTCCAGGTTGTCAAAATAAATGTCAAGGTAGCAGCTCATTATTCTATGCAATAATCAAGCCTTACTTTCAATATTTTAATATTCAATCACATCATTTCTTTATATTCTAGACGGCACTCTGCGTCTCTTGCTCAACACCATTAGTGTGTCACAATATTCTCACTTCCACAGAGAACGCAAACCGCAGTGACACGAGACATAATCTATTGTATTATTGAGTGTAATAATATAATCAGTTTATTTTGTTGGATTTAGATTATTGAATGTAACATATATATATATAGAAAATGATTGATGTAGATGTAAAAGTACCATGGTAGATTTCAATAAGCAATAAAAAGTATGAGATGCATACCATGACCCAATTTTATTGTTATAAGCATGATTCACTTATCTAACTTATTCCTATTGTTAGTATACTTGAACATACATGAAATAATAAAGGAAAATAACAAAGTAGCATGAAAAGATTAAAATTTTTCATTTATTAAAATAGTTCTATAATAAAGAAAAGTTAAATATACTTATAATACATTTTAATTTGAGAATAAATCAATTTAAATAATCATAATTGAGATAAGTATAGATTTCTCTACTCTCATCCTTATACAATATAGGGTCCAAAATATCTATCTACAACAAAATATTCACTATTAGCCATAGCCATACCAAGTGAGCTCTTGAAGATCAAACTTTGAGGCAATAGTAGAGGCTCAACCTATGAATTTGTAAAATGAAAAAAATACAAAATAGTTAGTTCAAAATTCAGCGAGTAAACATTCAAGTACAATTAAGTTAAGAATCAATTAGAAGCTTGTCAATTAGATTTGCCCTTTCTTATGCTTAAGTACTTTTATCATGTATTCCACAATTCAATCTCATTAATATTTATATAACAACCACAAGATCATATGTATCTATTATTGGGAAGGAGCTCATAAAAGCAATTGAATTTTGTGAATTATTTTATTTTTAATATAAATAATTATAAGTACTTTCTAAATACTTATTTTGTATAAAAATTGAATAAAGGTCTAATTAATTGTATAATATGAACTAGTATAATTATGATATGGATTCACAGAAGATATGAACACAAGTTATTTATAATTAATAATTTATTATTTGTAGTGTATTAATAAAATTGAGTGCTTTCTTAATACTACTGTAAATTTTGGAATATATAACTTATTTTGGTGATATATAGCTTATAGTTGTACTTCATTTTGAATATGATTATAAATGAAATTTATATGACTATTGTCAAAATAAATAGAATTTTATAGGCATTAATTTGCTTTACTTTAAATCTTGAGTCATACATAATTATGTTATTATAGATATAATCACATTTGAATCACAAATGTGTGAAACTCAATTAAAGATCAATATATTTTGTAATTTGGTGTCAATATATTTATTAAAAATATAATTATAATATGACAATATAAAATTTAATGATATAATAGTTTTAGTGGACTTTAGTACTTAATCATAAGTCTTAGATTTAAGCATGTCAATTTTAATTAAATTAGAGGAAAGTTGACTAATGATCATTAGAAAAATTAATAAGTAAAAGATAAATTAAATTGATTTTATTAATTTAATTAAATGTTATACAAATTGTTACAAGCAAAGAATTAATGTGGTATAAGAATACAATTTAAAGAAATTGCCACTTTGTCTAGATTTTTTATCTAGACAAAGGTGTATATAATTTGAGCGTAGTTTTAGTTCCATAGAAAAAAGATTATTGAAATTAAATAATTAAAATATTTATTTATTTGAAAGTTAATTATATATGTACCTATAAGATTTCTAAACTAGCTCATGGCTTTATGTACATTATTATATCAAGTTAATTGAGAAAAAATTATTTGACAAATATATTAAAATAAATGCATGGTCCAATCATCATGTCCATGCATGTTGCCTTATATAGTTAGATTGTGGGAATTAGTTCTTAGAAATATAAATTTTTAAAATATTCTCCTGGATAATTATCTAAAAATCAATGATATGATTTGGATAAAATCTTATTACATTGATTTGAATTATTTGATTTATTAAATAAATCATAATAAGAATTAATAAAGATAATATTTAATTTTTAAATATTTATTGAAGATATATTCTAAATTAAGAATATCTAATAAATGAGTTTTAATAATTAAATATATTTCAAATATTAATTGGAGATATATTTTAAAATTAGAAATATCCAATTAAGAATATTTAAAATTTGAAAATTAAAAAATCTCAATGAGGCATTATGAGTCTTAATGAGCATTAATTGGCATTAATGAGTCATTATTAAGGCACAATAAGATATTATGAGCATAAATCCTAAACCTGGAGACATCATGAGTCTTAATAAAATATTATAAGCTTTAATATAACATTTTGAGCTCTAATGTGGAATTATAAGGCTTAATTTGTCATCATGAGTTAGGATGTTTTAGTATATAAGTGGATATAATTTTTTGTCTTAATCCTCATCTATAAATCAAAACCTAAGACTCTAGTTTCATAAAAGGAATTTGAAAAGAGTTCTAGAACTATCAAAACTCTAAAGTTCTAATTTTCATAGGAATATAGAAAGAGTTTCAAACTTATCAAAATTCTAGAGTTTCAACTTTTATATGAATATGGCGTAAGTTTTAGAATTATCAAAACTCTATCAGTTTTCAAAAAAAAATTAAAAATTTAAGTGAATAATTTATTTTCAAAATTGTTATTGATCCTTAAATTTGAATTTATTAATCTTTTATTCTTCATATGTAGTATTCATAATCTAGAAGATTTTATGGACAATAGTCTGATGATCTTATGTTAGTATTTTGTCCAATAGTACTAAGTAATCTTCTGAACATAATATTTACATATATATATATATATATATATATTATAATAAGTATTCAATCTTATTTATTTTTGCTGCATTGTATTTTAGAAAAATTAGTTTGTTAAAAGAATAAAATTTTAAAATTTGTTTCCTAACCAAATTAGTTTTCAGAATTATTTTTCTAAACGGTAACCAATAATTAGTATCAAAATAAGGTTAAGATTTGTATATATGAATATTTTGTTGTTTGTATTCTCTTTTCGGTTTTATGTATTATGTATGTGTTAGATGATTGACACTAAGATTATATTTTTTAATATCATATTGTAATTTATTGCTATGATGAATGTTCAATATTATAGTAGTTTATAATTTTTAAATAATATTTCGTTCTAATTCATGGTAGATATTTGCTTGTATTTTTCATTTGAGTTTGTAACAAAAAGGGTGACCTATATTGCTAAGTTTCTCTTTTGATTTATTCTTTGCACTTTATTTCTCCTAGGTTTTTGTAAGCTAACTTTGGCATAGGAATTATTTATATAATTCTCAATTTTGGCTACTATAAGAAGTGGAAAGTGAAAATGGTGGTAAAGAGAAACATATATTAAAAAATTATTTTTTCTATTCACACACAAATTTTTTGTTGCATTAAGATTAAACTCAAGAATCCAAAGAAGCCTATAACCTAATTTCAAAGCAGATCCAAGTAAGCATTTGAAGAAAAGAAGAGACAATTTATTATTGAATTTTTATCTTTTATTTGTCTAGGAAATCATGAATTGGAACTATTTATTTATGTGATTAATTATATTGCCATATGTGATTTTAAACATGTCATATAGATTCAAGTAGTGCCACTTTATGCATCATGATATATATATTGCAATATTTATTATTTTTAGAAAATATTACACATGATGAAAATCATCCTTCAAAATATTAAGTAAGAGAGGGTACATTTAAGATAATATACCTATAAGCTCCATTATTGGTCTATTATAATATTAATATATATGAACTTCTAAAGGATGAGTATATATTGGTATATTATGGATTTGATCTCCTTCAAATAAATATTCCCTAAAATGACTATTTTGATGGGAGTACTATATTGAAATAATGATTATAATACTTAATTAAGAATTATCTTGAGATGTTCATAGTTAATTTCATGACATGTTAGACTTATCTTGAGAAAATTAATTTGACATAATTAGGTCTAACTAGTAAAAACATGACTTCCCTAAGGATAACTTGTTTGAACAAGTGCTAGATTATTATTGTAATAAAAGTGATGCATGATTTTTTTTGTTTTATTTGCGTCATTACTTATATATTTAATTTTATTGCAAAGTTATTAATTATTCAATTTGTTATGTATATTTTTATTTTAAAATTAAAAATTAATGACTTAAATTAAATCTTAATTATCTTAAAATAATAAGCTCACCATTGATGAGTTGGATACCTATATTAAGTGGAAGAGAAATACCTTTTATGTTACACTCTAAAAAGAAATAAGTATGTACAAAAGCTATCCACTTAAGCCAAAAAATCTTAAGAAGAATCATATAGACCATATGGCAAACGAATTCATGCTAATGCCATGGTTATGTATTAGGTTTTATCTCCACAAGCATAGAGTGCATTATTTTAAGCAATAATATTAGTGAAATCTTTGATTATCTCATTAATTTCTTTTATTTTGAGAGTGATGAGGAAAAGAATAATGCACTTATGTGCATTGTTAATTCTTAGATGGCTTCTAATGTGAGGGTTTGTGATCATGTTTAAAACATAGTTGATACTATGTGTTAGGTGAAAGTTAATAGAGTAACTATGATATATGAAGTCTTGCATCATTGTTCGATACATGCAATTAAGTGAAGAGAAACTATTATGCAAGTAATAAAAGATGTTCTTTTTTGAAATTCATACTTTAATTTAACAAGGTTGAGACAACTATACTAGCCTCTATGATTGCTTATTCCTTTAACCATTACTGAGGTTAAAGGAAAGAAGTAGAAATACCATGGTCACAAGATTAAGTAAAAGGCAATATATTTTTAGTTTTGTAATAAATGAGGTTATAAAATAGAAAGTTGCCTATCACTTAAATAAGAAAGAATACTTGGATGGAAAAGCTAAGGATGTATCATCATTATGAGCTAATTGTAAAACAACAAATTTCAAGTGTTAAAATATTCTTTTATGTTTAGTTTTTATTTCACTTGTATAGAACAAAGTTATTTTCTCTAAATTAGTTTTGTTTATGAAATAAATTACTACATGTTTTGGTTTATTAATAATTTGAAAAAAATTACAACATATTATTTATTTATATTTTGTTGAAATTTATGTTTCACTAAAGGATAATTATTTTAAGTTCAATATCTTAAAGGCATAATTACATTAACCAAAATAGGATATAAAGTAAGATAAAAATGAATCTTTGGATTCATTAGATTTTGATTATTACTTTATGGATATCCTATTTAGAATGGAAAATGTCAAGTATATAAGTCTAAATGGGCCATACACTTGCACGAGGTCCATAAACAATGTATAGAAATTGTAGAAGTTTAAAGTATGATATAAAATCACTTGATAATTACTCTTAAAATGGGTATAATTATCTAATTAGTTTCAAATTTGAATTTTGATAAACTCAAAGTATTTAAGAATGAGAAATAACTAAATCTATCCTGATAAGAATTTTGATTCATTCAAAATTAGATAGCTTTTATAAGAAGAATTTAAGAACAGTGAGAATTAATCTACCATGCTTACACCTAAGTAACCTTAATAAATAGGTGTGATAAAAATGGTGAGAATAATAATATATGATTTAACATTATTTGCCTTTTTTATAAAAATGATTTATGCACAATACTAAGTTTTCTAAATGAAGTAAACTTGGTAAATTATGAAAGATTCCTCTAGAGTTATAAATAAGATACAAATTTTGTTTGAAATCTATTTATAAATTGGATTGTCAGTTTCATAAATTGAAGTCTAATCATAAATATTATGCATTTGATAAAAGGCTTAGAAATAATTCTCAAAGAAAATTATTTTCTTAGAGAAAGATTAAATAAAGAAGAATAAAGCAAAAAGCATAGCAATGCTTGCAAGACTCTCTAGTCACATTGTAAATTTGAAATTTCTATACTTTAGGAATCAAAACCAAAAACAAATCCACTAATGAAGTTAAAGAGGGAATACAATGCTTAATCACTCTTTGACCCACTTTCCAAATATATCTCACAATCTTCTTATAACTAATAGTATAATTTTTTTGAGCAATTGTGTATGCATTCTTCATAGTAACAAGTAATTATGGGATATCAAGTAATCTTCATTGGCATTACAAAACAAACTTTCCTATCTCTACCTTCTAAATAAAACTTTGCATACTATAAGTATTTATAATTCAAAACCTTTATTAAAGGATAAATCTTACTTGATCACAATATTAAATAATAAGATTTATCTAATTTGATGACAATCTTATCTCATCAAAAATCAAACTTGAATATAATGAATATTTAAATAGGAAATTATCTTATTTTATAGAAGATAACATTTACATTAAATTAATCCTAACAATCTCCACCATGATACAAATTCCATCATGAAAATTTTCAAACTCTAAATCAAGTAATCCTAAATCAAGTAGTTCACTAAATGTAAGTCATCTTCTTCATAAATAATAAATATTTCAAAATTTCACCTTGAAAAAAGCATAAGCACTCTATATGTAAATTGAAAAAGTATTTATACCAAATTTACCTTACTTTCTTCACTAAGATTTTTTTAAATGAAATTAGTAGAAATACAAAATAGAACTACTACTTAAACAAAATGTAGAAGTGATAAACTCTAAACTAGATCCATATTAAAAAAAATTTAGACAAATTAAACACAATGTTAAAACAACTAGGATTAACAAATTAAAATCAAGTACATACTGAATTAGAACTCAAACTTGGTGGATTGGGCTTTAATACCATTTATTAAAAAAATCCTTGATGTAAATGCAAAAATATCATGACAAATTTCAAGATTAAAGAAGTAATAAAAACATGAGACTTGAATATTTAACATAGTTCAACTTTTAACTTACTCTACAAGCAAAGAAGAGAAACAAATCCATTAATAAAATTATAAAGAGAATACAAAACATTTAATCATTTTTAAATCCATATCTTAAATACACCTAAAATATTTATAGTCTTCCTCTATTTGGCAATACATTTTTATATAAACAATGTAAACATTCTTTACTCTTAATAATTATCACAAAAGAGTAGGAACTAATTATAGAATCTCAAGCAATACCCACAAGGATTACAAAATAAACTTCCTCACCTTTTCCTGCAAAATAAACCTTACATAGCACATGTATTTATAATCCAAAATTCTTATCATAAGATAAATCTAGCATTATCACAACTTGAAATAATAAGATTTATCTAATCTAATCATATCTTATATATATATATATATATATATATATATATATATATATCATTAAAATTCAAACTTGAAGAAGATAAATACATAAATAGGAAAATGTCTATTTTATAAAACAATAAGGATTTGCGTGAAAATCCTAACAAATATATAAAGAGTATATGACATATATGTACACATAGAAGTCGTTGATTCACATAGAAAATAACTTCTTACAAAAATTGGACTTCCAAAAAAATAACTTCCTATATAAATTTTTAAGAAATACTCAAAATTATTTAATTAACACATAAGAAGTAACATTTTCTAGGAAATAACTTCTTATATTTTATTTGTTTCAATTTTAAATATCCTATGAAATGTTAATAAAATGATTACTATATCTATATCCTTAATATTATTATAATATAAATTATTAAATTTAATGTGGATAATTTTATCATTATATTCATAAAAAATACAAGAAATAGAACTTACCTAAGGGAGATATGGCTAAGTTATTTCATATGTTTTATAGAAAGTAGGAGTTTCCAAGAAGTCCTATTTCCTCCAATTTGCTAGATAGTGGCCAATCAAACAATTTAATTTTTCCTATTTCTTGAAAAATAGAACTTCTCATACTATTGAGGTGAATCAAATGACCTTATACACATCATATATAAAGAAAACATTTTGTTCTTTTAATTTACTTTACTTTGGATCAAATCATAAATGATTGAAAAAGTGATAAAAAGAGTAAGAGATAAATGACTAGACATGTGATTGTTATTCAAATTTATAATTATGTTTGGATAGTAGAATAGAGAAAAAGAGAAAAAAAGCTTTCAAAAAGTTTTAATTAAAGAGGGGAAGGGATTAAGTGTTTATAACTAATCCTCCAAAGTCCTCCAATACCCTCCTCTACTTATTGTTTTGTGCTCTTTAATATAAAATATTTTAAAGAATTTTCTAAATATTTAAACAAAAGGAAAGAAAGTATTCCTTCAATCCTTTCTATTCTCCTTTTATTTCTTTCATTGCCTTCCATTCTCTGTCTCATTACATGTGTACAGAAGAATGTTATCTTTTACATTTTATCTTAAAAGTAGCATCTTTCACTTTTTGATTCAATTATGCTTAGGAAAGCTTTAAATAATTCAATCAATGGTTAAGTTTATGTTTTATTTTTTATGTGAATTGAAAGTTGAGAGGTAAGCTAGATTATTGAAAGGAGGAAAAGATAAGTTAATAGAATAAAGATGTAAGTACAATAATAAAATTCTTAAGAGTGGCTTAAGAGAGTGAAAGTAAGCATTTTTTAGCGTAAGTTTGTAAGCATGGAAATAATGGACCATATTATATATATAACCTCTTCTTTGTGAAGAAATAGATGTTATGTATAGAGACTATAGGCAGAAAGGACACATGCAAAGGCATATATAAGGATGATAATGATTTGCACAAGAATATTAGAGTTAGCTTGTAGGTATGGCAAATAAATAATGCAATGAGGTGTAAGGTAGTGAAAGTGATGAAGGATGTAAATAATTTACAATGGTTAGAGTTTTGGCTATTTTTAGTAAGGAGTATTAAAAAGATTTATGATTCTTCATGCTTACCTAGGCTTGAAGAGCCTGTAGTGAGGAAGTTTAGGCATAATATACCCAATGCTCTTATATACCAAAATAAAGGCCCTTATTCTAATCCTAGTAAGCCACACTCAAAAGGATTTTTTATACATCTGGTGGATAATGAAATCTCTATGCTTTATACCTAAAAAAACTTTTTCCTAAGTTAAATGACTGTTAACTAGTTCTAGGCTTTTGTAAGGTCTTATTTGTTTAGACCCCCATAACATCTTATGTTGCAGTTGCTTAATCAATTTGAAAACCTTTTCTTTAAGCTTAAATAGGATAAGCCTCATTTTTTAAGGTCATAATTTACTTTTGAACCATTTTTAGGTATATGATTGTATTGATTTTATAATTTGTATTTGTAAGACTCATAAGGATAGGACCCAAAGAGGTGTGGCTATTAAGAGATGGTTCATAGTTTGAGTCATTACTTAACCTCGTGAGTTGGGATATAAACATAAGTTGATTCACTTTAAATTCAAAACATGTCATTGATCTCTTCAAAGATTTACCATGATATTTACAAGCCTACCCCTTTGAAATTACTATTTTAGTAAGATTTGAGCATAAGAAAGTTCATATTTAGTATAGTATTTAGATTTAGATTAAATGTCCTATAATCAATTCTAAGACTCATAAATGATGTAGTTTTTCTTTTTTGATGAAGTTTTCATAAATTATAATTAATTGCTAAGGCATAATTTTAAATTTAAACAACTAACAATTAAATTTTATAATGTTAAAACTAAAAATTTTTCTTTGAAGTTTTGGTTTTGAATCTAAAAATTTATATTTTCAAAGATTTTTCAGTAAAATTGTAATTAAGAGTTTTATCTTTATCATCTTGATTTTTCATTTAATGAATTATAGCCAAGGATTTCATTTAAGAAGGAAGGAATTTGATTTTAGATTCTAAATTTTTTCAAAACTTTAGGATATTTTCTTAAAATAAATCATTTAGAAATAATAAACTAACAATTTTACAAGCTTTGTTAAATAATTTAAAGCATAAACTTAACTAATCAATATCAACATCAATATAAACAACAATAATAAATAAATGCTTAAAATAAATTGTAAAAAATAAATAGATTAAGGAAGGAGAAAGTAAACACAAGATTTACAATGGTTTAGCCTTGGAGGGCCATTACTCAAAGGATTACATCCATTACTAAACTTGTTTACCTTAGATTTGTTAATTTATTATCCTTACAAATTTGAGTAGGCACTTAAAGAAGCCACTATAATGTATTTTCCCTAAATACAAGCTAAACCCGTTTAGGATATCTAATTCAAGGCACTCAATCTTCAAAAGATTTCTGACATTTTTTTCTTTCAATTTTTACACCTAATAGTAAAGGGAAATGTGTTTGAATACAAGGGAAATCACGATTACAAATATTTAAATGTTGGATTTCATAATAAATCTCTAAAATAAAGAATGAAGCTTAATTGTTTTTAACAAAAAAGATCAATAATGAATGTGGATCTAGTGTATAAACATCCTTTATCACAAAAAATAAAAAATGAGTACGAAACATTTTATATTTGTTACAAAGTCATTGGAGGAATTTGGTCACAAAATGGCTATTATGGTGTAGTAAAATTTAAAATCAAACCACATCAATCAACCATTAAAGGTACCAATAATTAACCATTGAGCCTACTGCTCATTTTCTAAAAGGCTAGAAGGTAGCAATTAACCATTGAACTCTTTGGTGGTTGAACATTAGCCCAAACCCCTTGTTTTAGAGGGAAAAGAGGTTAAGATGGGCAATAACTAAATTTTTCATGTAATCTCATTTTTCTTAAGCTTAAACTTGATTTTTAAGGGATTTTTACAGTCAAATTTTTTATAAAATATCCCTAAGTCATCCAAAATCATCAAAGATATTTTTTCTATAATTGAGCTTTAAGAGTTTCCTACTCTTTATTTTGCATAAAATACTAATCCTAAGATTCTAAAGCATTCTTCCAATCTTTCCATATCGTAGCAAGACTTAATCCACTTTATACTTATATAATCAAAATTCAATAAGTTTTTAATTATCAAAAGTTAACTATTAACCTTTTAAGATTAACAATTCACCTGTATAAGATGACATGTACCAAAAAGTGTATTTTTAAAACCATTTTTAACATAAAGCTTTTGGCTAAATAAAAAAGTTTCAAAAAATTAGAGCATAATTCTCATTTTTTATTATTAATTTTTATTTTTATTAAAATTAAAAATTTAAACTAATAGAGAAGATTTAAAAATTATTTTATTATAACTAATAATTATTAGGATAATTTTTTAAAAAATCTTACAAAGGAGAGAAAAATGCTTTATTATACTAGATAAGCAACTTAGCCATTTTGTGTAATTTGTAATTTATCATGTATGTTAAAAAATTCAGACACCTGTGATATAAGAAAATTATTTGATGTCACACCAAAATATTTATTTTCCTACCACCATAAAATATACTTGGATTTTTATAGGGTAATATCCTTATTATCATTAATTTGTAAAATTTTCACCTTAATTATTTATGTGTCACAAACTAGTAGCTGTGATAAGTTCAATAAGCAAATTAATCATCTTATAGAGGTAATATGGCTAAAATTTGAGACTAATTTGACTCGTGTACTATCTTTCCTAATTTTCCTAAGTTTAAGAATATTTTAATAATTTTGACAAGGTTAGGGTATTTGGAAGTGTTCAAAATACCTATATTTATGATCCTTATGTATTTATCTTTGTTTTAGTGTATTGTGGTGCCAATTAGACACCTGTAGCATGGTCAAAAAGGATTATGACAAATTATCAAAAGTATATCTATTTGTCTTTAATGAGCTTTTGCTTAAAATATTCTTTAGGGTTGGAGTATTGATAACCTAATAGGGTAACTTGGCATTGAGTTAGGGAGTCAAGTATGTTAATTTATGGTTATCCCTTAAACACTCAAAAATATTAAATGAGGTATATACTAAGCAAACAAAATGTCTTTCTCTCTATTTAAAATTATTCCTTTTAGCTCATTTTTCCTAGAAGCTTTGTGTAAGTTAATTTTCCAATTTGGCATATATGGAAGTTTTAGTGACATTTAAGTATGGCTTATGAACTTATGAGTTCCATTATCTATTCTAAGTGTGTTATGAGAGCTTTAAAGAAAGGTTAGTGTATTCACTAAAAATGATAAGCATGTGCCATATAATTTCAATTAAAGGGCTACTAACTCTAATAATTAGTATTAAAGTTAAAGGTTTAGGTTTATTTACCTTAATAGGCTTGATCCTTAGGAACTCTTACATGTGAATAGTAATAAAATGTGACTTTTTATCTAAAGCCTTTGTTATTGTAAAGAGATACTATAAAATAAAGTGCTTTGGTAGGTACTAAGGGTTGCCATCTTTAGATTAGTTCCATTCTAAGTGCTTATGTCTTACTAAATGCTTAAAAGAGTAGGCAAGGTGACCAAGTTGGCAAAGTGATAAAGTAGGCAAAATAGGTGATAAAAATGTCATGTTCGGTAAGAAATCTTTTAATGCCAATCATGACAAATAGTACTAAAGCACAAGTTGACCTAGAGGGTTAAAATGAAGTAGGCTATAATTAGTTTAAATATGGCTTATCTAATGTTATATGAGGGATATGGAAGCAATCATTCTCATACTTGAAAGAAACAATGTGGAAGGCTTAACTAAAGGGTGCAAGAGGCTAATCAACTCAAAAAGCTAGTGTGTAAAATGATGATGCATTAGGTGTAAGCATTTACACTAGAAGGCTAGCTTACTTATGTGCACAAGACATTATTTATTATACACTTATTCATAGTAGTGGCATCATGGAATACAAAATCACTATTTAAAAGGATGATTCAATTAAAGACCTACCAAAGGAAAAAACCTTAGTCTTACTAGAAGGCTTGATTAATTTCAAAATCAATTGAGTTAGTAGGCAAAATCTTGGATATGCAAAAATGGATGGTAACAAATGAAGGGCACAAATGGATTACTTTAGAAAGAGAAGTCCAAAATCATGTCAAGGTGAAAACTCAAAAGAATCAAATTTATGTGCATAATCATATGGGGTGATGAACAAGCTACAACCTTTTTTGATAAGATTCTTCAATGTAATGGACTAGACTATATGGTTACTTTGTAAAGTGGTAATAACAACTCAAAGCAGAGGTAGCAAACTAGTATTGTCTTATTGCATGGTCAAAAGATTTTGTAGCAATGATTATGAGATTTACATTTGCTCATGCACAAGTAAAATGGAGCTTGAGTTAAAGTAAGGAATGTTTTATATTTAACCCCATTCTAAATGTTGAAGTGAGGGAACCATTAGAGAATATGCTTAAAGAAATCGTCAAAGGATATACATAAGAAATGTCAAAGGACTAAGGTGCTAGAGAGCTTCAACTCTAAGTTAGCTATGGTGGCTAATAAGATGCTAGAGCCTATCAATTCAGAAAAGTTCAAAGGATCCAATCAAGTGTAAAAATGGCTTTATAAAGTGTTATGAATTAGTTGAAAGCAACACAAGTAGTTTTAGGGCATAGTTATACGACCCAATGCATATATCAAGATATAAGTCTTGTCTCTTAAATTAGTGTTATGAAACATTAGACTAAGATACCCTATTAATAGGCAATTCAAATTACTAAACATTATGCATAAGCTAAAAAGTTAGTACACATTTTTATTGTAGTAGTAGCATCCATACAAGTTACAAAGATAGTGAGCATATAGTTAAGGTAATAAGTTTAGGAAAGCTTTTACAAAAGTAATATTAGAGGGTGTCTGAACACTTTGAAAGGAGTCTATAAAGGCAGTTCATTAAGAAATTTGTGAAGATACATTTTTCCAATAAAAGTATCAATGTTATAAAGGCAACAACCTAAATTTGAGATAAGAAACATTTCTAGTGCTTAAAAAGGCTAGTATAAGTAGTCGATGTAGTAACTCAGAGGAGTAGGTTAAAAACTAACACAAAGTTTCAAGAGGCTAAGCAATTTCTTCATGAAGCCTATTAGATTAAGATGCTAATAAGGCATTGACATTTAAAGTAAGGGAGAATGTCACAAGTTGTTAGTTATGACAAGTTCAATAAGCAAACATACTTGATTTTAAACAAGACTTGATGAAAAATTAAGCATGTTTAGAGGTTTTATGGCTAAAATTTAGAATCAATTTGACTTATGTACTATTTTTCCTAAAATTGAGGGCATTTTGACAATTTTGGCAAGGTAGAAGAACTCAGAGAGATTCAAAAAGCTTATATTTATAATCCTCACATTTTTATCTTTATTTTTAGTGAATTGTGGTGCTAATTGGACACTTAGACCATGGTGAAAGAGGTTTATAATAACTTAAAAAAAGTATGTCTACTTATACTAGATAGGCTTTTGTTCAAAATATTTTTAAAAGGTGGAATGTTGGTAACCTAGCAGGGCAGCTTAACACTAAACTAGGGACTTAGGTACATTATCTTATAATCTTTACATTTTTATCTTTATTTTAGTGTATTGTGGTCCTAATTAAACTCTTGGAGTATGGAAAAAAGGGGCTTATAATGACTCAATAAAAGTTTGCTTACTTGTACCCAGTAGGTTTTTGTTCAAAATGTTCTTTACAAAGTGGAATGTCGATAGTCTAACAAGGTATCTTGGCATTAAACTAAGGACTCAATTATGTTAGCATATAGTTATCCCTTACATGCTTAAAACTATGGAATAAGATATATACTAAGTGAACAGAATGTCCTTTTTCTTATTCAAAATCATCCCTTTTAAACAATTGTATCTAGAAGCTCCTTATATAGGGTGATCTTGTTATTTAGCTTGCACAAGTGCCTCGATGACATTCGATTGTGGCTTGCAAACTTCTAAATTTTGTTATCTATTCTAGGTGCATCATGATAGTTTAATGAGAAGGTTGGTATATTCCCTAAGAGTGGTAAGCATACGCCATGCGATTTCAATTATAAAGTTACTAGCCTATGACATTATAATAATTCAAAAAAATATTTATTTTGACAAAATAATAAAATTTTGTGAAATCTAGATATTAAAATGAATTATTTTTTAGACAACATTTAGTTAGGGCACAAAGGCAAATGATTTTCTTTTATTATGAAATATGATCTTACATGGAAACTTTATTTTCAAGCTTAAGCCACACAATAATTATTTATTATTTTAGAATGCTTTCAAGATAAAAATTAACAAATCTTTAAAATGAACTAAGAGTAAAATATATTTTATGTTAGAAAGAAGTCCAAAATAGAATATTTAAATCTTTTTTTTCATTTTTATCATTTTTCATAAAGTTATTTCATATTTAGACAATTCCTTGGTACAATAAGCCAAATTTGGCATATCACATGTAATAAATGATGTGGCATAATCTTAACATGTAAATAGAGTAAGATGCATTGCTAGCCCTTGATTTACTAAAAATAGGTTTATCATGATCTATCCTCAGTTATGATTGGCACAAATTTCAATCTATAAATTTTCACCAATTTTTCCACACTAAGATATTACTTAAATGATTTAGATAAAGTTTAAAATAATACTAATATGCTAATAGCTATATCATAAAATATTCTATTTCATTCAATCAATTTTAACAAAAAAAGAGGAGTTAGACCTACTTATAATTTCTATTAGCTATTCAAGAATAAGCTAGCCTAAGTAGTTTTTTTAACTAAAGAATACCTAACATGAATTGACTAGCCTAGGAAAAAATCTTTACAAACTAAGACCCTTTAAGAAATGGTTCTAAAGTTCGAGTTTAATTATAGTTAAAATATTTGTTTTCTACTCATGCCAACTAGTGATTGCTTTAGAGAGTTTATCCTTATGTAATAATAGTGCCTTGCTATAATGATGGTGCATTAACCTATAAATTTGCAAAACAAATGCAAAAAAGTGAGTTTAGAACTTAGTAAGCAAATATTCTTAGAAAAGTAAAAGAATTAATAATAAATTAAGTCATACTAATCAAATTGCACCTCTTTAAACCTTCCTAAATTTCCCACAATTAATAAAATAAAGACATTAGTGTTGCACATAATTTGTATAATGAAAAACACTATAATTCGATAGCTTAATCATTAATTCAAGACATGTTATTATCATTCAGTACATTACAATAAGAGAAAGCAAGTAAATTTTCTTGTAACTCTTATCTAACTTTATCTCTCACAAGGCCATCCTTATCCCTCTTAAGTCATCCTTATTCTTTACAAGCTATTATTAAATCTAGTGTATAATTGTAAATATTGCCAATTCATCCCTAACACATTTTTCAACTCGATTTACAAGGTTCATGATCAAATTTCAACAAAATTATGTCAAAAAATACCTTTTATGCACTTAGAATGAGTACATACCTCTACCATATCATATTTAGTACATACAGCGCATAATAAAGTTATAAACCACTTAACTGATTATACTATAAAAATAAATTTTAAGCTTTATAAATTGATTGGGGATTCGATTGAGAACTCCTAATAAGTTTCTGCAAGGCTTAAATCCATCATAGAATTGATTCAAGTTATTTAATACAATTCTAAAAGTCCTAAATTGATTTAAGGTGCTTAACTTCAATTATGGAAAGTAGGAATGAATTCATGAATTAATTCAACCTAAGGCAAGTTTTTCTTTAACTCCTACTGAATTGATTTATCAATTGATTCAATTCTTTTAAGTTTAGTTTTATAAAAGGTGAATCAATTCAAGCTTGAAATTTTTGTATTTTGGACCTAATGAATTGATTCACCTGTTAATTCACATATGCATTTCTATATTTTTACAAAAAATTTCACTATTTTTTCACATTAAATTTCTCTGATAACTCATTCCTTATGTTAAATTAAACCATTTATACACCATAGGTCATAAAAGCATCATTATATATATTGGATTTAACAAGAAATTTGCATTAAACAATACCCTATAACATTTTACAATGAACTAAACAAACATCAATGAAACCTAACTTAACCCTTACCTGAATCATAATAGATTAAGTAGAATATTTATTCACTAATTGTAAAGGATATAATGGACAGCAAGATTGAATATGGGCTTGGCCCTAAACATAAAAAGATCAAATGTTAGGATTTCAAGTTTTCTCTATCTACATTTGGTCCAATATCCTCAACCACCCAAGATTAAAAGGAGAATCAAGTAGAACATTTATTAAATAAACATCAATGAAACCTAACTTAACTCTTACTTGAATTAGAAAGGATTAAGTAGAATATTTAGTCACTAATTGTAAAAGAGATAATGGGTAGCAAGATTCCTAAACATAAAAAATCAAAGGTTAGGATTTCAAGTCTTCCCCATTTACAGTTGGTCCAATATCCTCAACCATCTAAGATCGAAAGGAGAAGTAGAAGAAAGATATTACATAAGTTAGAGAGAGGAATTTCTTACCCTGCTTAGAATTATATAGAATAAAGTTAAGGAAGATTCAAATTTGCTTGACAATTTGAAAGGAAAGGAAGAAGTGCATGCCTATAGGTTTATGTGTTTTGAAGAAAAAATGGAGTGTGGGGTCATATGGGGAAAATATGAAAAGAATTTCCTTATAGGCAAAATGGGGAAATGTCTCCTATAACTTCATCCACAATTTCATAAATTTATCTTTAGTCACTTTTACCTTTCAATTATTTTTACCTAGTCATTTATAAACCATTCCTCAATAAAAGTAATTTTATTTATAAGCTATTATAGATGCTTATTTTAAAAAAATAATGTAACCTAAATTTTTATTAAAGAAGGACTAAATTTCACCTTTCTATATTTATAAAGAGACTGTCACTTACTAGTCATATGAGTGCCATTAATTATTGTCTTTACATTTCATTACATCAATGACAATTTGAAAGGTTTTTAGGTAAAATTTATTTAGCATTCATTGTGAACCTTTCTAAATGATTTTTGTAATTTGATTCCCTATATCCTTCTTATGGCTCTATTTAAGTTTGCTAATGCCTATAATCTCCTAAAATTTTTTACCTAGAATCCTTAAAATGGTAATACTCATATTGTTTTTAAATTATCCAAGTTATGTTTGTTAGAAAGGTAATATGTTTTAAGTAAATGAACAAATTTTCTCTGAAAGATTAGATTAATATCAAATTAGTCTTAAATTTTATTATAACACTAATTTAGTCTAGTTTCATTCAATTGACATCAAAATATTTCTAAAAGATTATGTTAACATTAGATTAGTCCAAACTTTTATTTTGATATCAAATTAGTCCTATCATTAGTATTTCCATTAAAAAACTTAAGTTACGATTAAATTTTTCCTTATTTAATTATGAACCAATTAAAAATACAAAATTTTAAGTTAAGTTGAATTTTTAATTTTTAAAGAAAAAGCATTATGTTTTGTTGTTAAAGCAAAGATCAAACCTTGAATATTCAATAGTGATACTTGCTTGAAAAATCAACTAATGAACTAAAATAATGAACAAATTCATCAGAAAGTAAAATAAGTATTTAATCAAAGTTGTTTAGCTTTTAAGTCCTCATAATATAAGAAACTAACTTAGAAAATTTGCGATTCTAAGCAAGATGCCTTAAACTCTAGCAATAGTAGTAGTAGTAGTAAATAACATCAACCCAAAAAATAACCATACTCAATGCCAAAATGAATTTCAATCCAAACAATCAAATAAAGGTTCAAACTGAAATTATCAACTAAACAATAAAAAGTTTCAAATTTTTTATCATTTATAAATGAAAAACATAAAAATTAAGAATTTTTAAAGTGAAATGGTGCTTCATATCATGTAGTTGCATCATCAACAATAATGGACACATGTTGAAAGTATTTTTTATTATTATCTCTCTTTTTTATGTTTTCTTTATTTTTTTATTATTATTTTTTCTACTTTGTTATTTTTTTCCTCTTTTGTTCTTTCTAATTTTTTAACATTTATTTATTTATTTATTAGTATATAAGCTTAATGCCACATTTTTAATAAGAAAATAATTCACTTTTGAATTTTTTTTTTTGTTATTTACTTGATAATTTTTATTCTAAACTTTGGTTTGATTGTTTGGATTGTAATCTATTTTGGCATTTAGTACTATTATTTTTTTAGGTTGATGTTATTTACTTCTACTACTAAAGTTTAAAACATCTTGCTTAGAATCCTAATTTTTTTGATTAAGTTATTATACTATAAAGACTTAAAACTTAACCCACTTTGATTAAGTGCTTTGCCTTATGATAAATTTGCTCATTGTTTGATTCATTAGTTAATTTTTTCAAATAAGTATCATTATTAAATGTTCAAGGTTTTATTTTTTCTTTAAGAGAAAATAAAATAATTTTTTTAAATTTAATTTCCTAACCTAAGTTAGTACTTTATATAACTTTGCGAGAAAACTAATTTGATGTTAAAATAAAATTAAGACTAATATGATGTTAACATAATTTTTTTGGGTTTAATTTAATATTAATCTAATGATAGAATTAATTCAATGTCAAATTTAATAGAAGTTGACTAAATTAGTATCATAATAAAATTTAGAACTAATTTAATTAGTGGTTTATGTACAATTGTAGGGTATGTTATTTCAATCTAGCTTCTAATTTATTATTAGTTTATATACAATTGAAAAATGTAATGAATAATGAGTTAATTTGTTGATGCATAACATAAATACAAAAATTATAAATGATTCTTACTAGAATCAGTAGTACTGATAAATCCATGTTGAATATAAAGGATTGGCGATCAATAAAAGTTGCAAAATACAAGTAGAAAAAGAGGTTTGTATGAAAATGTTAAAATAAATAAATTCAAAAGAAATAAATGAAAGAAAAATTATGATAATAAAAGCTTCAATTCAAGAGATATTCTTATCTTCAATTTGCTGAATTATCATAAATGTTGTTCCTAATTTGATTACTTAGCCCAGAATTACTCCTAAGTCAATAATCATCATGTGATATTCCTATTGTTGATTAATTCAAAACAAGGGCCTAAATGAATCCTTTACAATTGATTTTGATTCAAATCAAGCGCCTAACTATAATCAATAATATCATTGAACATTCAGAATTTGGCTAAGACTAAATCAACAACCTTATAAGTGAAAATTGCTTAATCCATTCCCTATTTCTTTTAGATGTTCAATAATTTTACAAGTAAAAATCATGTATACCTTCTTGCTATCAATCATAACAATTCTACAAAGAAATATTTAATCATAATCAATTGTTTAGCTGTAAATCACAGAAGATAATTAACTAGTAAGCCTTATTTAGCAAATTATTTAGACAATCACTAATCATAGAAGAACATAGAAATAAAAGATAATCAGATCAAAAGTAAATTAATAAGAATAAAGTCACAAAATTAAACTAAATTATTTTAGAAATTCCTTGAAGTAAGTATAACATTCACCCGCTCATGAGTTCTACAAAAGCAAAGCAAAAGAAAAGCAAAAAATAAGTTGTTATCCTCTACAATTAGAAGAGCATTAAACTTGATAGTTAAGTAAATAATGGTTTTCTCCTTTTAGAATGTTTTTGGCTTACCTCTTAGGATTCTAATAGTTTAAGTCTTATGTCTTATACAATTTAAAAGCCTATGACCTAAAATACCCAACAACTTTTATCCAATCCAATCCTATAACTCTACTTGGAAGCCATTTTCACCTTCAAAATAAAGTAGCTTTACTAAATTTTAGTCATAAAAGCTATCTTAGCTAATTTGTGGTTTTCAATTTTAACCAAAATGTGGTTTAAAGCTCCAAATATGCTCTAAAAATCATAATTGGTTCTAAGGTAACATAGCAAAATTTCTACATTAGTTTCCTAGTTAAATTCAAACCACCAAATCTTCAATTAGAATTTTCTGTCCTTATAACATTTGTAGAATTTCCTTTTAACTTTTCAACAATATAAAAATTAATTTGATCAAAGTTCTAAAACTATATATATATATATATATATATATATATATATATATATATATATATATATATATATATATATATATATATATATATATATATATATATATATATATATATATATATATTCAAAAAATTAAAATAGTATTAAAATTCTTGCTTTAGGTGAATAAAATCAATTACATTCTAAAATCATGATCAATCATAAAATAAGGCATAATTGAATATGGTAAGCACATGAATACGCATAAAAGCATAAATATGGATGTGTTATGCATAACATTATCTTCTTGTTAAAAAGATCCAACTTCCTACCTTACAGGCACTGCTAAGCTATCGAGTTCCAAGAATTTGCCATTTCCATTATATATAACATATACTTATATAGGTGAAAATTCTCAATGTTGGCTAAAAGAAAAAAAAAGAAATAGACTTTATAATATTGTTTTTAGCTGAATAGATAATACATTTCATAAAAAAAGGAATTCGTTTTGGTATTTCTCCCACATTCTTCAAACAATTATTCAATCTTAGTAATTATAACAAGGGATATGCATTCTTCTCAAACAAACATCATTCCTTTCAAGCAATCATATTTTTTAACATCAAATATTCAACTGATGGAAAGGTTATTGACAAGTAAGAGTCTTTTATTTTTTAAAACCTAACATTAGTAGTGACCCACATCTTAAATCCTCTTAATCTTTCCCTTTTTTATCCGTACTCGATGTTGTTTCTTTTGTCACTTTTTCTTCGGCTATTTTTGCTCATTTTTATCTTTTTGACCTAGGGATCTGTATATAATTTTATATTTTCTTGTTTCCCATTCATCCAACCTTCTATAACCAATAATGTATTTTTTATTTAAAAAAAAGAAACAAATGTGTCAATTAACTATGACCTTTAACTTTGTTATACCTTGCATAATAAAAACCTTTTTCATATTTAACTAATTTTAGTGAAATTATTAACTACATTTGCCTAACTATCTTAATTCTCAAATAGTTTCTCAATAAAATTTTTAGAAAAAAATATAAATTACCTTCTTCAATTTTAGCATAATTAGATTTTACCTTTTTCAATTTTAGAAACTTGGATATTATCCCATTAAAATTTTTAGAATTTGAAATTAACATCCATTATTCACTTAATTAATTATTTTTATCAAATTATGTTATTTTTCATAAAATTATTAAATAAGAATTAAAATATTATAAAATGTTCATTTATTTTATTATTTTTTGCATATAATTTTACACTTTATTTATTAGTATTTAATTAAAATTCTTTATATATAAGTTAATTTCTATTAATTATATGACATAAAAATTATATGTGAGAAAATGTCTAAAAAATTCATTATACTATCATATTATGATCCTTGTTTAAAAACTTCATGAAAAAATTACACAATTTGATTAAATGATTAATTAAGTGAATAATAAATATTAATTTTAATTTTTTATAAAATTTAAAAAAATAATTTTCAAGTTTCAAGAGTTGAAAAATGATAAAATCTAATTACTCCAAAATTGAAAAGAATATCTTATATTTTTTAAAATTCTTAATATAATTATTGAAAACTAACATTTATAGATATGGAAGGAAAGAAGTAAGAAAAGTGTGTAGGGGAGGAAGGGAAGGATAGAGAGGAAATAGAAGGATATGATGAAGAGAGAGGAAAGAAAGGAAAACATGAAAGACAAAGAAGGAGAAAGTGAGAGAGAAAGAGAGAGAGAATAATAGTTAGAGGAATAGAAAAGTGAAAGGAGAGAAAGAGGGAAAAAAGGAAAGGAAGAGAAATAGATATAGATAGAAATAAAAAAATTGTAGAGAAAGGTGAAAGAGAAGGAAGAAAAGTAAAAAAGGAAGAGTAAGATTATGTAATATAAGATAATATAAAATGTTTTAGTAAAGTGAATTCTTTTAAATTGTGGTAGCACTTGATTTATTGCATCTTTTCCTATCTTAACCCATTCAAGGTATGAATAACAAGTTTAACATCACTTAGTAGCAAGTTAATAATTGCAAGTTCATCAAAGATAGATATGATAGCTTGAAGATACTCAGATATAGACATAGTATTTTTTAGGATAAGTGTAAGGTTTTTTTAGAGTGCCATGATTCTAGTTTGAGATTGATTGGCATGTAAATACTCAAATTTCTACTAGGCATGCTAAAACGTGTTAACTCGAGTGACGTTATAATTAAGGTTATTCATTATTTGAATTTGAATAGCATAGAGGAAAAGTTGATCTTAGCATAACCAAGTGGAGTAAGTGAGATTTTGTACTGCCTCATTAATTTATAGGAGATGGAGTCTTTGGAGGACATGTTTTTATACCATCAATGTAGCACATCAAATCAAAGCCAATAAGAAGAAAATGTAACTAAACTCGCTAAGTTAGATAGTTAAAGGAGGTAAGTTTGAGAGGTAGCCGTGCATAAAAAATTAGATTATTATTTGCAATGGTATATGATATCTTAAGGTAATAATTAAAGTTTTATTATTAAATAACTTGAAATATTTATTTTTAACTAGAAAGAATAGTTGAATTGTACATGTTTATATTAAAGTAAGACATAGATATTTTAAATTTTTACTGAATAAGTATCATTATGATGTTATTTGATGAAAGCATAAATTAAGTATATTTTATACAATTAATTTTTGGAATGTTCAAAGGTTGAGCTATAAATTTTATATATATGTATATGTGTGTATTAGTTTTGGTGTATGCTTTTATTCATAAATTATGAATTTACATAAATATTTTAGAAATTCAAAATATTTTATATATATGTGTGTGTGTGTGTGTGTGTATATATATATATATATATATATATATATATATATATATATATATATATATATATATATATATATATACATATACATGTATTGTAATTTAATTGTTCCTCTAATATTTATAGGGTAATGAAATATTATATTAGAATTTCAATTAAGAATTTTAACTAAACTAGAAAAAGAAATTTTATAAAAGAAAATGAATTCTTTTTAAAAGGAAGTGGAAAGCTAAGATTGGTTTAAATATGAACCAAAGGTAGAGATTAAAAAATGAGACTGAGCTTATATAGTGCGAGAAATACAAAATCAAAACTTAAAGCTTCTTTTTCTCTTTTTTTCCCTCTTTCCTCTCCATAACCAGTCAACTTTCCCAATTTTCTTTTCTCCTTCTCCCTTTCCATTTTTCATCTTTCTTTTTCTCTTCTCTTCTTCTATTACTTGCCATCTATGGCATTCTCAACATTGAGCCACCATTGCCATATTGCTGAATTAGCTTTTCATCAAGTTGTTGTTTATTGTAGCTTAAGGACTGATCAAAACAATGACAACAACATGCAAAGGAGCTAGAAACCCACTCCATTTTTTTCTAGCACAATTTGTATTGATCACTAGCCATTGTTGTTGTGTGAATTATCATTGACTACTATAGGTTGCCACTAAAAAGAATGGCAAATCAAAATAAGGAAAGGCATCTATGCAATGTTGTATGTCACAACTGAAAATTAAAGGCCATAATCGATGCATGACCCTAGAGGAAAACATAACCATATAGGTTATATAAGCCTAAAACATTATAGGATAACTTGAAACCTATTTCAAACTCAAGTAAGCAAATAACCATTACACGTTTATTAATTTTTCATATGCACATAGTCATACATAAACTTTTTTATTTTTCAACATTCACCTGTTAATCCATATATTAACAAAATACCTATTTCACTAAAAGCATGCCCTGCCTAGGGGTTCAATAAAGCATATCTAAGAGTATTTAAACTTTTACAACTTTCAAAATATATAAAAGTTTACATCAAGCCCACATGAATAAAGTGTGAGACTTACTATAAAAGAATGTTCCTTTCTCTCTCTTTAAGGTACTACAAATGACAAACCTAAAATCAAATCCTTATCTTAAAAACATTTTAACAAATGGGATAATAATATGAATTTTCAACGGAAATAGGACAAGTTAAGGCATGAATTTTTCCTTAGAAAGAAAATAAATAAATAATCTTTTCAATTCAAGTTAGGGCTGGAAGTTTCGGGTCCACTTGCTATAAACCACCCACTATAAACCGCAATTATACGGTTTGGGTCAAATTAAATATCATAATAGATAATATTAGGCGAAATTTAGAGGAGAATTTTAGCTATGCGGGCGGAGATGGATTAAAACTCACTATCCAATTCTAATCGCAACCCACCTGCAAATCTTGTAAAATATACTAGTTTTCATATATTATTTATGATTCCCCCTACTCATTATGTTTATTTATTGAATTATCTTATAGATTATGTATAAAACTCTAAATACTCAATAGAATTAGATGTTAGAGTTTTCTAATGATAGTAATCCCTTAATACTATATGCTAAAGACCATAATGCTTTACTGTTCACCTCAAGCATTAGTAAATATGTATTGTAATACCAAAAGTTATCTCTAAATCATATAATTGAATCGGTTAAATGGGGATGTTACTTTAAATCATCTTTACTCTAATTTTTGTTTATCATTACAAATATTATAGATCTCACATCCTAATAATGATAAATTTCTCTTCCTTTTTTTACTTCTTTTTAATTCTAATTTTGCTTATTTAATTGTTTATTGCCCGATAACTTATGGCCAAAGTTTCATAGAGCTAAATTTCAAATCAAGTTTAGCTTTTAACCCACCTACACTCGCAAGTATCCGCAATGTTCGGGTTCAAGCGGGTGACATGATTTTTGTGGGCAGTTACAGGTTAAATTTTATTACGTATAATTTTAGGCGAGCGATTAGTTTAGGGCCTCTAATTGCTTCTAACCACCTAATTTTCACCCCTAATTCAAGTTAATATTATAAAAGTTATACAATTATATTTGATAATATATCAATTGGAATGTTTATTAGAAGTAGAATACTAAAACATGAGTTTCAAGTTTAAAAAGTAGATAGTTAGTTCTTTAAACATAACATAGGAAATGATCATAAACATAGATTTATAGTAAAAATATCAATACAATATATTTATGATAAATGAATAATTAAAAAATTATTAAATTTAAACCTATAACATAAATATAAAATTTCTCTTTTTTTTAATAAAAATATACTTTTGAGGTGGGAAGTTTCGAGTCATAGATAACAAATATAAACATTCCACTTATGAAATAACAATCTTAAGAGAGCTCTCAATTCTAAAACAACCTATCAGGTTACCATAAATTAATTCATATGTGTTAGCCAACACACAAGGTTAATGATTCCCCTGCTAACTAAGGTTCGAACCAAGGTATATCAAAGCTAATATCATCACTACTGTTAGCTATAGTTCCTAACTAATCTCCTCTCAAAATAAGTTTATAAAAATAATAGAACATTATACATATAAGTGACAGTTATATAAAAAAGTCATTAGTAAATATAAAATTTCATATATCAATAGTTTAAATCAATCTCAATCTATACTCTTTTCAACTATGAATAGCTCATCAAGGTTTCTAACCTTAATAGTCAACATTTTCAATATCAAATCATTCTCAACTCATCAAATAATTAATTTTACAAGCACACATGAAAAATCAATACATCTTCACTTCATTCACAATAACCTTTCAAAGAATATTATATAATAAAGTTCCAACAACACACCATTATAAAACAAATCACATAAATTAATTTCATCATCATAGTGTCATTTTAATACCATTCTATATTACTATAACTTAAAAGAAAATTTTTAAAGTGCTTATCCTAAGACCACCTAGTGCTCTAACATATATATGGAATTAAAATGTATAGAAAATAAAAAATAATTTATAAATTAATATAATTAGTAATTTAAAAGTATATAGAAGATTGAAAAATATATAAAAATTTGAAGATACGTATTATCTACTCACAAAATAACTAATATATTTGGGTTCAATTCCTTCCTACTTCACAAATCACAAATGCCACTAAAAAGTGTTCCTTGACTTTGTACAAGTAATCAAAAGATAATTCAAACATAAATCAATACTAATTTTGCAACATTGAGTTCCTTATTATAAAACTCTAAATTTCACATTTTAGGTATAACCTAAGAACAAGCTAATCTTTACTACCTACAACTAATCTAAGCTAATATTTGCAACATACAACTAGTTTAAGCCAATCTAACTCCTAAATAAGAGAGTGAAGCTTAGATTACCTTATTGGGTAAAAGAAAGGATCTTTTGGAGCTTACTACCTTAAAATCTGTAAAATCCCAAATTAACAAGAAACAGTAAGAAAATGGAAGAAAATGCTTAAGAATATAAAGAAAAGGAGTTGTCTCAAATAGGTAGAAGTGGAAGAGAAAGAAGAAAAAGGAAAGATTCAAATCACACCATCTCGAGGTATGTTGTTGCTATTTTAGGTGGAGGGGCCAATTGGGGTAACAATAAGGTTTTCTGGGTTTGTTTACTAGTTCTAGACTTAGGTCATTCAATTTAAGTCATTGTTTAGCACCTTATTTATATTTCTACTGTTTAAGTAAATTTACTTAGACATAAATGTAAATAAGAAAATATCCTTATTTGAATTCAAAAAAAATCAAAACTCCAAAGAATAAAATTCTAGATTTTGAGTTCTAGTTCAAAATGTCAAATTTTGAAAAATTTTAAAAATAACAGTTTCTTAAAATGGCCATTTTAAGTTCTTAGAAATTCATTAAAAATCACTCTTTGATGTAAAATTATAAGAGAAACTAATACTAAAATTTTTATTTTTCAAATAATACATATTTCATATAATCCTCTAAAGGAGGTGACCCAAATTTAGAAAAAAAATTTGAATTCTGATAAACTTAACTTTATTTGTAGAACTAAGCTAAACAATAATATAAATTAAATGAAATTCTTTCAATAAGTTAGAAAAGAAATGGTTGAAGCTTATTTAAGAAAATCTCAAATTCATATCAAAACTATCTAACCATATATTATGCTATAACAATCCTATGTTACCTATTAATGGTGGAACTATTACATTGTACAACTATTTTTCTTCCTTTTGCCACAGTTTTAATAGGTCCTTATCGTTGATGAGCTACTAATGGCCTTCTTGTAGTAAGGTTAAAAGTTTTTAAGGTTGAAATGATCATTTTATCTGTTGTGTGAATTGAAATTAAAGAAACCCATTTTATATGTATTATAGATCCCTAGTAATGCTTGTGAAAAATAATATTTTATGCTATATGATGTTAAATCATCATACTTATAGTATTTTTGAAATATTACATCTTAAGATCTCTGATAATTTGATGTTAATTTAGAAAACTCTATTTTTGTAGAATTTGAAATGCTAGATGAAGCTTATGAAAAATATAATTTCTAATATAAAATGCTAGAATGGCATAATTGAAGATTTTCTATGTTATTAATTAGCATATTCTTAATATACTTTGATTTAAGAGATTCCTAAATGTAATTTAATTCTTTAATTTAAATGGAAATAAGATATAAAGAAACAAGCTTGTAGCTATATAAAACAATATGGCCTCTTTGGATTAAAAATATAAATGTGAGGTTTAATAATTTTACCAAAATAGAGTTAAGAATGTAAGAAGGTAAGTGTTTAGAGTTACTGAATAACTTGACTAAAGCAATATTAAAGTATAAAGTTAGAAATATTAAGGAGTAAGCATTTGATTTCATGAAGTAACATGATTAGAATATGCTTGATGCATATGATGGTATACTTTAATTTTATTAATTTTATAAGTTAACCTTAGAGAATAAAAAGAAGCTAATGAGTTTTAATGTCAAAATATTATGATTCGGAGATGAAACTATGGTGTCTAGGAATTATATAAGTGATGCCTTATGTTTATAATTTATCATTGTAACTTTTGACTAGGAAAAAAAGAAAAAGAGGAAATGAACTGTTTTAAGTTTTTATAATGGATGCGCACTACTAAGTAAGTATATATCTCACCCTAACTTCATGTTTTAATAAAGTATTGTTTAAATGTTATAATTTGTATCCTTATGAATAATACAAATTACACACACACACACACACACACACACACACACACACACACACACACACACACACACACATATATATATATATATATATGTAAACTCTTAACAAGGCGATCGTGTAGCATAAATTATGACTAAACAACCCTTGTGATTATGCATGGGTAATATGGAAATGATACTTGTAGTACAAGTTTGATTATTTGTTTGAATGGATATTGATTGACCATATTTAGAAAGCATAATGGTATTGTTTCTAACTATAGATTGATGGTAATTAAGTTTACATTATTATATGCATGATAGGAAATATAGTATGATCTATATTGTGATGTGAATAAATTATGTGGCCATGAAAGAGGGCATAGTGATATGTTTATATATATACTATTATGTGCTTTGACATTGCTCTATAATGATGAAATAGTTGCTTGTATTGAAATTGCATTGAATTTGTGATTTGTAAAGCTATGCTCTAGTATGCATATTAAAATGTGAATTATGCGTGACATTGAAAAATGAGAAATGTGATGGGGTAATGATGTGAATATCAAATGGGAGATTCCCGATAATAAGATTAGGAAGCTATAAAGCTAACCTTGGAGGGATAAGCATGGAAGGTTTGTGAATGGTATAAAGTTAACTAAGAGACAAAAGGTGAATGCATGTACATTTATCATACATTGCGATGCATTATGATATGATTTTGAATTCTGACTAATTGAATACTTCTACTTAATGTAATTGTAAAAGGTTGATGTGATTGTGATTGAGCCTTGTTAACTATTTGAAAATTCAATAACTACCTAGAATGGGATATATGTGTGATGTGGTAATGATACTATATAAATTGAATAGTTGAGATGATTATAAATTATAATGCTAAATAGAAGAATTGAGTTATATGCAAGTAGATATGCCAACTGAGAAATGGTATCATGAGCCACAGGAATCCAAGAAATGGGTTTGCTATTATTTTCTAATTTAATACATGATTAGCGTATGATTGTTATGTATATATATAACTAATCTTTTGCAAAGTCATGATAGATATATGTTCACTAAGTTCTTGTAACTCATTTTATTTTATTTCAACAATTTCAAGTTGAAATAGTTTATTCGAGCTTTGATTCATGTATGGAGAATTAAAGACTGCCTAGTTGGAAGATTTAATAGTTGGAATCTTGTTAACATCAATTTAATTGTTTGGATTAGAGATTATATTGATTCGACACTTAATGTGTTGAATCATTTATCTGTGTACATGTCTCAAAGTGTAGTATTATGTTTATGTCTAAGTTACTGTCGCACCTACGAGAAAAATCTACAAATTTCATGATTTAGAGTATGTGACCTTTAGGAACTATTTAAAAATAGAGGGAAGTATGTCCATTTTTCTACAAAAATTTGAAGTATGATTTAAGTTACCATGAAAATAAGGAGATTTCCATTAAGTAAAATTGAAAAAAATCAATATTGTGTCTATTAAAGACCAACTATTAGGATCTATGCTAGTGGCGATCCGGTTTAGTCATGGCATAATGGCAGGAAATCTTATCTGGGTGGATTGATTGGTAACAATATTGTCGGGAATGATTAGAGGGGGGAAAGGAAGAAGGGGTCTTTGTGGGTATTTGAGCGTTTTACGTATGATACCATAGAGGAATTTGAGAAAAATGTATGAACCAACTTTATTACTTTTCACATAACAATAATATTATATGCATTTTTTAATGCAAATCAAAATCGATCATTAAATTTGTAAAGTTTAATCTAATAGATATATTCAAAACTTAATTTTAAATATTACTTTCCATATCCCAGCATTTTTGTTGAAATAATTACAAATATTTATACAAACAATTAAAGAAGTTGTTACATATAGAGATTGATTAAAAAAAAATATTTAAACGTTCAAATTTCTGATACTTATAATGACAGTGAGAGAATTATACTATGTATGCAACATTGGTCACTACCAATTCACAAAATAAGATTATTGCAAAGGTTATCGGTCTTCCATAGCAAAATAGGACCTCATTGCGCAAGCAATACAAATACACCATTTAGATCTTTTGTTAAAAAAAAATGGAAAAAGGAAAAACGACCTACATAATACGATTAATTTTAAGTCACCTTATAAAAAGAATGTCCACTGCAAAAGAATAAGTTCTCTTGATAGGCAATTTAATTCTTTTTTTTTCCTTAAAATGTGTAATGCTCAAAAGAATATAGATTCCTCAATTTCTTTAGGTTGAAATTTATATGGGAAGTAAGTGTAAAAAAAAACTGTATTGAAACGATAAACATTAGTCAAAAAAATTGTAAATCTCAGAATAAAAAATTCTTATTCTTTATTTAAAATGCAAAAAATTAAAAAAAAATGAAAGGTTCTACATTTTGCTCAAAAGAGGATGGTAGGAACCATATACATAAGTGTAATCTTTCCTCTGATACTGCGATCATAGTGTAAATAATTTATTGTAAAAATAGGATGGATTTTTTGTGAGGAAGAAATGAGGTCACTAATGTCTAAACCAAAAAACTGCAGGATTTAACAATAAAATATAAATACTTAGGAAGCTGGCTCCAAATTGAAGACAAGATTAATTATATTATTAGGGTTATGCTTGATAGAGAAGCCAAATTAATTGTATTATATTGTTAAAGGATGAGTGTAGAAAGGCATGGAAAATTACCGGCCGATACGATGAAAATTCAGAAGCAATCAACATAATTGGCAGAGTGACATTGGCGATAGGTCCCCTTGTCCTACTTTTTATTACCACTTTATTTCCTTTCTCTAGTCTAACTTCAGAATACGATTATTGCAGCTTTTGTCATATAATTGGACTTTTAATCTCACTGGCAAAACCAGCAGCAACACTTTTTACTTTTTCATTTTCTAGCTTCAATTGAAACTCGAACAAACCGCAAAATTAAAGTAGATTAACATCAAATTAATTTAGAAAGTTTGTTAATATGACTTTAGTATCAAATTTTCAACTAAATTATATCGACTTAACATCATATCAAAGAGTTGCATCAAACTAATCATAAAACAACGTTAAATTTGCAAGTTACCGTTAAAATCCACAACGCTTTTAGGACTAATTTATATGACTTGTATCTTTTAAGAAACTTTGCAACTTTTTTTTCAATTTAAGAGAAAGAAACAATTTCCATTTTCCTTTTTAATACCCACAATTTTTTCTTACTATCACCCACTACTTCAGAGGTAAAAAAAAAATTGTATTTATCTCCCTTCTAAATTCACATTCTCAATAAATTTGGGAGGATCCTTATATGAACTTGCTAGTTCATTCTAGACCTAATCTAAAAGTATCAAAATGGGTTGGATTTAATAGGTTAGTCTGAGATTGATGTAATTTTACTTGATTTACAATTAGTTAGTTCGACCTAATAAAGAATTAAGATTAATAAGTGTTAGCCCATCAAATTATTAAATTTATCCGTTAGTTTGGTAATAGTAGTAAATAATAAATTATTAATTTATTATATATTTAATTTATATATATATTAAAATAATAATTTTGGTATACTCTAAAATTATATTTTAATATATATAATATTAAAATTATAGATATGAGCAATATTAAACAATTTTTAATATTAAAATTAATAAATTTATATATTTAATATTATCAATGTATATTATATAAGTTTATTAAAATAAATAATTATATTAAAATTTGAATTAGTTCTTTTATATTAAAATTTTAAATTATTTAAAAAATTTAAATAAATGATTTTGATATTAATTTTAAATATATTATATACATATATAATATAATACATTATTATTTATTTTTATTATTATATATAAATTATTATAATTATTTTTATTAATATATTATTTATATATTTAATGATATATAAATCATTAAATATATTTATTTTTATATATAATAATTTGGACTTGAGCAATATATATTTAATTATATATATTTATTTTATTAGATATATATTTCATAATATATATTTATTTTCATATATAATACATATGACTCACTAGCATAAATATTTATTTGTACTCATTTTATTTAATAATGAAATCTTTCTACACTAGATCTTGTGGTTTTTACCTTTCTTCATGGGGTTTCTTACATTAAAAATTGTTATGTCTTAATTTATTTTTTTATCAATTTTAATTATATTAAACAAAAATAATAACAATAATAATTTTTAAGTGATAATAAAAAAATATAATTATATTTTATAATAATAAAAGTAATTATAACAATAATAATATATAATAATAATCATAAAAAAAAATTTTAATCTAAAATTTAAAATTTTTTATTACTAATTAATCATGTAAAATTTTTAATATGTTATTTTAGTTATAAATCTTACTATACCTCAAATTGAAACTTAACTTATTTAAATTAAATATATTTTTATAAATAATTTTTATAAGTAGTCAAATTATTTTTAGTGAATATTTTCTTTCACATATTAAAGGTAATAAAATTTTAATTTAAAATTTTAATATATTAAAAAGTTATCAATATATCCTAAAAAAATAGGAATAAAACAACATTAATATTTAAAAATTTCTTACTTTCTTTTTTAAAAGAATTCATATTTAATATTTTTAAAATTTAAATAATTTTCATTTCAATTGTCTCAATAAATTTATCCTAATTTTATCCTTTTAAAAAAATTTAAGTGATAATAACAAAATATAATTATATTTAATAATAATAAGTTTTAATTAATTAATCATATGAATTTAATAATAAATAAATAATTAATATAATAATAATAATAAAATATAACAAATTATAAAATTTGTCTAAACTCACTTAGTAAATATTAATTTGGAACTGAAATTGATATTGTAACAACTTGATTTAAACCTGATCTGGTGAAAAATCAATACGACTTGCAACTGACCTGATATATAGTTTTTACCCATTGGATTATTCTAATATAATTTAATTAACCTGTTTTAACATGTCTAACTTTATCCATCATACCATTATTAGGCTTACGCTTGGCAAAAAGGAGCAATTAATAATATCCACAAAAGAATCATCGGTAAATTGCATCACAATGGTACTTCTTGAACTTCTTTTCAATAAGATATTAGTACTGGTCTTTATTTCAAATAGGTGTCGATTTTATGAATTATTACTATTATATTCCTAAAATATTCTTTTTTAACTAAGATAATATAGTTATGAATTAGAAATTTTAGAAAAGCATAACTTTATGATTAGTTAACTAATTTTTATATATAATCACTTATTTTTATTCTTCTTCCCATGATCTTTTGATAGAAAATAAAAAAATTTGGGTTTGGCAGGGTTCACCTAATAAAAAATATGTAAATTGAGTTGAAAACTTTGAATGAACATAACTTTATACTCAGTTGTCCATTTTGGGCAAATTATTTTTTAATTTCATATAACTTTTCGAGATTTATGTATTTGCTTTTTCGCCCACTCTGGTCGGTGAAAAAATATTTTTTTAATGACTTTTCTTCATTTTTTTGTTATTTTTTAAACTTTGATTTCATTTTTGTCAATTCAAATTCATTTGAATCCTATATTAAATTTTCACTCTCTAACTCTTTTAATGTCTAGTAATGCTATAACAATTTTCTTAACAAACAAAATTATTAAAGAATAATATATTATTATTTGTGGATTAAATAGTAATATATTACTATTTCATTCCAAGATAGTAACACTAACTAAAAATTTTAAATAAATGAATAAACTAAGTTTAATTAGCAATCAAATTATCAAAATAATAACATGTTACTGTATGTTCTTTAGACAGTAACATGTTACTGTTTATTCTTTAGATAGTAATATGTTACTATTTCATTCCAAACTAATAATACTAACAAAAAATTTCAAATAAATGGATAATCAAGTCTAATTAATAAACAAATTGATAAAGAAAAAAATGTTACTAGTTTATTCCAAAACAGTAACATTAACCAAAAATCCTAAATAAATGAATAAATGAAATCTAATTAACAATCAAATTATTAAAATAACAACATGTTACTGTTTATTCTCTAGACAGTAACATGTTATTGTTTTATTCTAAAATAGTAACACTAACTAAAAATTTCAAACAAATGGATAAATCAAGTCTAATTAACAACCAAATTTTTAAAGAAGAGCATGTTACTGTTTATTTTTCAAATAATAACATGTTATTGTCTCATTCGAAAATAGTAATACTAATAGAAAATTTTAAATAAATAAATAAATCAAGTTTAATTAATAATCAAACTACCAAAAAAGAGAATATTACTATTTCATTTTAAAACAAACACTAATAAAAAAACTTAAATAAATGAATAAATTAAGTCTAATTAATAATCAAATTGTCAAATAATAGCATGTTACTATTTATTCTCCAAACAGCGATAAAAAAATCTTAAATAAATGGATAAATCAAGTATAATTAATATCCAAATTGTTAAAGAAGAGTATGTGACTATTTCATTCTAACAAATAATACCAACAGAAAATACTAAATAAATGGATAAATTAAATCTAATTAACAACCAAATTACTAGATAATAGTATGTTACTATTTATTCTCTAAACAGTAATATGTTACTATTTTGTTTCAAAATAATAACACTAATAAAAAACTTCAAATAAATTTATAACAATTAAATTGTCAAAATAATAACATATTATTTTTTATTCTTTGGACACTAACATGTTATTATTTCATTCCAAAACAGTAATACCAATCAAAAACTTCAAATAAATGGATAAATAAAATTTAATTAACAATTAAACTGATAAAGAAGAGGATGTTACTGTTTCATTCTAAAACAGTAATACCAACCAAAGATTCCAAATAAATGGATAAATCAAATCCAATTAATAATCAAATTATTAAAATAACAATATGTTATTATTTGTCATCTAAACAGTAAATAGTAACATATTATTGTTTCGTTCTAAAATTGTAACACCAATCAAAAACTTCAAATAAATAAATAAATCAAATCTAATTAACAATTAAATTTTCAAAAAAGAGGATGTTACTATTTCGTATCAGTAACACCAATAAAAAATTTTAAATAAATAGATAAATCAAATCTAATTAATAATTAAATTAGCAAATAACAACATGTTATAATTTATTTTACAGATAGTAACATGTTACTGTCTCGTTTTAAAACAGTAACACCAACAATAAATCTTAAATAAATTGATAAATCAAATCTAATTAATATCCAAATTATCAAATAACAATATGTTACTATGTTTCTAAATTTTTTTTATTTTTATTTTTATATTAATTAAAAATTTATTTTAATTTCTAAAAAATTGAATTTTTTAAAATTTTATTTATAATTAAAATTTTATATTAATTTAATTTTTATAAAATTAAAAATTCTCCAATTTTAATTCTTATAAATTTTTTATTTTTTATTTTTTATTATGCACTATAAATATATCATTTTATCTTTTGGATATCATAATAAATTTCTGTATATAGATATATTTAAATGAAAAAAAGTAAATTTCAGGTCCTCGATGCAATAAATTACACCAATCCATACCAGCATGATTTTTTCCCAAGAATATTACTTGAGTGGACAGCGAATTGGGTCAATTAACTACGTGAAAAAGAAACCATGAGACGAAAGCAGCGGAGCACATAGTATTGCTATTTACATAATAAGTACAATCCTGTCTATTTTGTCCTCATAACTCACCATTACAAGCCCAATATACAGCAACTCGCAAACATGGGATACGAATGAGAACCAGGCAGACCAGATACGAGCACAAGCACCTTTATTTATAGTGATTATGATTATGATTTTAATCAAACCCTACTTTTAGCAGCTTAAACGAGTCCTCCTTATCTAATATTTAGTAGCAGCAGAATATGATCTTAAGCGGTAGCATTAATGGCACGGTTGGCGACATCCTTTTCCACGAAGGTCTTGATGTATTCCTTCCTGCACGTTCAAACCAAGTTATGAGTGTCAGTAAGTCATTAAACCTTACTGACTGCCCTCAAACAACTGTGCATCCACATGCTTCCACTCATGTAATGTGCCTGCGTGATCGACATGAGGGAGGGAGGGAGGCAGCAAATCTGCGCGTGTGCTTGTGCGCGCTTGCACTCATGCAGTGTGCCTCTGTTTGTGTGTCTCTCTCACTCACACACACACGCACAAGATACAGAGTTCACTATTATACCTTGCCGGCAAGTGATCATGTGGGCGATTGTAGGGAGTCCAAACTGGTTCGCCAACGAAAAACCTCAATGCCTGCGCATTTACAATTGTGTGAAGCGCTTTGAATTATCATAAAGTAAAACCACGTAAAAAGAGTGACCCTTCCAAATGCTTGTCAAAGTAAAATTAACAAGGTGTGAAGGGATCCTGATACCAACTAGAGACAAAAAAAGCCCCCCACATTCCGGAAAAAGAAAAAGAAGGGGGGGGGGGGGAGAAAAAAGGCCCACCCATAATTGGTAAGACATGTATAACTCAGTAAAATTGCCGTATTCAATTTCAGCATTGATGCATGACATAACTTACATAGAAAGGAAGAAAAGCTATATTTGACAAAAATATTATCTTCAAACTATAGCACTAGTGTTTTGATGTGTAACAGGGACTAATTTAAGCAGAAGTCTTAATACAACAAAACCCCCACATCCAAAAAGGAAATGAAAGAGAAAAATAAAGCAAAGAAGACATAAATTATATAAAGTAACTGAAAATTTTGAAAAATATACGAGCTCAAGTAACAGCAGCATTCTAATGAGCCCACTGTCTACAAGAATACTACCGGGAAAAGGTTGTACACTCAGATGGTTCTATCTTGACAATGATCAAAACTATCATAAATTTAACACTACAAATAAAGAAAAGGATATTGCAGCAAGGTATTGCAGCATCCAGAAATCAAAACAATGTTACTACAAAATGGTATGCAATCCTTACCTTAATGTAGTTGCTCTCATCTAGAGTAAAGCGATGATAAATTCCAGCAGGTACAATAATCATTCCTCCCTTCTTTAACCATACACGGATCCAAGCATCATTGCGGTCTCTGACATCAAAATAACCTTCAGGAATAGGGTAACTAATTAGCAACTTGATTATATAATATAGGCAAGGTGGGACTAGGCAGTAAGGGTGAAGAATCTGCACATACCACTCCCAGCAACACAATAACGAATCTCTTCATCAGTATGAAGATGTTCTTCAAAAAAGTTTTTGATCTTTTCTTCATAATTTGGTAATTTTTCTGGGCAGACCTCACAAACATCCTGCAGAAAATGTGCCTCATGTCAAATTGTGCTTGAAATGCAGAGATATTCAGAATACCAAGATGATCATATTTGGCACCAGCAATGGATTATTATGAATGCCAAAATAAACAATAAAATAAAATAGAATCCCCAAAGATAGTGCTCACTGCTACTCAAAACTAGAAGCAAAATCCTCAATTCATGGTATTTTGACCATAGGCATGATCTTCCATTGTTGATATTTCTCCACATATATGACTCGGGAAATCAGATAAAGTTCATCCCAGTGGGATATTGAAAAAGTAAAATAATTCATTTAAATGAACTTTAGAATAACAAACCATGTAGGAGTATCCACGTTCTTCACGAATTTTTTTCAGCACTGGATCTGTGTCATGGTTATCCGCATCTAACCTCCAGCCAAGAACTCCAAGTTCTGTAATTTAGCACAATGAAGCCCAAGAGGTAAGTGTAAGCCTCCTAATGTGAAGATAAAATAAACCAACATATGCTCTGCTGATGTAAGCCTCCTAATGTGAAGATAAAATAAACCAACATATGCTCTGCTGATACTTACCAACAAGCTGGTCCAAAGATACAAACGCCTTGGGTTCTTTGTGATGTGGCAATCTTTGATCTTCATCACTGTCATCCATGTACCATGCTTGAATGACTTCTTCTCGAGGATCCTGTGGAAATGGCATTAAAAAATTATTCCTCCTTACTCTGGTTCTCAATGACAACAAGCAAAACACAGAGTAGTGCTTCACAAACTAAATAGACATCTTTAGCACAAAATGAACAAATGTAACATGCAACAGCACATGAAAGTGATTGCAT
The DNA here is from genome assembly GCA_020226215.1 of Sindora glabra. NCBI lineage: Eukaryota > Viridiplantae > Streptophyta > Magnoliopsida > Fabales > Fabaceae > Sindora > Sindora glabra. Next base: position 44,237,045 of record CM035232.1, on the reverse strand, counting down.
TTCAAATAATTAGCATGGTTCTGATAATCATCCATGCCAGCAAGATTTTATACATGACTTCAAGATAGAAACAGAATGTCATTGCATGACGATTCTTTGTTAACTGCCTCTTAAGACATCACTACAGCATTCTCATTCTTGTAAAGTTATATAAAGAACCTTTCAAGACAGAGCAGGCACAGTGGCTTTAGAGATCCAACAACTGGATCCATTCATTGTCTGTTTATACACATCTAGTGTGCTCAAATGCTTATGTAGGGAAATGCAAATGAAGATTCGATGATTGTTACATAAGACATAACAACCTCCAAGTAATTATAGCCTCCCATTTAATATGATTGCTTTGTCCAGCTAGGTCTAAGAATAGATGCAACTTCCTCCCTTTTGAGACATTGTTTATCATGTGAATGGTTAAAACTGAAATTGATTTATCCATCTTGAAGAACTTGTTTCAATCATCAATTGTACAAAAGCCAGATATAGCCCTATTTTCCTATATTAGGCCAAATTTATCAACTAATCAACACCAATTTTGCAAGAAGAGAATAAAATAGCACAGTAAATATTATTTAAAAAATAAAGAATCTAGAATAGTTTAAAAAGTCAAGTTCAATCTAAAGACCACCCCCCTCCAGACAAGTGGATATTGAACACTGACAATTTCTGATCAATAGTTTGACCTTTCCTACAACAGTAACAAGCCAGCAACATCCAAATCCTAATAAAAATTTCCAAATATCACATGACCCTAATTTAGGCATGAAACTCGCCACATGAACCATATTCCTCACAATTGTTCAATGTGAAGCAGCAAATAGAAAAGGACCATGCCTATGGTCTGTTCAATGCCATAAAATATAACTACAAGCTTTTTAGCAAACCTACAAGGAAGAGATTAAGTTTTCTCCAAATCATGAACAGAAGCAGTAGGCTTGTTAATGGACAAGATTTAATTATCCGCCTAAATGGTGGATTTCTTCGACCCCAATAGCAAGTCAAGGAGTTGTTCATTTCGCAATTGCAATTAAATTCTCAATCGAGGGGAACTTCCCAACTTACGACATTAAATTCTCACGCTAAACAACCCTCATCCTAAAAAAAAACAAGAAATGAAACTTATGTCAATGCAAAAAACTTTCCACCATGACTGCCATGGCTGACGAATGCCTACCAACCACACATAACGAGCCTAGGGTTGAAATTAGCTCACTGAGCAACTAAAATTCAACGAGATTTTATTTCTTCTGGTGCTGGATAATCAAATTAAGAAAGTATCGATCATTTCTCATAGAAACCTGTTAATTATTATTCAAACAACGAATTAAAAGGCGGCCAACAGTAGAAATCAAATTTCTTCAGGACCATTGCTGATACTTCAAAACTGGCTCTAGCTCAAACATAATTGAATGAAATAAGGTTATCTGACAACGATGGAAGAAATTACAGAAGCAAAAAATAAAACACAAAACATTTTTCCCAGAAGAAAAGCATCCTTTCCCGAGAAACAAACAAACTACCAATACCTTGTTTGATGCTCCCATGGCCATTATATATATAATTTGAATGCTGAAGCCCTGAGGCTGTCGATCTAATTTTTGATTCAGGAAAACCAGAAGGCCACGCGATTATATAAGAAAGGGTACGGCGACTAGAACACTCTTCTTCTCCGTGTCACACAAGCCACACGTTGTACGTCCGGGTTAAGCTGAATCGGGACGGGAGGCCAGGAATGGGAGAACAAGGGTAAAAAAGACAATTACAAGAAGTTTGAAGTTTCTTCATCCTAACTGTTGACTGTTGTGGAGGCTACATTTGGGTGTTTGGTTCACCTTAAAATTAAGGGTTTATTTTATTTATTATTTTTAAAATTAATTTTTTATTTTTATTTCTAAAAATAGAAAAAGTTATTAGATAATCTGATTTCAGAATTAATTTTTTAGGTATATATAATTTAAAAATAAAAATAACTTTTGATTATTTTTCAAACTTAGTTTCATATTTTAAATATCTTTGAGTTTTATAATTAAATAAATTATTTTTATTTGCAATATTGATTATCATTTATTATTTATTTTTAATTTGAAAATAATTTTTAAAAATAAAATATAACTTCTAAAAATAATTTTTAAAAAAATAAAAATAAAAATATATTCAAACATACCCTAAATTTTTAGAGGAGTTACATTTTTTAATAAATAAATTGATATGTAAAATTTTTAATTAATACTCAAAGTTATTTAATTAACATTAAAAAATTATCATATCCTAAGCATTAACGTCTTATATTTTGTTTAGTTTAACTCATAACTTCTTAGGAAATATTATTAAAATAACTAATATATACTTTAAAATTATAAAATAAAATATAAGAAATATTAATAAATTTTAATTATCTCTAATTATTTTTTTAAATAATATTTCTAATCTACTTTTCATTACAATTTTTCTAAATTGATAGTTTCTTATTTTATTTACTATAAAAAGTAAAAAAATTTAAATAAAAAATTAAAATGTATGTTATTTACTATATTAAATTATCTTAATATAATTTAAATGGATAAAAATATTAGTTAAGTAACTCATACAATAAATAATTAAATCTATCAAATTTATGTATAATAGACAAGAAATACATAAATTTTTATTTTTATAATTGAATATTAAAATAATAAATGTCATAAATATAAAATAATAAATAATATAATATAATAAATATAATTATATTTTAAATTAAATTTCTGTATAATAATATTTATGATTGTATTTACCATTTAAATTCATGATATATTATTTAATATTTATTTTATGTAACACTCATTCTATTTATTATATAATTAATAAAATAATCATATTTTATATAATTAATAAATATATTTGAATAATTATATCTATATCTTATAATTAATAAATATTTATTATAATTTTTTAATGATGAGAATAAAAAGTTGAAGTGGTCGTTAGATGAATTAAGTCCAGATAGTTTTGCCTTTCTTTATATCAATGACATGAGAAGTTCATCTTCTTATCAAATGGTGTTGATAACTAACTTTCCATTCTTTGTGAGAAGTAAAGTTTTTTGAAAAGTTTTACTTTATTTTTACAATTAGTGGTCAATCAAGTGATTAAGCAGCTTCCTACTTTCTGAAAAGTTACATTTTCATATTACTTCAACGAATTAAATAACTTGTTAGAAGGCAAATGATAATAATAGCCTTTGAAAACTATTGTTAGGCATTAATTAAATATTCCTAATGAATTAGATTAAATGCTTAATTTCTATTTTTAGTAATAATAAATGACAATATAATTAATAATAAAATCATATTTAGTGTTTTATATTTATTTTAATAAAATATTTAATATATAATTATTTTCTATATTATTAAAAATAAAAATAAAATATTTAATCTAATTAATTAAGAATATGTAATTAATACTTAACAATAGCTTAGAGACTTTTTTTAGCATTTGCCCATTAGAATTTGAATTTGAGCTAAATCATATTTAGATTTAGATTTTAAGTTACAAGGTATCTAAATCATAAATCTTAAATTAGTATATCTTAACTAATAATAATTTAATTCTAATAAGGTGTTAAGTGAGTTCTAAGAGTGGTTCTAAAAAGGTTCTTTCATATTCCTATGACTTAGATATGTATATTCTTTTGGATGTTGCATTCTTATGTAGAGCTATTCAAATGGACTTAGGTTTACAAGTTTGTACAAGAAATACAAATTAATACTCGTAAGAAATGTATCCATTTAAATATGAATTTAAATCAATCTGATCCATTAAGTCCATAATTTGTGCAGATTGCACTGGATAGTCAACATTCTTTTTTTTTTTTTTTCACCTTTAAACTAAACTAATACATTATATATATCTTCATGTAACTAATCTAATACTCACTTCCAAATTCAATTTTTTATCTTTCAAATTAACTAAATCTAAATAAATTATTTTTAAGTTAATGATTTTATTTTTAAATTAATAATTTAAAAATTAACTAATTTTTATTATAATTTATTTAATGTTGAATTATTAGTGTAGATTAATGATACAATAAATATGTAATTTTTAAATTTATAATTATTATCTAAGTCTAAATTTATTTTAAAATATTTAGAATTACTTTGAAAAAAAAAAGAAAATTCTATGAATCTAATTTGTAAACTTTAGAATGCGAACTTGGATTACCATTTAAGGAGTTCACAATTTTCACAAATCAAACTCAATCTACTTTGTTTATGATTGATTCGTGTGGAGTGATCCATTAATGAACCAACAATAAAGGGTTTTTAAAAATCTTTTACTCAATTTGACTTCCTCAAATCGTATTGATTTTGGCCATTTAGGTAGGTTAAAGTTAGGCCAACAAATAAATTTGAGCTAAAAAATTGGAAAGGCTAAGTTGGAATGGGCGAGCACAAGTTCTAAATTTTAGGTCTGTTTGGATTCATACTCATATGATACTAATGGCCTTAATTTTTTAAAGCCTTAGTAATTCAATACGACATCATTTCATATGGCCAATACAATGTCATTCCAATACTACTATATAAGTAAGGCATCAAAAAAACAAACTTTAGTGCAGCCACACAATTCCTCTTTCCTTTTTCTAGTGGCCAAAAACTCTAGCAAAGTTGCCTAAAGTTTTTCACTTCACTTCTTTATAGTTGCACCCATAAAGGTTTCATCCACCTCCTTTTTATTTCTTGATCTCTTAGTCTCTCACTCTCGAATTAGATGAAAGACAAAGATAAGGCATAATTGCGTAAATAGGTAATGTCTTCTAACTTTTTTCTACCCTAGATTTTATGTTCCCTTGATCTTTCAAGTTTTATTTAACGTTTAACTAGTTATGTTTGTTGTATTGGCACTCATTTGATCTATTACCTTTAGCAATTATCATAAAGTGGAATCTAAGGTTTTAGGTTTAGAACAGCTAGCTTGAAGTTCTAAACTTCCAATCATCATAACTTCATAAGCATTTCTTTACTCCTTTCCCCAATTAATTTTATCTTATGATGTTTCTTATCCTTTTTCTCAATGTTAATCTTCTATTTTGTATTATTTATTTTTGGATGTTATGTGTCTTTTTCAAGGTTACATCTCGCTAAAAATGACTCGAAACTATTCTATGTGCTTACCAAGTAGTACTACCCTTTCTACAAGTGTGTGATTCTTAATAAACTTCAGTATTTATTTTGTTTCTTATTTTTGTGAAAAATTTTCAAAGAAAAATGTATGTCAATTACAATTTTTTTTTAATAGTAAGCACTTTACTAACTAATTGCTTATCATAGTCACTTAAAATTATAATCTTCATCAGCATACTATATTTTAATACTTATTCAAGCATGCTATGTATATCTTTTGTTTCCGTTTAGCCTATAATGTCGTAAGGTATCTTCCATTTACTAATTTCTAGGAAATGTTACAAATAATTTCTAAATTATTGTAATTCGTATGTCATGATTTCTATGAATCATTGCCCTTTTTCTTTAGCACAACTAGCGTGAAATGTTAGCATTTATTTTTTGATTTTTTTAAGATATAAGTATTGGATGTATATGAAAAATACAATTAACAAAATGGTGCTTTAGTTTAGCAATAGACACCTTAATTTTTTCTTCTTCTTTTTTGTAAATAAAGTGCTTCTTTTGTAATTGTTAGTAAGGCCATAGAGTATGCTTGGTACTTACATAGGATGATAGGAAGGAATTGTTGTTTGATGCATCATATTGGTTGTCTGTAAGTGTCAAATTTTAAGTAAGGTCATAGAAGATGCTTTCACGGGCAAAAATGACATTGTTCTTTTAGGTTGATTATATTTTTGTGTCACTTTGTCAATGTTACTAAATATTAAGTTGTAATCAATTGTATGTAATCTAATTATTTCATATTTGAGTTATCTATTGTGCAATTTATATTACTTTTTTATATAAAAAAGTTCAATTTTAATTAAGATTCAATGTTAATAATTAAGTTAATTTTTTTTAATATGAATATAGTAACTCAATGTAGCCCAATTATGCTCGATGGACCCGCCCAACCTAAAAAAATATGGATTGAACAAAGTTTTGGGCTAAAAAAGGCTTGCAAATGAAAGCCCAAATATTGATTAAGCAAGTTATTAAAGTATCCTAACCCAACTCAACTCAAGTTAGGAATACCCCTACCAACAACTATACTTTTATAGACCAGTTTTCTTTTCTCAAAAAATTTCTTTTACAAAAAAAAAGTGTAGACCTCATTTTTTTTTTTAATTTTTCATGCATTTTATTGTAGTATTATTATTTTTACACTAATTTAAGAAGCAACTAATTTTTTAATTATTTTTTACGAGGATGAACCAATTGATCTTCTATTAGTTTAGATGGATCTTTAATTTTAGCACTATATATATATGATCTTTATATGCACATACTCACGATTCTCTTTATCAGCACATTTTATTTACATTTGTACAGATGAACAAAATGATCTATCTAATTGTGAAACGCATGGTCAATAATTGGACTTTAAAGAGGCTGGACTATGAAGCTCGGGCGTGCTTGAGGACTCGTAAAGTCTAAGCAATCCCATGTGCCGGGCGTGCTTGAAGACTGGTAAAGTCTATGCAATTCCATGTGCCGAGTGCTAACCAGTGGGTATATGAGAAATTTTCATATCTTTCAACTCTAATATTTATTCACTCTATTTCTTATTATTTGTCATACTTAATTAATTTTATAAATATTAAAAATAATTTAATCTATTTATTTTTAATATTTTTTAAAATTATTATTTATATACATAATTAAAAATAAAAAATATAATAAAATAAATATAAATATATTGAAAGTATTGAAATAATAAATCATTAATTAATAAAAAAGAAAGATAAATTTAAAAAAAATTAAATGTTTCTTTAAAATTTTAAACTGGCAGATAAAAAATAAAATATTTTCAAAATGCAATAAATAAAAAGAAATAGAAAGAATATTTTATAATTCGTGTTCCAAAAATTTAAAATTTAAAATTTAAATATCCATTAAATTCACAAAATTAATTAATACATAGTATAATTGACAAGATTTATTAGAATGATACATGTTATAATTACCCCGCGTTTAAAAAAATATTTAACTTAATCTAGTATGTGATTTTCCACCCGTCATGGGAAAGACTCCCAGGACCTGGCATTGGTTCTCACCAATGAGAAGGGAGCTTATTACCTCTTGGCCCTGGGAATGGAATCTACATTTTTCTCAAGATATATTTTAACAAATAAAATGAGATATTATAATTTTTAATAAAAATTTAAAATTAAATAAATAACAATTAATCAAAATTAATTTATAAATTTATAATTATTTATTTTTTAATTTTCTATAAAAATTATAATATTTTATTTTTACTCTTTAAAATATATCTTAATTTTAAAGGAGTCAAAATTTAAAATTTGCTTAATAATGGATTAGTAATAAAGGATTTGGGTAGGACATTAGAATTCAAACCTTCTCCAGCTCAATGTACCAAAAAGTAAAAGAGGGTGAGGAATCTAAAATATAAGTTTAGAAAATATTTTAATTATACAGTAATATTGGGATTTTAATATTATTTTTATTTATACTCTAATAAGTAACATAATCTGACATTATTATTCAATAGATATTAAAATTTTTCTAATAATTTTTATTTATTAAAATATAAGAGAATATAATATTAAAATTTCCTGTGTAAAATGGAATACCTTCCTCTCAATTGGCAAGATGTGAAAGGGATCATATAAACAAGTCATACATCCGACTTTATGAAGATTAGAGTCTGATTAAAAATGGAAAACTTCAATTCACATTAAATAATACTAAGATTTTGTTTATTTCATTGGCAAATTATTTTTTATAGAAAAATATTATTTGATGTATATTGATAAAAAAATGATATGCTACTTATATTTATTATAAGAAAAAACTGATACCTAAAATCATAATAATGAAAGAAAGTAAATTACACTTTAAAATAAGAAAAATTACTTTCTTCAATATCTTTAAATTCAACATAAAACAAATAAAATATTTTTATTGTTTTAATATTTAATAATTATATTTTATAAAAAATATTTTTAATTGAAACAATAAGAACCTAAAATTCAATCTAAATCTCAGTCCACATTTAATAATTAGATTAAAATTCAAACTAAAAGTCCAGCTTCTTCCAGGTTGACTAGTCGAGTTTTCCCGGCCAAAAAGATGTTATTGTGATAATTTTTTTTTTCTAAAAGGAAACTAAGTTGTCGTCGTTCTTTCTTAATAAAAAAGTTCAGCATTTATTTACCAAAAAAAGAGAAGACACATGCTTACCCAAAGAAATTCTACATTTATTTATTTATTTACAAGAGGGTCATCTTACTATGTAATTAGTAGAATATAGTCGATACTATCATTTTTTTTCTTTTTTGAACTTTCAGTATCCAGCAATTTCATTTAAGCCATCAACCAATCCAAAATTGAACTAAATTAATCAAATGTGAAGGTAAATTCCCGCAACATTTATCCAACAATCTCATTGGATCACCAAATAATTCAAAGTTGAGTCAAGTTAGACCTAACGTGGAGGTAAACTTTCTTAACATCTATTTTATCAATATGCAATGAACATTAAAAGTACATATTTTCTTTTTGTTGGGTTACTTCTCCCTTGATTATGGGTGTTGGAACCAATTTAAAATTTTTTATATATGTATGTGGTTAAATTCTTAAATTAAAATATTAAAATACATATACTAATTGTTTGAAAGTTGTATTGTTTTAAAATCAAGAAATATAATGGTTTGTGATCAAGAAATGTATTAATTCATGATCAAAGAGGCATGCTAATTTATAATGAATAGGAATATTGATTCATAATTAGAAGTACTAGTTAATATTCAAGAGATGCATAATTCACATTTAATAAATACAATAATCTGTGTGTAAAAAATATGATAATCAAAAGACATATTGATGAAGGATCAAAAGATATATTAATTCATGATTAAGAAACATTTTGATTGACGGTTAAGAAATATATTGATGATAAAAAGTCATATCAAAAGACATGATAGTTAATAATAAAAAATCATGTTAATTTATAGTCAAAATTCATGTTAATTCATAGTAAATAGACATATTAGTTTATAATCAAGAAGTTTGATAATTTATGTTCAAGGAACACATTGATTCAAGCATTGTTTATAAATATGAATAAAATAGTGATAAAAAATTACAAAAAATAAAAATAAATATTTAAGTTAATTAATGATTATAAATAATTATGAGTGAATAAAAAAGTATAAAGGAATTTATCTTTCATCTTTGATTAAAAAATAAATAAATCTTTACTTTTTTATTACTCTATTATTTCTTTAAATCATTTAAAAGAGTTTTTAATGAAAGATTATCAAATCACTGATTGTTTAATCTCTACAATGCTTGGATAAATCTTTAGAATGATTTGCCACAAACCTTGTAGCAAATAGTGAGAACAAAGTTGCATAATGTTCTTTTGTAATATATTTTAAAGCATTATTGTTTTTGTTCTGTTTTATGATATCTTTTGATAAAGTTTTTAAAGGTTTCATCTCATATCAAATACCAAAAATACATGAATAATAGTAGAAGCTTCTTTAACACTCAAATTGAAATGAGGAACAAAAAATATTAAAGGAAGTTTTCATTGCATAATTTTCATAGTACAATATCAATACATGATTGAAAATGTAAAAGACAATTTAAATTGAATATTTCAATGTTCAAAGTTACTGCATAAGATAAACAATTATTATTTTACTCATTTATATGTGATAAATGAATGGAATTTTTTGCATCAATAATGGACGGTTGCATTCCAATAGTAAGGTTAAATTTCTTCAAAAATATCAATCAAAATATATAAAATGTAATGCAATATATCAAATATTAATAAAAAAAATATAATATTATCTTTTCACTGTCCCAATTTAGCCCATAGTTTACCTTAATTATAAGGGAAGGACTACAATATCCTGATACTATTTACAAGATAAATCAGCCCATTTTGTTGGTTGCTTTTTGGCCATTAAATGGATAGAAAAAGTCAATAAAGACGAAGTCAATGATTGGATTGAATCACCTAAAACCTTATGCATACTCTTACTTTGGGTAAAAAATTTACGTTTCAAAACAAAAAATTCACATAATTACCAAAATGACCCACGCAATTAAAATGTCATCAATGAATAATGATATATGAAACAAAGCATTTGGTTGCACTTTAATTGCGAAATATTTTATTAATTAATAAAATATATAAATTAATAATGGATTAATTAACTATAGAATTTTTTTTAGGTTATGTTACACTTAATTAATACAATAAATATGGTTTTTGATATAAGAATGCTTTTTCACAATTTAGTATATTAATAGGTTAATTTACATATATTATACATCCAATTTAATTATAGCCAAGTAAAATTTATTAATATATTGTTAATAAATCCATTATTAATTTATATATTTTAGTTAATAAACATAATAATTAGTTCTTTATTTATAAAAGTAATGATTATGATATCAATCAAATTTCATAAATAATGCTATTGATATTTTTTTTACTTTTATTACAACTACTTGTCCTCTATTTACTTATTATATTATAATAAATGAAAAATAGTTAAGTAAATTGTTAACTCTTATTTTATTAATGTCAAACTTATTATATTATAATAAATGAAAAATAGTTAAGTAAATTGTTAACTCTTATTTTATTAATGTCAAATACATGCTAATTTTTTTTTATTCTTTCTTTTTCACCATTTATTTTATTGGATAAGATAAATAATTATAATAAAAATAAAAATAAGATACTAATAATACTAATTATAAATTTTAAGAGATATAATAATCTTAATAAGAGACTAAATATTATATTTTTGTATTCATTCTACTTTATTTATCATTTTATTAAATTAAATAAATTTTATTTACTATAATTTATATGTGTAATGTATGTAATTTATAGTCAATTAATATATTACTAGAGACGGTGATTGAAATGTGCCGTTCTTGAGCAACAGAGGAAAATACCTTTCCCTTTGAAAAATATGTTAACAAATTTATTAAGATAAAGAATTACAATTATTTTTTAAATTAAAATTAAAAAATTTAATAAATAAAATTATGTGATAAATATTTATTATAAAATTTAAAAATTAGCATAATATTTATATAAACCAATTTTACATGCATTATTATATCATTAAAAAATTATTAAAACTTTTTAGTATCAATCAAAATTTATAGTTAATATTGATTTTTAAATAAAGTGTCATCCTTTTTGTTTGTATTTTGCACAAATAGTTGATAAACTAACTAATTATGTCAAAAATATTTCATAAAATAAATTATTAAACTCATTAAAATTATAAAATAATATAACATAATATTAATTTTCAATAAAGTGTCATCTTTTTTACTCTATTTTGTACAAAAAATTGACAAATTAACTAATTATATAAAAAATATTTCACAAACTTAATTATTAAACTCACTAAAATTGTAAAATAAAAAAAATATATTAATCAAAATAAATATATAAATTAAGATATTATATATCATTTTTTATTAACTTAATTGAAATAATTTAATTTTTTCTCTATTTTTTTTTATCTTTTTTTTCTCTTTCCAACTAACTATTTCCTAAGCTTTCCCCTCGCTTTCTTAAAATTTCATTTCCTTCGTCTCTCACCTGTCCGAACCCACTTCTTTCCAACCAACTCTTTTTGCCAAACTCATGCTCCATCCGAGTGGTTCTTTCCACGTCGTCACCAAGTTTTCATTATTCAACTATAGATAAAGGCGATAAACTAGGTTTAAATCTCTTCCATCTCGCCACGAGCCACTGCCATTTGCCATTGAAGCTGTGATTGTGTGACACCGAAGGAGCAAGGCATGGATCAAATGGACTTAGCCATCATCATCTCTCCACCCTGTACGCACTCTACATATGGCTTCTTGGAACACAGAGAAGCAAGTGGAGTTGAAACTTGAAACCCTGAAGGAACTATCCAGCAAAATCTATAATAATAGTGAAGAAACCACTAAAAGTATTGGCAGGACAAATGTTAATACTTTATTGGTTACGAAAACGAGAGTGAATTGCCCTAGAGCAAGTACTAGTGCATTGTAATCCTTCCCTAATTATAATCCTATACACTGATTACATGAGAAAAAGATTATGCTTTTAGTGGGTCCTCCAAAAACAGTCTTACAACTTCCTCATGATATGCAAATACTGGATACACTCGCAACCTTTTTACGAAAAAATCAGATGATTTTATACGAGAAGTTGCAAATTTTATTCCTTTGCGTTAAACTCCCATAAAAACAAGCAACATTTCTTGAGGACGCCCCATAGAAACAAACAAAGGAAGAAAAGATGTTTCGATTTTCCTCTCCCTGTCTATGACTTTCGGAAGCAATAATACCGCAATACTCTTTTTGTGGAAAAGCTAATAGCACAAAAGGCAGCAAAATGAATTTACACATTCATATATTCATGAGAAAATGGCTGCACCTGGCTTTACATAGACTCAGTAAACCTTAACATCAGTTAGAAGAGAACCCCGAAGGATAAAATTAGATGCCTGACATTACAAAATTGAACGGGTGAGGGAGACACTCAACCATCCTTAAATTAAACAAACTCACCATGGAGTTAAGTTATTATATCAACCAGTCTAATAGCAGCCCAGAACTAGCCATCCCAAAGAGACGTAATGAGCTCTTTGATAATATTAGGTCCTAGCTAGGCGTGATCTTTGAAGTTGAAGTTTAGCATTCTGGAACATCTGCAAATCCACTCATGAATTGTGAGTTCATGCATTTTTTAATCTTGTACCACATTTTTAGCAACCTAGAACAAAGGAAGAAAAAATGTTGGTTGCACATTTACGCTCTTTCACATGCAAACAAGACAGAGTTTGAACCATTTTGGACTCACTTAAATTCAAATTGTGGTCATGTTATGCAAACAAGACAGAGTTTGAACCATTTTGGACTCACTTAAATTCAAATTGTGGTCATGTTTAAGACATAATGTGAACGCAAGTGTATGCAGGAAACACTACTCTGAAGGGGGAGTGGCTAATTGATCTTCAAGAAACGTTTTGCTTTCTCTTCTATTGTCAAGATAATCACTAAATATGTCATTTATGGTAATCAAACCTTGTCACTACTCTTGAATGATTATATTCAAGTTATAGACTTATCAGTGGACCATCTCATAAGCACTTAAGACATACCATTTAACTAAATACTTATATGCCTCCATCCTGAGTAAGCTTATCTCGGAAGTTTGACCTATGACATTTATAATAGTTTTCTGAATGGCTCGTTTAACAGACATGCTGTCACATTCTTGTTAAATATAAAGATATAAGTTAATTTTTTCTACTGAACAGTTTTACTACCTTTGTCATTGAGATCAACAGGGAGGGCAACTTTTATCTGGTTCTCAGCTAAGCCACCTAAAGCTTGAGACAGCCTAGGGTGTGGTGGAGAGCTTGTGCCACTAGGGCTCGAGTTTCCATTAGAAGCATGCGCTCTCACTTGATGGCTCAAGTACATCTCCAAGTTAGATGATGGTATGCCTGCAATTTTCTTGCTCTTCAATCTTCCCCTTATGAGCAAAATAAGCAGAAAAAGACAACGAGGTCAGGTATAATTAATGCTCAAGACTCTGATACACAGGACAAAATTGGCACGAGTTACTCAATGATAGCTTAAGGTCACGACTCTGATACACAGGACAAAATTGGCACGAGTTACTCAATGATAGCTTAAGGTCAGTTTGGGAGCGTAGAAGATGACGGGAAGGAAGGGAAATGGGGGGTTATCTTTTTAGCAAGATAACCCTCCAATTCATTCCCTTCCCCTTCATTTCCATTGCCCCAAACCAGGCCGTTGTTTTTGGCAATACCTGTCTTTTCGCTTTTCAAGATATCGCTGCAATGAAACTTTCCTGCTTGCCTGACCCTCTACATCTTATGAAAGACAGACAAACATTACCAATAATCAGATCACAGATCTAGACCTAAGAAAAATTACAGAGTGGCTGAAAAAAAAAAATTTATTATTATTTATTTTTTTATTTTTTGGTCTTTCCATATCTCTCTATCCCCCTTCTCTTAAAATGGTTGAAAAACAATTCAAAATGCTTCCTTCCTAAATCTACTGAAATACCTTGCTCATGCCTGTGTTTATTGGCTAATTTTCCGTTACTTTCAGTTACTTCAAGGGAAGAATTAGCATCTCAACAAGAAGGAGAATAGGTTGGTAAACTATTCATACAGAAAACCACTATAACAATGCCTGAGCTGCCAAGAAAAAGGTTTATATTGTATTCATCAAATTAACGGGAAGGACAGAGAGAAAATTTAATCAAAAAGCAGAATATGGTCCAACTACAGCTCCCTTAAATTTGACTTTAGAACACTGTTATTTTTCTATCGCATATGCAGCACAAATCTGTCAAAGATGAGAAACCAAGAAAGTTTTTGGCAAGTCCCAACAAGCCCACTTGACTTTAGAACACTTATTTTTCTATCGCATATCCAGTACAAATCTGTCAAAAATGAGAAACCAGGAAAGTTTTTGGCAAGTCCCAACAAGCCCAAAGAAAATTATTCTTACCAGCATCACGAGCAGTGCTCCCCTTTTCCCTGTACTGCAGAGGATACTCCACTATCTTTTCTGTTGAAGTAAACTTAAATATCACTTGCAAACTTAAATATATGCAATATTGTTAACAGCAGATTACCACAAATTATTATGACTTTAAGAAGATAAGCATGTTGATTTATATGTCTAATATTTAGTTGCAAGCCTGCAAATGACCTTATAAGTTGTCTTATATTTAATTTTCCAAAATGGAAAGCAGGATGTTGCCCTCAATAGGTTGGTCCAATAATGTTTGGACATGTCTAGAAACAATTCACCATATGGAATGAAAATGATAAGCTGAAGTAATTGGAAACCAAGAACGAATACGTTTTCATGATTTTTAAATGTCAAATTGAGTATGATATGATGTCTAAGGACTAAAATTATCTTCTAAATCAGCTTGTCTACTATTGAATTCTTTCAGAAATTTTACATAAGTCATTTAAGTAAATTTGCTACTGTACAGAGGAATAATTCAAAATTAGGCCAACCTGTCCACTGATGTTTACCTGCTTGAGCAGCCTGAGGGATTGTTGCATCAATTTGGACAAAAGGATCTTTATCCATGTGTAAGTGGCAAGAAGGCCAACCTGATGCACTTCTATTGAATGGATCATCTTGAGGTACATGAAATGGACTTGCTGCAAGCTGCATAATTGCTTGTGCCTGCAAATGCACACATAGTTACATTAGAAACTGAAATTACATTGGATTTATAATGAGAATTCCATTCAAGCAAAATTTTCATTACTTACCTTCTCAGAAGGTACTCCATCATAGACATTCACCTTACCACAGTAGAATATTGTCATTTGCCCCACAGTTCCACTAGTTGCACAACCTCTGTGATTATATTTACAAATAATTTTGTTACAGAGTTCCATAACCAAAACATAAAGGGAAGATCTTGTGCCTTCCAATCATTTATATCATATCTATAATGAGCATACCTAAATTATTTACATTTACATCACTGAATCACTCTCGTCATATAAAAAGAAGCTATATAATACATGTATCAAGTATAAAAATATAATGATATCTCCACATTAAAATGAAACAATCTGAAGATTGAGTTGAACTCTTGTATGCTATGTCTACATCAGGGTGACTACATATATAGTATAAACTTAAAACAGCCACTACAATATAGTAAATCATGATGACCTATTTACTACACTCAACTAAATTAGACATGGTAGAGCTTCTTTGAAAATTTTTAACTAAAGGGTTAAATCAGTCTTCTTCATGCATGACCTGCATGAATTCTCTTTTGCTAGGTATAGTTACCACCTGATGCTTCTGTGAGGAAAAGCTGCATCAACAATAAGCTATCTCAATTACTTCTATACTTGTTTCATAAATTGTCAGTTCCACATCAGATACTTCTAATATAGTAGTGGCAAAAAGGCTGGAGCACACCAGCACTATATTAATTAACTCTCCCTTTTTTCTCAAAGGGATTATTAATTGAGAAAGCAGATCGCCAAAACATAATATTTTCTACCATGTCATTGATAAATGTCCTTGCTCTTTGTTAAATCCATTGGTTTCAATTAACAAGTTCACTCCATATGATAAACAAATCTTCATATAATATTAGTGTGGTGAAACTGAATACTTCAAATTCAACTAATCCTGGGTTTAACAACTATACAGGCATGTATCGTGAAAGACACACAAATCCATGGTTCGAAACATCCCTCTTGACTGTCCTTGAAGCTTCAACTTGTAGATAACCACCACAAGGTCATAATTCAACTGCTGCAATAGATTCCCCTCTCCTACTTTTCACATTTGCCTTACAGTTCAATGGATTGGGATTTTGACTCCAGCAGAAAAATGACATATAAGCAAAATCTAAACAGAAAAATTTAAATGAAGTAGCACTGATCTTTATAGTATTTGCTTGGCAATAATACTTCTCACCCAGGATGAGTTTCCCTCATAAGAAAGGATGATGAAACAAAAAAGAATCAGTAAATAAGCAACACAACATATATGGAATTATGATAACGTTAGAACTGTCAATACGTCATCATGGCTTTGCTTTTTAGCAGATGATCAGTTTCTTAAGTGTGACAATGATTCCTCCTCTATCTTCTAGTCGCACTGGGGACTGGTTGATCAGGCATCCATTGTGCTTAACGAAGACAGCAAGCTCACTACTCAAAAGCATCTGAGGGTTGAAACCACATTGACTTACAATTGAAAAGACCCTAGAAGGCACTCATTTTCACCAATGTTTTGCTGCCTTGTGTACACATAGGGTAGATTTCATCAACATGTCCCATTACAATGTTTGAACGTTTCAGGTTGATGCCAGTGGCAAGTCTAATTAAAAGCAAACTTCAATCTTATTCTACCCACCCCATCCTTTTATTTTCCTAGTCTGCATAATCCATTCTTTATTCATCATTTACACCCGAATAGTACTTTCTCGCCAGAGTAAATACTTCGGACATTAATAATTAGAGGAACCACTAAGATAAATCTTAAAACGAGTTACTTTAAACAAGATCACAGCCGTTAGTAACGTCCTCACATATACCCAATAGCCAAACAATGCTCATTTAGGCAATGGGTAATAAAACCATTAACAAAAAAGAAACAAAACCTGGGGCTTGTAGCCTTCTCATTGGTTTCAGCACCGGACGACCCAGATTTCTGAAGCTCTTCTCTAGCATGTAAAGCCGGTTCCTCAGCAGGCACCGAGACATTAGCTTCGGCACCGGCAGTATTCAAATCCCCCTGCACATTTAACAAATTGAAGAGCAGTAAGTCTCCAAAGCACGATTCGTCCACATTCTAAGTAAGCTTTTCAAGCATTTTTTCTGTCGTTTTCTCCGCAACCAAGCAGGGTTAAATGGGTCAGTCGTCAAGAACCAAGAACACTCACAACAGGGTTGTTTTCAACCTCCGGCGTGGCGGAAGCAAAAGCGAGCCGCCTGATAGTTCCGGCGCCGGAATCATCGTCGTCTCTAGGTTCAAGCAAAGCCTTGAGTGAAATCACTTGCTGGATCGCCTGCGATTTGTTCCATGAAGGCCGGCGCATCCCTGTACGGACACGTGTCTTCCTCCATCAATTTTTATTTTTACTTACTTTTTCAAACACACTTTTTATTAATTATAACATAACATTCCGCACCCGATTATTTAAAAACACAATGAATAATTTTTTAAGAAAATAACGGAGGCGCTCAGTTTTCAGGCACCGGAATTTGTGGGGAAGTGGAAGGACAAAACCGGAAATCTGACGGAAAATGTGCAAGAGAGAACCTTTTTCCTTGAGGAATTTGCGGCAGTCTTCGCGGGTGAGCTGCGAAATGTCATCCTCGGTGAGCTGCTTGAGGGGTTTGTCGAGAATGGAGCGGAAAGTGGCCGTGCCGACGTTCATGGCGTGGAATTCCGGCAGTAGCGATCTGTCAGAGTGGCAGGACCATGTAATTTGGGGAAGTTGCAGGGGCGAAATCAGTGTGAGAGTGAGAGAGAGGTAGTGAGAGAGAGAAAGTGGAGCGGGAGTGTGGGGTTTCGCGGCGTAAGAAGGCAAAGAAGGAGCCTTTTTGCGGAGCTGCGGTGAACCCTGCGATGCCACGTAGTGATGTGTCTGAATTATTACGGCCTAATCCCACTGTATTAACTGCTATCATTACGGCTGATTATTTTACGACTATTTTGTTTAGTGTTCGTTTTCTTGGGTAAAGCAATCAGATGGGGTTTCAACTTTGGACTTTGGAAAAAAAAATATCTGGCCTTGTCGTCTACTGAATTATTTTTTTCTCTTTGCATTTTTTTTGAATTAAAATTGTGATGACATTGGGTGGCTCTTGATGGGATTAATGGGCCAGCAGTTCTTGTCCATATCTTTTTGTTTTGTTAAAATTCAGCAAAAACTTCCAATTCATCCTCTAGAAATCACACCCTATCCACGTCCACATTCAAACAAAAAAGTTTTGAGGGTTCTCGTCCTTTATTCTCCTCCTTTGTGGATGATTGTGAGTGGATGTGATTTTAAGAAAATAAATTTAGCAACACTCAGAATTAGGATTATGTTAAAGTCTAAATTGATCTAGTTCGTTAGAGTCAAACCAAACTAAGTACAGTTTTTGTGGAAGTTAGTTTCAAAAATTGTTTTTTTGGATTAAGTTATCACTTGGAATTTAAGTAACTTATTGAAGTTATTTATTTAGCTCATATGGTATTTAGGTATAATATTACATTTTATATTAAGGAATTTGATTCCAATGTTATTTGAGATTGGACATCAATCGGTTAAATAATTTGATTTCATGCAACCAAGCCAAACTAATCAATAAAAAAACTAAATTAAAATTAATTGAGCACTATCCCTTAATCAGGTTTAATTAAACAAGTTGGTCTACATCAATTAAGAGTAGATTCAATTGGATCAAAACATACATTAATCCTTTAAACTTTATCATAACATAAAAGGGATAAAATATTTATAGATGCCCTTATATGACATCATTTTATTCATTTAGACAAACTTTTTGATCAGGCTTAATTAATATTAGCAAAAATTAGTGGGTTCTCTCATCGACAACCAATTGTATAAGTCAATTTCACTTTTTTGTCCATTTTAAAAAAAAACTCATATTTAATCTCACTCAAACTACTTATTGTTAGGTAGTCACGATCAAATATTGTCAATTAAAAACAAAATGGTCACACCTAATGACATTTGTGAAGTGCTTGGAAATTAATAGGGGGGAAAACAACAAAAGTGAAGGAATGGATGGTTTAAATCATAACTTCCTACCTCCTTATTTAAATGTTTAAAATTATATAAGGATAGTAGGGGTTAAAAGCCAAAGTATCTAACTAATTAAAATTATTTTTAATATTTTATGATTTCTTAAAATTTTAATTTATTATTATTAAAAAATTTCAAAAAATTCTCTCTTCAAATCTTTTCTATAAAAAACATTTTCTCTCTAAAAAATTCTCTCCAAAAATGACATAATGAGTTAACATACAATAATATTATAATTTATTCTTAAAAAGCATATGAAAAAATTACAATTAATTAACCTAATATAGCCTTCAATAATGACCTAACTTAAGATACAAATGAATCAAATCGAACCAAATATCTACCTATTTAAGCTCAAGCTCAACAATAATAAACAACCTTAAGGTCAAATTCATATCACATGCGAGACTAAACAAGCTCAAACAAGCTTACATAGGCCTAAATTTTAAATTTAATTTTTCGTTTATTATATATTATATTATTTATATTTATTTACAATTAATGAAATAAAATTTATATGTTATATTCTTTACATATTATATTTGTATTATTTAAATATAATATAAAAATAATTATATTTTATAATTAGGCTCATTTAAGGCCATAAATAGTTCATTTCAAATAATAAGAAGCTCATACTTAACTCATGCAAAGTTAGGAAAGACAATAAGCAAAACAAGGGTAGAAGATTAAAATTCCTATACTTATACTCATTTAGAAATAATTTATTCTTCCATGTTCCCAAACTTGCAGAGGTAGACTTTACAAAATCTATCACCATCCTAGTTAAATCCTCAAATCCTAGTACTCACTCCCATTTTCTAATTTTAATTAAATAACGCATATTTATTTTGTATTATGATTTTTAGCAAAAACAAAGTTAACATATAACAATAAAATAATAGTTATCTAAAAATACTATTAATACTACACAATAAAGAGTAATATAAATTTTTTGTTAAAATTTATCTTTAAAAAACATTCTATATTTAAATGAAATGATTGCATACATAGTTTTATATTTTCTTATTATGATATAATTAAATTTATATATGTAAATATACATTATTATATATTATATAATGTGAGTATAAAAAGGTAGGATAGTGTGGTCCATTACCCATACTCATATCCATTTTTTAAATCCTAAGCTTATACCTGAATTGGCAAAAATTGAAGGTACCCATTAGGTATGGGTAAAATTATCATCCTTATGCAAAAATTAAGCTTGACTCAATTAAAATTGAATTCAAATTGAGTTTTTGTAAATAGATCTCAAGTTATTTATAGGTAACTTAATTTGTTTGCACCTCTAAATCCAACTTATATTTATCCTAAAGTTAATACAAATTAGCTAAAATGAGATTAAATGTGAATAATAAATAAATATGGGACCACAATTACCATATCCAATTATTATCAATAAGAAAGAATATAATTCTATATTTTCTTTATTAAAAAAATTCACAATTATATTTTTTAAAAACAAGTATAAAACGGATCAGTTTCTAATCTTTTAATTTGATCCTTAATAAGTCTAGGTTTTTAATAGGCTCCTAATGAGTTTCAACCATATTACTATAGAAATGTAAATTTACATTACAAT
This sequence comes from Sindora glabra, assembly GCA_020226215.1. Lineage (NCBI taxonomy): Eukaryota > Viridiplantae > Streptophyta > Magnoliopsida > Fabales > Fabaceae > Sindora > Sindora glabra. Next base: position 44,215,936 of record CM035232.1, on the reverse strand, counting down.
GGCCAAAATCAAGACTGATATCTATTATTGTGTGTTGATATTTTTGAAATTATGAAAATATTTATAACATCAATTTTTATATACAATTAATGTTTTAATTCCCATAAAAAATTTAGATGTCAATTTTCAAAATTACTAGCATTTAGATAAAACTTTTAACATTAATTTTTCTTGTAATCATCGTCTAAAGGTATTAGAAAAGTCTACTAAGGAAAAATAAAATTTTTACATGTCTATTTTGGACTTAACCAATGTCTAAAGTTCTAGTATTTATAAGGTTACAAGAAAACTATTAAAACTTAATGTGTTAATTTTATACATAACAATCATCTAAAGGTATTCTAAATGACTAGTTAGGAAATGTAAAAAGTTAACACATTGATTTTGTATATAATTAATGTCTAATGATATGTCAATCACCATATTACTTGTAAGGGGATCATACATAACATGTTAGTTTGTATTAACAACCAATATATAACATTTTTCAAATTGCGTATAAAATTCGCTCTCACACCCTATATGAGACATTCTATGATATTTTTACCTTTATCATTTAACTCTAGAGTTTGGATAGAAGGTAAGGATAGGTTACCCATCCTTGCTATACATTTAAAGATGTTTTAAATTTTCTCAAAACATTCCATCCATTTTTTTATATCATTTTGAAAGTAAAAGATATTAGGGAATGGATAATATACTTCAAAAATATTTGTAACGTTTCTAAATGTGTAATAAGGATGGGTGAGTTATCTTCATATTCCGCTCAAACTTTAGAATTAGTGATAAAGGCTAATGTACTATTAATACTTTTAAAATTTAATTTAACAAGGATATGTTACAAATAAGACAAGCAAAGCTTTCTTTAACATAAGAGAATTTACAATAAGGATCGATAAAAATTTAGATGCATATGTAAATATAGTTTAGGTTTTATATTGTAAAACATAGTGATATTGTTGTATTAATAATTTAATCATTTTGATGCCTTTATATATAAGTAATGATTTAGAAAGAAATAAAATTTCATAATAAATTTTCAAAATTGTTTATCTCATTTCTTATCTGCGCTTTCAAAATAAATTGTTTAATGACAATCAAATTTACACAAAATTTGCATATTCAACACTTGAATAGAAAACATCTTAACATAAATAATTAATGCCTAAGGTTTTGCATAAAATGGATGATTGTAATTACATTGCTGATAACATTACTTATATAAAATCTTAATTATTTTCTGCATATTCACTATTTTATTACAAATAAGATAATTGATATTAAAAAAATATTCCTTATGATAAAACATTATTTTTTCAAATAACTAATATTTATATCTTATAATGCTAGTGTTGGAATGAATCGATATCTATATTTATGGTAGTTAAAAGGTTATTGTGAAATAACAAAAAATTAAGACATCAAGTTTTAAGGTAACTATCATTTAAAAGTATTTCAAGCTTATTGTTAGGAAATGTAAAAAATTTATTAATCGATTTTGTACTTAATCAAAATCTAAATGTATGACAACTACCAATTTCCTAAAATATAAAGCATACCTAAGACATTGATTATAGGTTAACAAACATTTAAGGTTTTGTATAATGCCTATAAATTTTACTCTTACTCTTCATTTGAAATATTTCAATGACGCCTTAGTCCCTTAGCCTTTATTATCTAACTTTAGTGTTTAGGTTAAATAACAATATAAATGATCTTCTATTTCATACAACACATTTAGAAATACTGCAAACTTTTTCAAAAAAGTTACCTCCTTTGATATTTTGTACTATCATATATTGATAAATCCTTTGACAATAATCACACCATCTAATTCTGAGACTTACCAATATGTGAAAGCAAAAATATCAAAGAAGACAAATCATTTGACAAAAATCACAATATTTCTAAATATTCGACATGAAATGGAAAGGGAGTTATCTTAATACTCCACCTAAGTTCTATCATTAGTAATAAAGACATATATATTACTTAAACCTCTAAAAATTAATATTTGAATAAAATGTTATTCAACATAAGGGAATTGGCAATAAGGATGTGTCAAATCTTTATGAATTGATATGAAAGAATTAATAACATTTCTATGTCTCCTTTCTTATATGTTTAGGGTAAACTTAGATGGTTAAGGTATTTATTGTAAATAACACTCTAGATAGTGTTTTTGGTGTAATGATATAGAAATAAATAAAATTATAGAAGATATTTTCATAATTGATTGTTTCCTTTTTTTATTTATTTTTATATTTAGATTTGATATATTGTTATTTGTATCTACTTATTCAAGAAAGAAAAGATGTTGAAGTTGTTGGAAATAATCAATGTCATAATTTATATAAAATTTATAATACTCTGGATATTAGATAACTTGAAAAAAAAATTTGTCAAGTTAAAAAAATAATAGGTTTTGATAAATGATCAAAACCATATTTATACTTCATTTGTAAAATTGCTACTTGTAATTGTATAAAATTGTTGTTTATTGTAAAATTATTACTTGTAATTGTATAAAAAATTTAGATTTTTGCAAATAACCAATGTTTCAAGTTACAACAAATTCTTTTATAAAAAAATTTCCTCAAAGAACAAACATTAGTTGTTTAATAATAATTAACATCTTAAAATATCATAATATTAATTTTATTAAATAACTGATATTAAACCTCATTTAATAGGATGACATCATCTTTACTTAAACAATGATATTGTTATGGCCTATCTTAGGACACATAACTAATGTAGGGAGTCATTATGGATGACAACCTACCAACCTTTTTTTAAAACATAACTAATGTGGTGTTCCATATACAAGCATGCCTTCTTTTCAATTAAAAAAATTCAATCATGAAATGTAATGACAAAATGTCATGTAAAACTACTTCAATTGTCTTAATGCTTACCTTGATATCAAAATTTTTGAGTGAACCCATTTCTAACATATCTAATGATAGCTGGGCACTTAAGAAAAAAAAACTAAAAAGATGAAGAGAAAGAGAAAATGATAAATTTTATGGAAACTCGATAAGTAATTATTTTAATTAAAAATAAAGAAATTAAACTTAAATCAAATTATATAAAATTTGATCATTCATATTTTAGAAAGTATTGAACTAACACCTCTTTCATGAGTAAAGATAAGGTTTTTCATACCTCAATAAGAAGAATAAATTTATATTTCATGCAATGGACTCAACTTTACTTGTTAACCTTTCAAAATACATCAAGAGTATATGCTCACATACTATAGTAGGAATTTTCATAATCAATACTAAGTTAACGATATCTAATTAGAACTTTATTTCATGTATGATCAGTTATATTCGTAGTTTTATATATTGGTCATACAAAAAATTACTTAGGTGATCAAAATTATCTTAAACATAACAATTAAGTAATCTCTCTTGTAACTTCCAATTATCTTTATCTCTTTATAAACTCCATCCTTATTATTTCAAGGTTTATTTTATTCTTTCATAAATGGACACATGGATCCTATGTAATAAGCCATAATATATATATTATCACCTTTAACATTATTAAGGCTCATTCAATGCATAATTTATCACGATAATCATAAGTGCCTTAACTAGCACTTTTTTCACTTTCTTACAACAATAATAATAACATCCATACATTTAAATACAAGTAATTGGCTTAACCAACATGTTAATATAAATATGTTAGTTAAATTTCCATATAATATGAACAAAACTTCCAAATGTTAATTTCCACACTTGAATTTTCCTTTCTCAATACATAAGTATTCACATAAATATATATGTACATATATATAAAAGCCATAGGCAATTCATTACTTTAAATATAAAGAATCAAGATCTAATTTTAAGCTTGTTTAATGTAATATAATCAAATTACATCTATTCTCTTTCCTTTTATGAACATAAGCACATTCAAGTACTATCTTAATAATGGTTGAAAGTATTTTGATTGAGATTTTTACTAAGTTACAACAACTAACTTTACAAGATTTTCTCGATTCATACTAGGGTTTTCACAACCTCCTAACTTTACAAGATTCAGCAATCTCCGTTAAGATTTCATAACTACATACCTTTATTAGATTCTCATAATCTCCACTAGGATTTCACAAGATACAAGATAGATTTTTCTCATAATCCCTTGAAGATATTTTACAAGCTTTTACTCACTAACATTCTTAGAGTGAATGTGCAAGTTTTGATTTTAGAGTGACAAGAAGAAAAGAGCTTCAATTTTCTAAGATGAAAGCTTAGAGAAAATTTGTAAGTTATAATCCAATGCTTATTCTTCTTCCACAAAGATATGTGACCTATTTATAGTAAAAAAAGATAGTGAAATAACTTTAGCTTCAAGTCATCTTTTTTTTAACTCCAAGTTATCTTAGGCTCTGAATTTGAATTTATGCTTTTTAGGCTCTAAATTTAAAATTTGAACTTTTAGCTCTAGAGCACTTTTAGGCTCCAATGATTTGAAATTTGAAATTTGAACTTTATGCTACAAGGCTCTTTTAGGCTCCATGAATTTGAAATTTGAAAAATAACTTAACTTAGAAGCTTTCTAAAATATCATATGAGCTGAAAATATCATATTTGTATTGTATAGATTAAATTTCAACCACTTTTTTACTTTTTTTTTTTATTTTTCCTAAGGTGGCAATCATATTATTATTTCGCTAAAACTAGATTTTCTTCTAAAAATCTAGTCTAATTGGATTCTATTGCATGAATATTATTTGAAACTATTCATCTAGCTATAAAAGAGGTGTCATAATAATATATATAATTTTTTTATTAATTTTAACACATATTGGATCATTTAAAATTTAAAATTCCTTCTTATTTTAATTTTTCCACTCTTATTTAAACAAAGGCTCAAAATGACTACTAAATATTAATCATTAGATTTTGTCATTTTTTTAAAAAAATAAATATTATATTATAGCCAATAGGATAATTGCTTGGAATGTAAGTTTTACATTTTCAAAATAGAAATAAATAGGAAATCCTGAAATACTTTTATTATATAGGAAAATATACTTTTATGAAATCATTTGAGCTTTGTAAATATGAAAATATGATAACCCAAAGTCCATTAAATATTTGATAGGTTTAAAAATCATAATCCATTAATTTTGAATACAAATAAGTTGGATATATAATCAAAACTAATAAACCTAAGTTCTAACTTATATTTGCAAAATAATTTGTAAACAAATCTAATTTATTTCCTCATTCCCTCTTTTTTTAATAATTATAAACCTTTGCAAAGTTTTATCGAAAAAGAATTTCAAAGGTGCTAAAGCATAGGAGCATATCATAAAAGGTATCAGAGTTATAAATATATCATGCGAGATATCAGAATAATTTAATGCATGAAAGGTATCAAAGTATGTTAGGAAAATTATGTAATATATCATACACCATGCAAAAATATTTACAAAAACTAATTTTCTTTTTTAAAAATTGAATCATGTAAGACTTTATAAGATACTCCCCGTGAAATTTAGATTTATATTCTTTTGTGTATAAGAGTTTTTTATTTGAAAGTTTTGCTTGCCTTAAAACCATAAGTATTTAAAAAATGTTATTCAAAACTTTGCATTTTCCATATTCTTCCCATTTTTCTATTAAAAAAATTATTTAAAACTTTGCATTTTCTCCCCTTTTTATCATTAACAAAACAATAGGAAAGCATAAAGAAGATATATCAAAGTAAAATAATGTATTAAAGTAGAAAGAGTATAGGAATAAAGAAAAAAATAAAATAGAAAAAAGATATATCAAAGCAAAATGAAGTAGAGAAATGAAAGTATCAAAGCAAATATAAAATAAAAATGAAAATCATGTCATAGATCAAAAAATAAGTGAGAGAAATTAATAGTAATGAAAAATCAAAATATGAAAGAAAACAAAGAACATTGAAAATTAACAATTTAAAGTTAAGAAAAAAATATTAGGAGACAATCAATGGGGATGAAAATTAGAATTATGCAAAATAGAGACATGCAAAATAGATGTAGACAGAGTAGTACAGTAACCATTAATAACATATCTAAAATTAAAAATATCCAAGATCCTGCATGAAAAGAAACATCATACCATATAACAACAAATAGAAAAGATCAAATAATAAAATAGTAAGTGACAGAATTGATAAGCAAATATTGTAAAAGCTAGTAATAAGTAACTATTAAGCATTAAACATTAGCTATGCCAAGAAAAATGTCTTCAAAAACCATTCAAAGGTTCAAAAACAAGAAGCAACATAAAGACATGTGACATCCTTAACTAAACTGCTAACAAAAGTTATCTTTGTAATTTTAGATGCATATGTACAGATGAAAATCCCATAGAACTATAATACATATGCTTATGCTAAAAAGCAAACTAAGCTAACTAATGCTTTAAGGAATATATATTTTATGAAAGCAACAGATTAATGATTATCTTTATCTATGTTTATAAGTCTTGAAAACCACTATTAACCCTATCAAAGAGATTGATAACATCTCTTTCAAGCTTATCAAGCATTCGTCATTGCTAGGCTTAGAATAGATGGGCCTACTTATTTAAGCATAGGTGGAAGATAGGGCATGGTAGGTAAGTAGGCTTCATGAACCATAGGGTTATTAAAAAAGGTAAAAAAGTCAAGTGCTAGACATGTTTGTGGTTTAGGTAGAGTTGTTGCTTTAGCTTTGGCTTATGAAGGCACTTCAATATGTGATGCTTTAGTAGGTGAAGCTTCACTAAGGTCATGAGAAGTGTGATTAGGAATTAATAAGGTGTATGGTAAAGCTAAGGTAATTTAATTTGGTTATTCTACTCAAATAGCCCATTATTTTGGCTCATTTCCTTAAGTTACAAAAAATTCAATCACGGTTAGACATAAGTTACACTAGATAGGTGTTTGGGATTTTCTCATTTCTCTAAAATACAGCTCAACTAGGTTGGAAATTAAGAAGAAATCTTTAATTAAATATGGTATATGAGAAGTCTAGCAATTAAAGCATAACTGTAATGGTTGTAATCTAAGAAAACTCTGAGGTAGATTGACACTGTCTTCTAATTTTGAAATCATATCAGTAACTTCTGATGACTTTAGTTCTATAAGCATATGTTTAGAAAGGTTTACTTCTAGAAGAACTTCATCCGTTTTTGGTTCCTTATGCAGTGGTTCTTCTAAAATATCTACACTTACTATCATACTAGTCACTTCCAGCTCTTCTTCTTCTTCTTCTACATTTGTTAGTGGTTCATACCATATTTTATTTTCCTAGTTTTCAACAAATTATTTCTTTTCTTCTTCTTTTTCCTTTTTCTTTTCTTGATCCTTGTTTTCTTTTTCTATTTCTATTTCTTCCTTCTCTTTTTCTTCTTTCTCACTATCCACCATATTCAACTCTTCCTTAAATTTACTAATTTCTTCTTCCAATTGACTTTTCCATACTATAGCTATTTCGATCTTAATATTAAGAAGTTTGTTTAAATATTCCTCATCTATGATTTCAAGTTCAGATTCAACTAAATAATTGCTACTAATTCTTCAAAGGATGAGTCATTTGTTTCTAATTCAATAACTTCTTTTGTTTTTAATTTTCTTGGTTTGGTTTCACAGTAATTTAGCATGCTTCCAGCTTCTCTTACCTTGCTTGATCTCATCCTTTCTCTTTTAATCTATTTTTCCATCTTTTCATCCTTACCACTGTTATGTCCAAGTTTCATGATTTTTAGAACTTTAGCAGTTTTTTTCATTTCTCTGGCTTTTACTTTTTTAGGATTATCCTTTATTTTCCTTTTTCCTTTTCCTTATGAATTTTCTTTTCAGTTTCTTTTCTACTTGTACTCTTCCTTTTTTCTTTAATATTTATTCCACCACTAGTAAGCATAAGACTATGTTCTTCTTCTTTGATTTCTTTTTTTCTTTAACTATCTTTTTCTGTTTCATTCTTTTCTTTCTCTTCTTATACCTTATTTACAAATTCCTTATTTGTTCTTCCTCTTCTAACCTCATGAATCTTAATTGAATAATTCTTTAAGTTAATAATTTTTATATTCATATTAACAGGCAGTTCAGGCTCTTTGCTAAAGGTTAGTATCCTTAACTAACTATCATTCATCACATTCCTTCTTATGATTCCCTGACATTTTTTCCTAAATAAATCCACTTCAAAGTGTTTGAAAATTTTGATAATTATCATACCATGTTCAATATAGGCATCAACCCCTAACTTGATAGATATGATCTATCTAATTATTAAATATCCTAAATTTATCTTATAATTAGCTTTAATAGCCTATAATAAAAAAAGTTCAAAATTACTCATAAAACCCCCTTTGGGGCATAAAACTTTGCATATATAGTAACAAAGTGTCTTGCAATTTATAGTTAGTTGATTAGTTAGGAGAGCTTTATCTGCATTGCTATTTTCTAACTTTTAAACCTATCCCTTAAAGTTGAATACATTTTCATCCTTAATGACTCTACTTAGGCTTACCTTTACTCTTTTAATTGAGGAACCCAGTAAATGGTTTATCAAACCAAGGCTAACTTTTTGTTCTTCTCCATTAACGAAAATCAATAATCCCTTATTATCCTTTGAAGATTCAACATTAGCATAGAAAAGTTTTGTGTATCTTTCATACATAATTTGTCCATTTTTAGAAATTCTTCCTACTACATTTTTTTAACCATTTGAAGCATTTCATGCTTTTATTTTCTAGAGATTGAACATTTACTTTTCTAAATTTCATAAATCCTTTCTTTTTGAAGTCACTGTCATATTTGTTGGCCACAAACATATCCCTAAAATTTATTTTGTTGAAAATTATAGATTGCACCATTTTGAAATGTGACAGAATGTGGGTTTATCAAAAAAATAGAGTTGGTACTATAATGGTTATTATGTGAAGAAATAGAATCACTAGAACATGAGTTGTATGATTAAACGATTTATTGATTCCAATCAGATGGTTTCATAAATTTCTAGGTTGAAAAAGATAAAATCTGTTGATGGGAGGCAAAAAGATGAAACAATTTCAAGTTTTCTGAAATAGAAGAATGTAGACTAGTTTTGCTTCAAGAATAATGTAATGCTTTATGAAATAAATTAAATTTATTTTTTTGGGATAAAATAGATTTATAATGTATAACCTAGGATTTAACTAAATCATTTCTATAAGAGTAGTTAGAGGTTAGTAGATTATTTAAGAGTTAAAACATAGTTTAATTTAGATTAAGAATGTTAACCTTATTTTAAAAAAAAGATGAGTACTTTTAAGAATAAAATGATATGATATATAATAGTAAATTTGGCAGAAATGTCTTTTTTAGCACTGGCAGTGATTTGATATAATCTAAAAAATTTAAAATTTTGAATTTCAATTCTTCCAAACCTTCCAAAAGCTTAAGATAGAAACGAGCTTACTATCTCGCAACCTTATTAATATTTCCTAACAAATTTATTCTTATTTCTAACTAATGATGCGTAGAATGTTACATAGATATATAATAGCATATAAATCACACACAGAACAATTTAAATTCATTCAAAACTAACCATACCAAGTTCCTTTCTAATGAGGCAAAACCTATCTTCATGGTGGTTTTGTAAAGGTATCCATTAATTGATTTTCACTATTTATAAATTCAAGTAGGATATCTCTTCCAAGCATATGATCTCTTATGAAGTGATGTTTAATTTCAATGCACTTTGTTCACGAGTGCTAAATAAGATTTTTTGCTAGATTTATAACACATGTATTATTACAAAAAATTGGTATAGTTAAGAATTTCAAATCATAATCTTCAAGTTATCTTTTCATCTATAAAATTTGTATACAATAGCTTCAAGCTACCATATATTTTTCTTCCACTGTTGATGAGGTAACCGAAGCTTGCTTTTTGCTATACTATAATATAATTCTTTATCTCAAAAATTGGCATACTCCATTAGAGCTTTTGCTATATAGCTTGTAACCTACAAAATCAGCATCTAAATATCCAACTAGATCTAAGGAATTATCTTTAGGATACCAAAAGTCATAGTTCTTAGTTCCAAGTTTCAAGTAGATATCTAAAATATCTTTCAACAATACATAGATAATTTTTTTTTGGGATTTATTGATATCTAATACATATACAAATACTGAACATAATATTTAATTTACTTCTGGTTAAATAAAGAAAACAACCAATCATACCTTTATGCCACTTTTCATCAACAATTTTATCACTTTCATTTTTATCCAATTTTAAGGATGGATTCATAGGAGTACTAAAAGCTTTTGCATTTTTCATCCCAAGTTTCCTTAAAAGCTCACTTGTATATTTTTCTTGATTTATGAATATTCCTTCTCTTGTTTGCTTTATTTGAAATCTAAGAAAAAATGTAACTTCTCCTATCATGCTTATCTTAAATTTACTTTTTATTAGATTTGAAAATTCTTTATATAAAAAGTCATTAGTAAATACAAAAATAATATCATTGACATAAATTTAAGCAATTAATATATCATGCTTGATGGTTTTAATAAAAAGAATTACATTAACTTTGCCTCTTGAAAAATCATTTTCAGCAAAAAATTTACTATGTCTCTTATATCAAACTTTTGGAGCTTGTTTTGATCCATAAAAGGCTTTAGTAAGTTTAAAAATATGATTAGACTTATTTTTATTTTCAAATCCAAGAGATTATTTTACATAAATTTTCTCATATAGAAAGCCATTTAGAAAAACACTTTTTACATCCATTTGATAGAATTTGATACTTTTGAAGTATGTAAAAGATAGTGACATTCTTATATATTCAAGTCTAGCAACAGGTACATAAGTTTCATTATAATAAATGCTTTTTTATTAATTATATCCTTGTATTACTAACCTTGCCTTATTTCTTACCACTTTGCCTAATTTATCCAATTTGTTTTTTAATACTAATTTGGTTCTGATGATTGAATAATTTGAAAGTTCTAGTACAAGCTTTCATGCTTCATTTTTCTAAAATTGATGTAATTCCTCTTTTATAGCGTTGACTTAACTTTCATCATTAAGAGCATCTTGTACATTCTTTAGTTCTATATGTAATAGTAAAGCCAAGTTAGTTTTATTTTCAAAAGAGAATCTAGTTTTCATACCTTAAAATGAATCACAAATAATAAATTCATTTAGATAGCTTGGATAATTTTTTCATTCTTTTGGTAGACTTCCTCTGCTCCTTTGAAGTATATGTAGTTGTTTTTTAGCTGAATTATAATCAATTTTATCATTTTATTCTATATAGCAACCATTTTGTTCATTATCAACATTCTGCTTGAACTAGTAGCTTTCTTGCTCTTTAAGAAAGGAAACTCAAACTATTCTTTTCTGGCTAATTCATTTTTATCTTTAAATTCTTGCTTTTTTAAAATTATTTGGAATTCTTTTTTTTAAGATTATTTAGGTTTTATAATCAGCTTGCTTTCTTAAAGACTATGTATTAGATTTATCAAAAATAACATGCTTCAATAGTAAAGGTTTTTTTGTTATATACTCTATATACTTTGCTGGTATTAGAGTATCTAACCAAAATTCGTTCATCACTTCTTGAATAAAATTTTTTAAGATTATCTTTTCCATTATTTAAAATAAAACATTTGAATCTAAAGACATGAAAATAACCAATGTTAGGTTTTATACCCATCCACAATTCATATGACGCTTTCATTAAAATGAATTTTATAAAACATCTATTTGAAATCTAACATGATATATTAATAGTTTTGGCCTAAAAGTATTTTAGCAAATTATTTTCACAGGGCATGGTTCTAGCAATATCTTGTAATATCCTATTCTTTCTTTCCATTACTCTATTTTGTTAGGAAGTTCTAGGACAAGAAAAGGTATGATCAATTCTATTTTCATCACAAATATTTTTAAAATTTTGATTTTCAAATTCTTTATTATCGTCATTTTTAATTTTGGTAATGCAAATGCCTTTTTCATTTTGAACTTTTTTGTAAAATTTCCTAAATATTTTAAAAATAATATTTTTATGTGCAAGAAAATATACCCAAGTAAATCTAAATAAATTATTAATAATTACTAAATCATACATTTTTCCTCCAAAGGTTAACATTTTGGTAAGATGAACCAATTCATATGTAAAAGCTCTAATGGTCTAGAAATTGAAACTACATTTATAGATCGAAAAGATGATTTTACTTACTTGCCTTGTTAACATGCATTGCATATATGACCTTTTTCAAAATTTATTTTTGAAAGACCTATTACTAAGTCTTTCTTTAAAAGGTTTAAAATAAGACGCATATTAATAAAACAAAGTCTTCTATGTCATAGCCAATTTTCATCATTAGTTGATGTAAGACATTTTAAAAACTTTGAAAAAATATCTTGCATATTTGAAATATAGACATTTTCAACTCTTTTTCTAATAAAATAAATTTTATTTTTCCTTTTATTTTGAATAAAACAATGTGAAGATTCAAAAATCACTTTGTAGCCTTTATCGCAAAGTTGACTAATGCTTAGAAGATTATATTTAAAACCATAAATCAAGCTAATATTATCAATGGAGATGAAACCCATACCTATCTTACCTATATTGATGATTTTACATTTTATGTTATCTCTAAGTGTGACAAATCCACTATTTATAGTCTTGAGTAATGAGAACTTACTTCGATCTCTAGTCATGCATCTTGAGCATCCACTATCTAAAAATCAATCATCTTTTTTAATTGTAGATTTAAGATACATCTATAATAAAATATTATTTTTTCTTAATTACTTATTTTTTTAGGTCCTTAGGGGTTAGTTAATACTTTCTTTTCATCATTTTATTTATTCAACATCCAATCTTAAATTTTCTTTGTAAACATTCTTTTTCTTTAATAATAAAAAGAAGCAATATAACCTTTATCTCCACAATAATTACTAATTATATATGAACTTGATGGATGAGAAACTTTCACAAAGAAATTTTTGTAATGTTTGTCACAATGTGAGTGAAGATATCCTAATTCTTCTTTCTCCAAGAAATAGTTTTTGAATCCTAAAAAAAGTATCTAAATTATCTTTTCCTTTAATAAATTTACAAGATCATTTGTTAAAATATTTATTTTTCTTTTTAAAGAAATATTTCTCTTTTTAAAGTTTGAAAATTAATGCTTTAACTTAGATCTTATTTTACGATTTTATATTTTTAAAACTTTAATATTATTTTTTAAATTTTAATTTTTTTTTGAAAGATCATTTTCTTTTAACAAATCTTGATTTTCCTTTTCCAACTTTTTGATCGATTTTGCTAAAGAATCAAAATCACTTTCTAAAACTTGTTTTTCCATTTTAATAGTTTCATTTTCATTTTTTAAAATTTTCAAATCTTTTGTTAAAAATTGATTTTCTTTTTCAAATGAGGTTAAAATTCCTTTTTCTTTTTTAAGAACATCATTTTCTTTTATTAAAACTTTATTTTACTTTTTCAAAAAGAAAAATTTAGTTAAGACTTTATAAAAAAATTTCATCAATTCATTATAAGATAAAAAAGATTCAAAGATTCAAGTACATCATCAATTACCTCATTATCTTCTTCATATTTAACCACAAAATAGTAGTTGGTAATGTCATTTATTTCTTTTTTTTCTTCAAGCACTTCTTCAGATGAAACATCTTCATCATCTCGTATAGTCATCATTACTTTTCTTTTAGTTAATTTCTTTAGCCTTTTTTTTTCAATTTTAGACACTCATTTTTCTTGTGTCTTGGCAATGTCATCTACTTCTTCTTCTTCTTCAAGCTCTTCTTTGGATGAGACATTTTCTTCATCTCGTATAGCCATCATTGCCTTCCTCTTGGTTAATTTCTTTACAAGCCTTCTTTTTAATTTTAGACACTTACTTTTTTTATGTCTTAACTTTTTACATTTAAAGCAAACCAAGGGTTAGTTGCTTATTTTTTGTGAAGTGATCTTGGTTTAAAATCACTTTTTCTTTTATACATTCTAAAAAATCTTTTTGCTAAAAAAGCTAACTTATCTTCTTGTTTTTTTATTTCTTGATCAATATCATCTTCCTCTTTATCATCTTTTTGTGAGAGTTTTTTAAAAGCTATCATTTTCTTTTTCTTTTTTCTTTATCTTTTTTGCATGTTTTTTTCATATGCTAAAAGTTTTTCTCTTAGCTTATCTCTAAGTGTAAAGAAACTATTTCCTTCTTGTATAGCATTTACTTTGGATTACCATGTTTTTCGAAGAATTCTTAAAATTTTTATCACTAGTTCTTCATCAATAATGATTTTTTCTAATGCATGAAGATTATTGACATTTTCTTCCATCTTGCATACTTCATATTTATGTATAAGCAAGTTTATCCTAGTTTCTTTAACTTAATTAGTGTCTTTACAGGTCACTTCAAGTTTATCTCACATAGCTTTTATAGAAGTACATTTTGAGATCTTTTTAAATTCACTAAGTGTTGCAACACACATAATGGCATTTATGACTTTTGCACGTGTTGCTTCCTTCTTATAATCAGCTTTTGTTCATTCTTTTTCTAGCTTAAGCACTTTTTTTTCTCCTTTAAAATTTATAGGTGCTTGGTAACCTTCCTTAATATCCTTTCACACTTCAATGTTAGTGGATTTAATATAGATTATTATTTTATTTTCAATAGTCATAGTTTGCACCACTAAAGAATGGAGGTTTAGTTGTGAGATGTCCTTCAAGTCTATGATTTTGGTAAAAAAGTTTCATTATTTATAAGATCTTAACTCACAAAGTTGTTAGACATAAAAATATGAGACTAAGCTCTGATATTTTATAAAATTAATAGAGCTTATAAGTCAAAAGGGGAGTGAATTAACTTTTTTATAAAATTAGCAAATACAACTTAGATAAAAATTAATAATAAAATCATGAGGTGCAAAAGTAAAACTCCTGAAATTTTAATGAATATGTATTTTAAAAAATATTTTAATAATGATTGAAAGTATTTTGATTGATATTTTCAAAAAGGTTTTTTTTATCAAAATGATTGAAAAACCGTGAGCCTTCCTTTTTAATGAAATAATATTTTTCAAACCAAGGTAAGTAAAAGAATAGATAAGGAACACAAAAAAATTTTATAAAGATTTGATTGTTTAAAAGGAATGCTTTTTATGTCTACTTTTCTCTTTTCAAGCTATTAAGTATCATTTAAGGTATCCACTAACTTTTTACTAAGTTACAACACCTAACTTTACAAGATTCTCGCAATCCATATTAGGATTTCCACAACCACCTAGTTTTACAATATTCACCAATTTCTACTAGAATTTTATAACCACCTAATTTTATAAGATTCTTGCAATCTTTATTAGGATTTCACAAGATACAAGATACATTTTTTTTTACAATCCTTTAAAGAGATTTTACAAGCTTTCACTCACTAACATTTCTAGAGCAGATGTGCAAGTTTTAGTTCTAAAGTGACAACAAGAAGGAAGCTTCCTAAAATACCATATGAGTAGCAAATATCATATATGTACTATATATGTTAGATTTCAACCACTTTTTCACTTTTTCTTGAATTTTGACCAAGATAGCAACCACGTTGCTATTTCATTAAAACTATATTTTTTTAGAAATCTAATCTAGTTGGCTTGTACTGCATGAATACTATTTGGAACTGTTCATCCAACTATAAAAGAGGTGTCACAATAGTATATAGTATGTATGTATATATATATAATATTAACTATTGAATTTTCTCATTTTTCCTTTAAAAAATAAATATTATATTATAGCCAATAAGATAATTGCTTGGAATGCAAGTTTCACATTTTCAAAATAGAAATAAATGGAAAATTCTAAAATAGTTTTGTTATATGGAAAAATATACTTTTATGAAATTACTTGAGCTTTGGAAATATGAAAATATGATGGCTCAAAGTCCATTAAATATTTGATGGGTTTGAAAATGATAATCCATTAATTTTGAACACAAATAAATTGGATATATAATAAAAACTAACAAGCCTAAGTTCTAACTTATATTTGCAAAATAATTTATAAATAACTTCAATTTATTTCCTATTCATTTTCTCATTTTCATCATGGCATTATACGGATCAATTTGCACCAATTTGGTTTAATTCAATCTGGTTCATATATTTAACAGTTAAAATTCATAGATTATGAGGACCAATTTGCGAATTAAAGAGGATTGGAACACTCAAATTTTGACATGTTTTATCATGGACACATGTGAATTGATCTGGGTAAACTAAAGTTCACATGAATTAAGCCTAGTCCATCCGTTTGATATTTTTATATTTGACAAGCTTAAAATTGGTAATCACTCAAGTGACACTTTGATTTATAAAATCCTTGTCACATTTTTAAGAAGATTAAGGTAATACTAGATTATGATGTTTGGTACAAAATTAAGCAAAATATACTCAAAATATTCACATTTTTAAAAATATTTTTCCAATATTATCCCAAAATATTATCATTTGACATATAAGAATGCTACATTCTTATAATATTAAAATATTTTAATGATACAAAATAATAATTTTGTCCATCCTTACAAGTCTTACAACTTTATTTTATTATATATTACCATTAATTATTATTTTTCTCTATTCATTATTATTGATCACCACCTACTATTCCTAAATATGATTAAACATTTAATTTTTAGTAAAGATAATTTTAATAATTTAATGATATTTTTAAAAGTATATAAATTAACTTTCTAATTGAACCAAATGTTGCAATAAGAGTAAATTTCTTAAAAATATTATAAATTATGATACTCAGAAAATGTACAATTCCGCGATTCAAACATGGTTTACATTTTCCAGATGAATAAAGTCCAAATCATGCCCCCCATCCAAGGTGCAAAACATCCCAAAAGAACAAGCCGGTGCTTTGAAAACGGGTGTGGCGTCTTGCTGGCCAAGCAAGTGGTGCCCCCAATTGCAAAGAGAACGACGTACTATATCTTCGAGAATGGAGTTGTCTTCATCCCAGCGTCAGCTAGTTTCGTGTAGTCCTTATTGTTTCATTTTGACGATATTAAGATAATTTTATACTTGTAAAAGTTCCGACCATTTTAATGTAGTTGTTATTTATTTTCGGAAAAAATATAAAATACTCTTTTCAATATTAGAGTGATTGAATTTTATCCATTTTAACTTATTTAAATTATATAAAATTTAATAAAATATTACTTGTACTATAAATTAAGTTATAGGAACATAATACTTGTGATAAAGTATCACTTGTGTTACAAAAAAAATTTACTTATGATAAAATGTCATTTATATCATAAATTTATTTATAAAAACAAATTCTTTATAACAAAGTATTATTTGTATCATAAATTAAATTAAGAGAATATATTACTTATAATAAAGTATAATTTATTCTATCATATCAGTAAGGAAACTTTATCCGTGGCAAAGTATTATTTATAATATGAATTAATTCTATGGATAAAATTATAACCAAATATATCATTTCTATAGAATATATATATATATATATATATATATATATATATATATATATATATATATATATATATATATATATATATATATATATATATATGTCATTTGTAATAAGTGTAATGCAGTAGATGATAAAAAATACAAATAATTATATATTATTAATATTTGACAAATAACTAATTTATCACTTAAGTTAAGTTAATGGCCTTTAAATGATTGAACAAGTCAAAAAGTTATTTTAGGAATTTGATAAACAATTTATTTGATTAATTGATTGGTTCCCAATTAACCAAAATAAAAAAGTTATGGAATCTATTTTTTTTAATTAGCTAATTTATAAAATATATGTAAAAAATAAAACTACTCTTAAATCGTATAATTATTTATATTTATTATTTTCCTTAAAATGATAGAAAAAGAAGATGAATCCAAATATTAAGATATGTAAGAAAGAATTCAACCATTAAGTTTTTTAACATTTTTGTTTACTTATTATTAAATTTAATATCTATTAGAAGGTAATAATTCTTCATAAATAATAAATAACTATTTAACTCTTCATTAATTAAATATACATAATAAAATTAACATACATCAATAAAATAGATATTATAATATGTTAAAGATTGTTATATAATTTTTTAATAAATTTAAATTCTTCATATATTAAAAGTAAAAATTAATAGGATTAACCAATATATATATAATATATATACAACAATTTTTTCAATTCAATTTTTAAAACATCGTTTAAACAAAAATAGATAATTTAATGACAAAATATTATAAAAAATTTATTTTTTATCACATCACATTCTTCTTAAAAAAAGTATTGATGAAGAAGATATATATATATATATATATATATATATATATATATATATATATATATATATATATATATATATATTATGAAAATACTAAAATCAATATAATATATATAAATAGCATGATTCATAGTATAAGTAATAACAAGTATTATATTCATTAATATAATATTAAGGAAACTTCATTAAAAATTGAAAATGATAATTATGTAAAATTATATATAATTTAATAATAATTAAATCATTACATTTAAAAAATATTTAAGTAAATTATATTTAAAGGAGTGGTATATAAAATAGTCTAAAATTTTATTTTCATCCTTTATGAATTTTAGTTGTATCAATTTCATTCTTCACAAATATTTTGTATTCATTTCATCTTTTGTAAATAATATTTTAATTAATTTAGTCCATTCATTTGTAATTCTATTAATGGATTAATGGTATAATAAACAAACTTATAAAAATCAAATATAAATAATATATAAGGGATAAAATTACTATTAAAAGTCTGTGAAAGGCCAAATAATTTATTTTATATTTGTGAATGATAAAAATAAGTATTATAAATAAAAACTTAGAATTATATAAATTTATAATAATTGAAATTTTAATTTATAATTATAATTTAAAAATACTTGATAGTTTAAAGTTATAATTTATATGGGTATTTATTTCATATAATTCAATCTTTGTTGAAAAAAATTTAGAAAATAAAAAAATTATTCAAAAAATGTAAAAATTTTACTTGTATCTTATAATAACTTAATCAACAATAATTAATGAAAAATATTAATAAAAGAATAAAATTAACTAATTAATTATTTACGACAAATGAAACAAATATAAGATATTTGTAAAGAATAAATTTGATACAAGTGAAATTAGTGACCGAACAAATAAGGTTCTAGTCTATAAAAATAATTTTAAAATAAAATTATATAACTTTTTAACATTAGTATATTTTTATTATATGCATTTATATAATATTTTACTATTATATAATTAATGTCATGTAAATGTAATTCTATTTTTGAAGTTAATTAATCAACTAAAACTTTATATAATATTAAAGAAATAAATTGGTGCAATAGTAAAGCTGAGCATACTTAACTTAAAGATTTAGGTTTGATCCCTTATAAATGCAATTTATAATTTTTAGATAAATAAAATTTTATTAGTTTATACTAATTTAATATGGGTCAAAAGTATTAATAGGTTTCAACAAATGTACAAACAAAATAATAAAATATACCTAATCAAATTGGCTAGTCAATCAATTTAATTTGATTATATAAAATTATTTTAACTAATTATATTAGTTTTTGTAACTATTTTATTTTATTTTTTGTCAAAATGCTATTTTTTGCCAATATGAGCTATTAACTATAAATGCACCTTTTTTTGTTATCTTTGTAATTGTAATTAGAAAAATATATTAGGACAAAAAAATTATTTATATCACATGACCTTTTTTCTCCTTGTCAATTTTCTTACTATACTCATTTGTGCTACGAATCTATCAAACAAGTATTCTCATGGTTAAATAGTATAATTACAAAAATTTTGATCTTATGTCATAATTTTTATCATAGTACAATGATTTGTTGCAACTAATAAATATTTATATTATACAATTATTAACAATTAAATTAGATATATAAAATTTTAAGTAAATAATAAAAAATGGGTTGTGAAATTATATATTAAAAAAATTATGATGTAAATTATTATGCTATAATATTATGATTCTAGTTTAATGAATTTATTAAAAATTTATGTAATTTAATAAAATAATTAATTAAGTTGACAAGAAGGGTTAATTCAAAGTTTTATGAAATTTAAAATAATAATTTTCAAAATTTTAGAGTTAAAAGAGTTGAAGAAAATATTTTACACTTTTCCCTCTGTTTTAATAATGATAGAAATAATAACCATTCAACGTACTTATACAAATTTTAAATTTGGACGGAAATTTTTTTTCTAAAATAACAATAAATGCAGTTGCACCGCCATGGTTCAGTCTTTTATAGCTGCAGAGGTTCCATGTCAATGCCAGCAGAGTGGCAGTCGACTTCTCTTATGGTCTGTTTGGAATGGATGAAAACACAGGTGAGTGCAAAGGGGCGGGTGAAATGGTAGGTGAAAATGGGAATTTTCCCCGTTTGGCTGTTGAGCGTAAACAGCGGAGGGCGTAATTTGGAGTGAAAAATATCAATGGGCCAACGCTTACAATTTCACCCTAATTTTGGGGGGTAATCCGAGTGAAATGGTTTTCATTTTTTCCCTTTCCGTAAACTACCCTCAACCTCCAACCAGATTCTCTCTTCTTCTCGCCACACAACAAGAAATCCCCATCAGAGCTCTGTCGTCATCTCGCCTCACAACAAGAAATCGCCATCAGAACTCTATCATCGTCTCTGTCCACAACGTTCTCTATTAAACAATGATAATATAGTAATCACCGTAAGTATTTTTCTAAAATATAATGCAAATTTTTTAATATTTATTAATTATATGAAAATAAAATATTATAATTTTTTAAATATGTTAGTATTTAGAGAAAATTTTAACATATTTTACTTCATCCATAAATTATTTATTATTTAATTTTACTAAATAATATTATAACTATCTCAACATAACATAACAAAAGGATATTTTAATCATTTCACTCATTCACATTTCCTTCCCCCTCTATTTTCACTCATTCCAAACAAAAGAAATTCATTTCACCTATATTTACTCCCCCTCCTATTTTTACTCATTCCAAACAATCCAGGTAAAATTACTTTCACCTCCATTTCCTTCCCCTCCATTTACACCCCCTCCCATTTTCACCCTCAGCCAAACTAGGGCTGTAAAACGGACGGACCGGATCGGATACGGACCGGTCCGTTTTAGCCCGGTTCGTTTTACTCGTTAAAAAAATGGACTAAATGTATACGGACTGGTCTGCGGATTTTAACTGTAAGTTCGCGGATCGGTCCATATCCGCCCGATCCGTGCGAATTTTAGTCCTCCCGGATTAGTCCGTATTACTCGTAAAAAAAATGGACCAAAGTTTAGGTGGTCCAAGTCCGTAAAAACCCGTAAAATCCGCGGACCAGTCCGCGGACTTCGGTCCGTTTTACACCCCTAAGCCAAACATAGTTTCTGTTGGATCTTCAGGTTCCAAATTCTACTTTTGCTTCCTGTTATAGATTAATTTTGCTTTACTTTAATTTTCTACCCTTCTCGTGGGTTCTGGATCTCTCTAGAAGTTCTTGTTCATCACACGAGGCTCGAGGGTGGTGTTTTCCGATCCCTACAAATAGGCAACGTGCTTGTGTTTATTTCTAAAAGGAAATGGGTGTTGATTTGTCTAAAAAACATTTTTGGTAGAAAATTTTCATTTTTTGATGTTTTTGTTATCGGTGAGATTTTGCTAAGAATTTAAATTAAAAAATTTAAATAAATTTTTAGAGGTGTTTATTGTAAAATTTCTAATGATAAATTTATATATGTTTTCAATTCTCAACTAATTGAATAATTAATTGATAATTATATTTATTAAATTATAATTATTAATAATGAGTTGAAAAAATAATACACTTATGAATTTGTAATTAAAAATTTCACAACAAACATTTATAAAATTTTATTTAAATTTTCTCCTTAAATTAAATCCATAGTTAATATAAAATTTTGTGATAAGTGAATAAGATATGATAGGTAATAAAAAGAGGTACGCATAAAATTTATTTTTCATGTGATTAAATTTTTTATACCATTAAAAATAAGAATATGATATATCGTTAAAAAATTAATAATTTTTATTAATATGCTAATATATAAGTAAGTGATAGTATAAAAATAATTTATATTAATAATAAATCAATTTTAAATTATTTTTATTTCTATAAAGTTCATTTTTTCTAATTTTCATTTGTATGAAATATTTTTTTATCAAATACGTGAAACATTGGTTTATTCAATTTCGTTTTCAGACAATGTTTATGCAAAAATTAATTTACTTAAATTTTTCTAAAGATAAAGTCAAATAAATTGATGTTTTATAGAGATATAATCGATAAAAAATATTCAAGACAAATGAAAGAAAAAACTTAATTTTAAAGAAATTAAAAAAAAATCGCTCAAAAGTAGTTATGAATTTCTATGGTCAATAAAAGATGGTTTTAACAAATTTTGGAAAAAAAATCAGGCCAGTATCATTTGGTATAATTTACTACAACGAAGTATCCGAAACTCACTTTCTTTCATCTAAGTGCACCCACATATGAAAATTTATCATGACACCTAAAAGATAAAAATGACACATTTACAATGCATTTCAAGAAAATTAAAAGAACTAAAACAGAAATCTCTTTTTCTACACATGAAAATTGAAATTTTTTTAATTTAATACAAAAAAATAAAAGACTAAAAACTTATAAAAATTAAAATTGTAGGACTTTTTACTTTATAAAAATTAAATTAATATAAAATTTTACTTTTAAATAAAATTTATAAAAATTAAATTTTTTAAGAATTAAAATAAATTTTTAGTTAAGATAAAAATAAAAATAAATAAGAACTTAGAGATATAATAACATATTGTTATTTGATAATTTAGATATTTATTAAACTTAATTTATTCATTTATTTGAAATTTTTAGTTGGTGTTACTGTTTGGAGATGAAATAGCAACATGTTACCGTCTGGAGAATAAATAATAACATACTATTATTTGGTAGTTTAATTGTTAATTAAATTTAATTTATCCATTTATTTGAAATTTTTAGTTAATGTTATTATTTTGGAATAAAACAGTAATATATTACTATCTGAAGAATAAACAGTAACATGCTGTTATTTCATAATTTAGTTATTAATTAGACTTAATTTATTTATTTGATATTTTTTATTTATATTACTATTTTAAAATGAGACAATAACATCTATTTCTTTGATAGTTTAGTTATTAATTAGACTTGATTTATCTATTTATTTAAATTTTTAGTTAATGTTACTATTTTAGAAGGAAACAATAACATGTTATTGTTTTGAGAATAAATAGCAACATGCTATTATTTGGTAGTTTAGTTGTTAATTGACTTGATTTATCCATTTATTTAAAATTTTTAGTTAATGTTACTGTTTTGGAATGAAACAATAACATGTTACTGCTTGAAGAACAAATAGTAACATATTGTTATTTGATAGTTTGATTATTAATTAGACTTAATTTATCCATTTATTTGAAATTTTTGGTTGGTGTTACTGTTTTGAAACGAAACAGTAACATCCTTTTCTTTAACAGTTTGATTGTTAATTAGGCTTGGAATAAAATAGTAACATGTTACTATGTAGAGAATAGATAGTAACATACTATTATTTAGCAATTTCATTATTAATTAAGCTTAATTTATCTATTTATTTTGAATTTTTGGTTAGTGTTACTATTTTAGAATGAAACAGTAACATATTATTTTCTAGAAAATAAACAGTAACATGTTATTATCCATTTATTTGAAATTTTTGCTTGGTGTTATTGTTTTAAAATGAAATAGTAACATGCTATTATTTAACATTTTGATTGTTAATTAGACTTAATTTATCCATTTATTTGAGATTTTTGCTTGTTGTTATTGTTTTGAAACGAAACAGTAACATCATCTTCTTTACCAGTTTGGTTGTTAATTAGGCTTAGCATGCTATTATTTGTTAATTTCATTGTTAATTAGATTTGATTAATCCATTTATTTCACATTTTTAGTTAGTGTTACTATTTTAGAATGAAACAGTGGCATGTTACTATTTAGAGAACAAATAGTAACATACTATTATTCATTTATTTGAGATTTTTGTTTAGTGTTACTATTTTAGAATAAAATAGTAATATCCACTCCTTTGACAGTTTGGTTGTAAATTAAACTTGGAACGAAACAGTAACATATTACTGTCTAGAGAACAGACAGTAATATGCTATTATTTGACAATTTTATTGTTAATTAGACTTGATTTATCTATTTATTTAGGATTTTTAGTTAGTGTTACTATTTTGGAATAAAACATTAATATGTTACTACCTAGAGAATAAATAGTAACATGCTATTATCCATTTATTTGAGATTTTTGCTTTGTGTTACTATTTTGAAATAAAATAGTAACATCCTTTTTTTTTACAGTTTAATTGTTAATTAGACTTGAAGCAAAATAGTAACATATTACTGTGTAGAGAACAGATGGTAACATGCTATTATTCAGCAATTTTTTTGTTAATTAAACTTGATTTATCCATTTATTTAGAATTTTTACTTGGTGTTATTGTTTTAAAACAAAATAATAACATGTTACTGTTTTAATAACAAATAGTAACATACTATTATTTAGCAATTTGATTATTAATTAAATTTAATTTATCCATTTACTTGAGATTTCTAGTTGATATTATTGTTTTAAAATAAAATAGTAATATGTTACTATTTAGTGTACAAATAGTAATATATTATTTTTTAATGATTTTATTTTTCAAGAAAATTGTTATGACACTACTAGACACTAAAAGAGTTGAGGAGTAAAAATTTAATATAGAATTTGAATTGATAAAAATAAGATTAAAGTTAAAAAAATAAAAAAATAAAAAAATTAAGAAAAATCATTGAAAAAGGTCTTTTTTACCAAACCAAAGTGAGCAAAATGACTTTGGCTTTTGCAAGTACATAAATCTCGAAAAGTTACATGAAATAAAAAAAATCACTTAAAATGGATAGTCAAGCATAAAATTATAATCATTCAAAGTTTTGAACTCAATTTATACGTTTTTGACCAGCTGGACTTCATTAAACCCATATTTTTTTTTCTATTGAAAGATCATACGAAGACGATTGAAAACAAGTGCTCATATGCAAAAATTTGTTAACTAATGATGGATTTATAACTTTTTAAAGTTTTTAATTCACAATCGTATTTTTACAGTTAAAAAAAAGGTAATTTCGGTGTATAACATTCATAAATCATAAAATTGGAACCTATTTGAAAAAAAGTCTAGCATTACTACGTCTTTGAAATAAAGTCTACGAAGTAGTATCTTATTGCAATTTACCACAAATTTTAATTGACTTCATATTACATGGGAATCATGTATGCAATAATGTGCAACGAATTTATACGTATAAAGTTAAATCTTATATGCACTCTTCATGATTTTTATTTTCTTGTTAAACTTTCAGCAATAACTTTATTAAATTCCTTGTCAGGCAAACCCTACGCCAACTATTGCATCCTCGCATCTCATTGAGTTGCAATATTTTGCTCATATAGATAATAATAAAGGTAGATATAATAATTAAATCTTTGTTTATAAAGATAATAATTATTATATTTTTTTAAAAAAAGCCATTATAATTATTTGCAATTTTTATTTATTTTTAAAATTAAAATAAATAAATAAAAATTGAAATTCATTTTGAAATATCATTTTGACAATATTAAATATATGCCTTTTTTGTTACATTTCTTTTCATTATTCCTTTTAATATTTCAAATGGAAGGAAAGATGGGTAATTATAATAAAAAAGGGAGAGATTAATAATATGTTGGAAAAAAATATTTTCTCTTCAAACATTCAAGCATCATGCAATTAAATTAACTAGAATAGTATAACAAACTATGTGAATAACATGATGTGGAAAACTCCAAATTTTACAAGAAAAATTATAAATAAAAAAATTACTATATTATTAAATATTATAGGATAATATATGTGAATATTTTTAATCATAACTCCATAATTTCTTAATTATTATCCCTACATCTCTCACAAACTTTTATAAGGATTTCTACTTAATCCCTGTAAATATTTACAACATTATCTTTGTTGTATTTTAAACCCCTACCAAATGTAGATATTTATAATTCAAAAATACTTATTTGACAATGAGTCTCACTCCCACTCTAACTTAAAAACATAGCTTGAATAAAAAGATAATTGAGAATAGGAAACAATCATCAATTGATATCAAATTAGAATTCAAGTTGAATCCAATAACCTATATTTTGACACAAATTTTATCATTTCCATCAATTTTCATGCTTCATCTATTACCAAATGAGACTTATCAAAGGATACTAATTATGAGAGTTTTTCATCATTACATTTTCTTCAAACTTTAACAACTATCTTCCTATCAAATAACTCTATCTCAATCAATTTGAATCTATTCATGACATTCTCATTTGTATGAATATTTCACATTTAAAGAAATATCAAATTTATAGATACTTTTTGAATTGATATAATTTTTTCACATTTTCATCTTTATCATCAAATGAAAGAAAAGATAAATAATTATAATAAAAATAAAAATAAAAATAAAAGACTAATAATACTAATAAATAAATTTAAAAAACAATATATTTACATTCTTTATAAATGTGAAATTAAATATTATGTTCTCTTTTATAATAAATAAGTTATACATAGGGACAAATATATCATAGGAAACATGACAAGATTCTTCATCTTAACATCTATGTATATA
The DNA here is from genome assembly GCA_020226215.1 of Sindora glabra. NCBI lineage: Eukaryota > Viridiplantae > Streptophyta > Magnoliopsida > Fabales > Fabaceae > Sindora > Sindora glabra. Next base: position 44,189,073 of record CM035232.1, on the reverse strand, counting down.
TTAGATAACAAATTAGGAGCCATTAATTTAAGACATAATTCATTACGATCACTAGTAAGTCGTGTGAGAAAGCGGGTTAACTTAGCAAGTCCGGATATTTGGGATTTGTATTTTTCCTCTTTTATTCATATTTTTTTTATGTTGAGAAGAGATAAATCTTGTAATAAAAATTAATATTATAATTTATATAGAATTTAAAATATTATAATAAAATTAGTAGAATAACACATTTTTATTATGAATTTAACTTTTCTAGATATGATAGAATTCAAATGAATACTACAAGAATAAATCTTCATTTTCTTCTCTTAAAGTTGTGATTTTTAATAAAATAAGTTAAATAATTAAGAGTAGAGATGAGATTTAAATGATGTATATAAATAAAAATCTATATGTCCCCTAGTTGCAAGTTAGTATAGGTATAAATTTACATTTTAGCTGTTAAATACATTAAAACACAATCAAATGTTCATAAGCCCAAGTAATAAATAACTTTATTAAATTAACCTTTTGAAATAATAATTCCTAAATTATTATTTAATTAATTTTATCAAAATTAAAATATTTATAATTAATGGTACTTCCATGAAAAAGTTCCAACAAAACATAACATTTTTTTAATTTCATTATATATAAAATTGTATTCTAAACTCCATTGGACACGAAAAATTCTCTACCTACCCTTTTAACATTACAGACACATGACTGAAAAAAATAAAATATTCAAATTCGGGTATTTGCTTTTCGTGGGTTGCTTTGCATTGTTTACGTTGGAAATCCGGTTGTTAAAAAAAGTACAGAAATCATTTAATTCGCACTAAATTAACTTTACGTGAAAAATTAAACTTTTAAAAAAATAATTTTTAATATGAACTTTTTAAAAAATATTTAAAATTATTTAATTGATACATAATAAGTAATATTTAGGAAATAACTTCCTATATTTTATTCAGTTTAATTTTAAATATTTTAGAAAATATTAATAAAATAATTATCATATTTTTAATATTATTATAATATAAATTAATAAATTTTAATTATTATTTATTAAATTAAATAAAAATAATTTTATTATTATATCTATAAATAATATAAAAAATAGAATTTATTTAAAAAAAATAGGTAAGAAACTTTTTATATTTTATAAGAAGTAAGATTTTAAGGAAAGTCCTATTTTTTATAATTTATTAAATAATGATCAATCAATTAACTTATATTTTTATTTTTTTAAATTAAAACTTCTTGTACTATTAAAGTAACTCAAATGATTTCATATAAGGTATTGCTGCCCCTTCCTACCTTTGACAATGCAACTAAGCAACTTCGGCTTAAAATTGTTTGTGTAATTTTAAATTAAAATTATGTATAAGTTTGAATTCTTTTGACTAGTAATCAATATTGGAAAATTTTTTGTTTAAGAATATAGTTTTTGTTTCAAGTTGGCTTTACGAGTAAAGTCAGTGAGTAGTTTGGAACAAATATTAATCATTTCAGCTGAGCAAAAAGTTTCCTTCTGTATACATGAGACTCCATTTATTTTTTGACATACATTTTTCATAGAAAAAAAATTACTTATTTATATATAAATAAAGAATTGAGATATTATTTTATATTTTATGATTAAAAAATATAACATTTAAGTTATAGTAAAAAAAATAACTTTTTCTTTAAAAAATATTATCTTTCATTAAATATTCCATATTTAATATTAAATACATAAAACTTATTCCACCATTTTTATTAATTTATTATTTTATAACTATATTTTGATAAAAGATATTCTCCTTCGAAACAAATCGACCCGTAACGTAAATCATGATATAAGTGCTTCATTCGGGTGTTTTCTTTATAATATATTAATGTAAATTGAAAAAGAGAAAATTTCTGGAAAGATAAATTATAAAGAATCAGTATAAACTTTCTGTGAGGGTAGATTGCCCCGTACTATTAAAATATATACCCGTATTTGCTTAATCAAAGGTGCAAAGAACCTTCCTTTATCAACTATCAGTTTGATATCTTAAAGGAATATTTCATCTAAATCCTCATGTGTAAATTTCATTTTTTTTTTAGCCTTTCCTTTCCTCCATTTTTTTTTAGATATTCCACATTTCATTGTATCAATGTACAAAATCTGTATTTCGTTTTACCAAACTACAGAATCGATAAAAAAATTACATTATTTAGATTTAGAATTCAGATTATCGAAAGACGTCAAATGGATATATATATATGTAGTTGCTATAGATTATGATTTTAAATATTAGAGTGTATTGAAATCTCATAATGCCTTTTTAATTTATGATTCAAAATGTTACCAAAGTGATTAAACTTAAAGCCCTATTTGTTTTGCTGCAAAGTATTTTTCGTAAGAAAATATTATTTATATATATATATTAATGAAAGGATAATATATCATTTATATTGATAATTAAAAAATTATATTTAAAATTTTAAAAATGAAGGAAAATAATTTTTTTTAGAAGAGAAAAAATTATTTTCTTCAAATTCTTCATATTTAACATGAAGTAAGTAAAATATTTTTCCTCATTTTAATATTTTTATTTTACAAAAAATACCTTTCAATGAAATAAATGGAATTAAAAATAAATCAATTAATTTTATAAAGGATCAAACTAAGGAATAAACTTTTAATGTTACATTAGTACGAAAAAATTAATACTACTTCTACACATTTTTTTACAAGTGCAATAATTTTTTATTCTTAGCATCAAATTTAATTTTTATTTCTTAAAAAATATTAAGATATATATTGCAACTAATTTTTATAAAAAAATTAATACAATTTTTAAAAATATATAGAAATAATATTGAATTTTTAGTGCTAATATAATATTTGAATTTTTTTCCCAAACGAAGGATTCTTCCTTTAAGATCTTAACCAATTTATCATTGACTCCAACGATTAAAAACGTAGTATGAAAATTGTGAATCCTTTAAATTGTCGAGAAAAAGTGAAGCAATACACAAAATAAAAAATAAAAAAAGTTAGGACCCGCCTCGGAAATATACATTCCGGTACAAAAAGCAAACAATTCAACAAGAAACAAAATTTTGATCATTGATTTTGTTTTTCTAAATGAATAATATGATATTAAAAATCATCTAATATTCTTTAAATTGATGGTTTTATGAGAAATTAAATAAATACAATAATTTAAAATTCATTTTGTGGTTGATATTTGATGGAAGAAAAATATCAAAAGTTTTTCTAAAATTAGCATATCAATTTCCTTCAATATTAAAGAAAAATTATTATATGTAAAGATTATACGTGGATGTTGTTAGGATATTAAATAGAAAATTAATTGAAAAGTGCTCTTTGCACCATTTATTAAGTAAAGTGGGTGATAAAGCACATTTTAATGGTAGAGGAAATAAATCACGTATAAAAAAAAATTTAGAATGATTTGAGATAATTTATCCAACAAAAAACAAATGGGTATCGTTTGGTTGATCATGGACCAGACATGTAAGAAGAGTATGATTTTCTAATAAGATTTGTTTCCTAATGTGAAAAATCACTTACTTATTTATACTTCTTCTAGATCAAAAGAATTATCTATTATTAATTAAATAATTTTAAATTAAAATTTTATTTGTTACAGTAAAAAATATTTTTTATAAAATATAAAAATATTCTTTGAAATATTAAATATAAAAAATCTAAGAAAAAATATTTTTTAAAAGAAGAATTTATTTTCTTTTAGTATCATGATGATAGGTATTTTTTAATTATAAATATAAATATTATGTTATTTCTTTATCAATAAATATATAGATAATATTTTTAATTAAAAATTCATTTTAACTAAACAAACGTAATCTTATTAAAAAAATTTTAATTTTTAGATAGTTTAGCTTCCTAAAATGATTTAAATGTGAATATTGACTGCACATTGCAAAATTGACTACTCATACTCGAATATTGTTTCGGTTCACGTCTTGTCTTGTCCAATCTGAGCCCCCAATAGTTTGATTGGTCTTTGTTGGATTTTGGACGGAGTTTGCTCCCACCCATTCCGTCATCATTCCTAACCACAAATTTCATCACGCAGCCCACATTTGGGGTGAGAGGAAATTCAAAAAAAAAAAAAAGAGAGAAAGGAAACTTTAAATTTAACTAGAACAGAAAATTAAAAAAATTTAAGCTGTTAATATGTGAGATAATGATAATCACACATTATATCTTTTTAATTTTAACCTTTTTTATTTTCTCTTTAATCAAATAAATAAAAATTTTAAAATTTAAATTTCCTTTCTCTTTTCCATCGTACCAAGGGTAAGCTTTGTTTTGATAGAATTTGAATCAAGCCAAATGAAACATTGGTGCAGGAGTGAGTTTGTTAAAATTAGGTGGAAAGTGAAATCCAATATACTTTGACATGGGCTTTTTTTATTAATTCGACGGTAAGAGGGTTTTGTGTTTTGACAATTGTTGTTACATATAACTACCTATAAGATAATCTATGATTAAAACTCCAGAAAGGGCCTAAGTCTGCCTGCCGGCAATTAGTTTTTTCCCAGCTGGTTTCAACGGATTAAGACTTTTTAAAATAAAGGTTCGTCTAAATATGTTGAAAGGGCCTAAGTCTGCCGGCCAACAATTCTTTTTCCTCAGCAGGTTTCAACAGATTAAGACTTTTAAAATAAAGCCTCGTTTAAATATAGGTTTAATTTGATCTGGTATGTGAGGATTGACCTGGGAGCAGGTTGAGCTAGCCCGTAAATTTTATTATTTTTTATTTTTATTTTATATTTTATATAAGTCAAATTCTTAATCCAAATTATAATTCCCTCTCTCATTTTAAATTATTTAGGATTATGTTATAAATTATTTAGAGAAGTTGTTTTAATTTTGAGTATTTTGTGACTTATTTATGTATGTATAGTATTTTTGTAGGGTTATGTAAAGATATTAAAGATATTATGACTTATTTTTGAATGAATATTTAGCATATAAAAATGTTTTCCAAATTTTTTATTGTTTAAAAACTTAAGAATTCAAACATTTTAACATTTATTTAAAAAAAGAAAACTCACATGTTAGGGCATTTACTTGTGGATTATGTAGAATTGAACTAGAACTTTATATTTTACAACTTATAAATCATAAGACCAACTTAACCCATTTAAAGCCAACTTGCATAAACCAATTTGCAAATGGGCAAAGTTAGCTTGTTTAATAGTTATGTTTATGATGAGTACATGGAACATACCGAAGCTTAATATCACCTACCAATTGAATTTATAGTGAGGCTTACACACACACACACACACAAATAAGAGTACTCGTTGTATAATAAAACTTTTTAAGATAGAAACATAGGTTACATTTTATTTAACATGTGAAAATTTGAAGAAAGTGTAATCAAATATGAGAGGCCTAGTAAAAGGAAGGATTTTATTATTATTTTTGAGCTGTTTGGTTCATTAAAAGAATGAAATCATGTTGTTTGTGATTTCTCTTCTTATTATTTGGTTCATTAATCAAGGAATGGGATGTCACGATAGTTATAGTAGTGTTAGTGATGAAAATGATGATGGTAAAAGTAATGACAATGGCAATGGTGTTACACTTCAAAAGTTTTAGTATTTAATGATGGAATAGTGTTGCAAAATATATTTCCATCCCCAATTTTGAAAATGAAAATACAAAAGATTTTAGCGACAACATTAGTAATGAATTATTTATGTTTACGATGCGTATCATTTCACATCAAAATTAAACGCCAAACTTACTTAAAAATGCAGTAAAAGGCAAATTTGAGTTGTACCTAAGAGAATAGAAGTCAATTTTGAAAAATATAATTGTAAATAGGGTTTTCAGAAGTAAGATTTAAACACACAATGAGATAGAGTTGAAATGGAGTAAAATAGGATAAAAATCTCAATTCAATGAATCTTAAACCCTAATCATAGATTTATCATTAACATTAGTATAATTACTCATAATTCAAATATTTAGCTATGGAATACCTATACACCCTTTAGTAATCCCTAATTAATATTGTAAATTAATTACTTAATACTAATTAACTAAAGTTTGATGTTAATCCCCAATCAACTAGCATAGGCAATCAATTAGTGAATAGTCAAGACCAAATCAACAATCCTATATGCAAGAATCTATCAATTTATACTCTGATTCTCCTAGGTGATTATAATTTTATATGTAAAAATTAAACATCTAATTGCTATAGATTATGATTGAAAACAAATACCTAATACGCAAGAACTAATTCCGATCAATCATATAGTTGTAAAGCATCAAGAGTAATCAACTAACAAACCTTATTAACTAATCACCCAAAACAATCATAAAAAAGAGAAACAAGAGATAGATGAATCAAGAGTAAACTAAATTAAATCAATATCTTAAAGTACAAACAAATATTAGAGTGTTAATCCTTTCAATTGACAAGAAGAATTAGCCACTCATGGTAATTGCAAAAGAAAATAAAGAGAAGAGTGTTTTCTATCTAGAATAAAATGAATGTCTATGGATGCATAAAACCTAATTATATCTGATTTCTAAGCTAGAAAACTTAATGGTCTAAATAAATATGTTTCTTAGAGTTATAAATAATAAGACTTTGCATAAATTGGAAGCTTACAACCTAATTTGCGATTTAAATTACAACAATGTTTACTACTATAAATTTTTGTAAGTTAGTTTTTAACCCAAGTTTGACCATTAAAATGGCATAATTTTGTTAAACCTTAAACATGAAAATTGTTAAGCCAAGTATCATTTGACTTTAGTGCTAGTTTTATCTCAATTGGATTCATGGAACTCTAAATATAACCTAAAAATCATGATTGAGTTAGTTGGAATAGAAATAGATATTTATCTTCATAACCGAATTTGACCTTCCAAATATTCAAATTAGGCTTCGATCAAAATATAAAAATTTTAGAACTTTTTTTTAACTTTCTAATTATGTAAAGATCACCTAATTTAAACTTCTAAAACTTAAGTTACAATTGAAAACATAAAATAATGTAAAATTCCAACATTTACTAAATAATTCAATAATATTGTAAAATCATAACTCAATTACAACATAAGAGCAATTCTATTAAATTAAGTATATATAACCCTTTGAAAGCATAAAATAGGAAAAAAATAATATAAGCAATATCTTGTGCATTTATCCATCACTAAATTTTGAAAAAATTTTACTCACAGAATTAGCATGGATTTAGTTTTTTCAATTTACTAACAAATTTAGCAAAGAACTAATTATACAAAAATTTAAAATTACTTTAGTAGAAAATCAAGTTTTTTTTTTCATAAAATTATTATTGATTTAGGGTTGGAAATGTAATAATTCGATGTTAAATTCATCATGAAACTAAACGTATCGTATTGTTAAAATGAAATTAGTGACAAAATATTTTATTACTATATCCATCATTACTTTGTGAATATAGCTAGTTCATGATAGAGGCTTCCTATTTCTATAAGATACAAATCCTATCATTTCTCTTTCTAACACCATACTGTTGCCACTTTTTCCACAGTCTTTTAGCCTATTCATTACCATTTGCCACCTCCAAGTACTTTCTTGTTGTGCCTTTTCTATTTTAATCAGTTTATTTTTTTATGAAAGGTTAGATATAATGTTTAGGATTTATTTGGCTATTTTATGAGGAATTTCTTGGGTTTCTTCAATAATTGATGATCATCTTATGCTTTTTATGTATTGTTTAACTATTGGAATGGTTTAGAACTTTGAATATGAGTCGAATCTGTCACTTTGGTAATTTAAGGTTTAATGAAGGGAAATTAAGGTCTATACATAATTACAATTTTTTTATTCAATTCGAATATGATAATTTATGATTAATTAAGGATTTACAATATTTGCATTAATTTTTTATTTTTATTTTACATCATTGATGAATTTTATATAGTTAAATTTGAAAAATAGTTGATGAATTGCTAGATGGCATATATATGTGATGTAAATGATACTAACTCAATTTTGTTTTCATTTGTTGTGAGTTACTAAATCTTTGATAATCCTAAATTAAGTAACATGATGGATATTTCAGCATGATGTTTTCAAAAGTTAGGCATCTAAGAATTATATCCGAATGATAAGTCACTACCTTAGTATGAAAAAAAGGAAATGGAAGAGTGTCAAAGTGACAATGATAGTAATTAACATAGGGTATAGGGTTTTAGTCATTTGTTAGGGATATTAGATTTAATTTTTAGTTTATATATAGGTTTCATTATTTTAAATTATAATTTTTATGTTATATAAGTAGATAATTGATATTTAATATTATAAAATTCAATTTTGGAAATTTATCAATTGAATCTATAGTTACAGTGGTTAAATTGTATCTATGCAAGGGTATTTATTGTATAGGTTATTTTGAAAAGAGGTAACAAGTTATCAATATTTCTTAATTTACCAATAGATTTTTGAACAATGGCACCAATAATTTTCTAGAATTTCATAGAATAATGATAGATTTAATTACGAAACTTTACTTAGCAATGAATGTTTTTCTAGCTAAATTTAAAAAAAAACTAGTTTAGTGATGGAACTTCCATCAATAAATATCAGGTTAGAGATAGACATAGGCATTAGTAATTTCATCTATTGTTCATTTTAGGTTGTCATTGGCTTATAACATTTGCGACAAATATTGAAATTTCATTTCTAATTAAATTACTAACATATAGTTTACTTATGCCTTGGAATCTATTAGTGATTTTATCACTAATCAATATGTTTTTGGTAGTGTTAGTTATGGTAGCTACATTGATGGTAATAGTGATAGTGTGGTCTATGGTGTTAATCTTGGTAGTAGAAGTGATGACAATAGTGGTTGTGATAATGATGGCATTGGTGATGATTGCAATGGTAGTGGTAGAAGTAAAGGAAAGTATCTTTTTTTATTTGTATAAGGCGACATAATTTAAAACCTTAAGAAGAGGAAGTGAATCAAATAGGTAGAATTTATTAAAGATAAGTAGCATGACATATTTTTTTAAAAGATTTATATATAAATTTTCAAGAGAAAATTAAAAATGTTTTTTTTTTAAAAAAATTAAGTATGTATTCACACATCGTATTTGATAGTATAAATAAGCTATATAATTAGGACTTATACTATAAAAAGCACTAATTAGTGATTGAAAAATCTATCACTAAAAAAAATGACAAAAATAATGATGGAAAAAAAAGCATAAGTAGATAGTATATCAACAACTCAATTAATAATAAATTTATATTATCTATTGCTAATTTAATGAGACAATGATGAATGAAACAAACAATAGATAGAATTAGTGACGTATTTATCTGTTATAAATTTTATATCCACTGATAAAAAATTTTATTTTTAAACCATGATTTAGTAATGAATGATGTCCAAGGTTTATATATATAAAAATAAAAACCCTAAATGGGTAGCTTTCAAATAACACATTTATGAGATGTAAGTTGCTACTCTTGAGTCATCATCATTTCTTAGCCAAAGTCTAGGTCAAATTATCATTTTGAAGAAGCCAATGATGATTTTTTTTTTTTTGTATTTCTAACTTAATGGAGTAAATTTAAAGGTATTGATAGAAAGAAAAAAGCATGTATTTTTACAAAGATTCACCAATAATGGCCCTAAGGATAAAAAATAGATCAAACTTTAGAAACTAAAGAACTATTTCGAGGAGACTATATTGACAATTTTATCATTACTCATTTCCTCTATTATGCGGCCACTTCTAAATGATTAGTCATTTTTTCCTTTTCTTTAAAGTCATGAAACCTATATTAAACTTAAAAGTTACAAATGTTATGAGCATGTAGAAGTGCACACATATTATCTCTTTTAATAACATTTTTGCATTACTTTCAATTCTTCCCTTTTCTCTATAAATTTTTTTTTTCTTAATAATATTTTAACTACTAGGAGATGGTAATGTAGGTAAGGGCCAACTCTAAAATCCATCACATGTATCACCTTTGTTAT